>OZ014438.1:23705308-23790837 GCA_963966035.1 Acleris laterana
AGAAGAAAATACTTAAGATTGAATGATTATTCAATTTTTAATAATTCAAATAATTATTATTTCTGTCAAGGAAAAAGTCAGTAAGTAGGCATTGCTTTTTTTTTTATAGAATAAAAAAATGCTCGATTACCAATTTACCAATCCAGTTATCAGAAAAAAATGGATAAGGTTGATAAATCGAATAGACTGGGAACCTCGCGAAAAATCGGTGGTGTGCAACTATGCAGCAAACACTTCCAGGAAAACTGTTTTCTAAAAAGAAATCACCGACGTATTTTGAAAAAAGAATCTTTACCTACGGGAAATGTTCCGGTAGGTATTTGTTTTCCTTATAGTTATACAAAATGGAACAGACAAGTTACGTTACAGTATTCTCTATGAAATCTTATTACACAGATTTTAATCGAAGAATAAAAAAAACAAAACAAAGTTCAATAATTTCAATAATTTTGAACATTTACTAATCAACTTTTTTTTCCTTGGCGACAAAGGTTTTGGCTGTGATGTTGAAGGTCTTGGTGAAATATCTCTGTAAACGTACGAAGATACTGGTCGCCTGAGCTTAATATTCACCTGCAACAGACACAATTTGTTTTTTTTATTCTTCGATTAAAATCTGTGTAATAAGATTTCATAGAGAATACTGTAACGTAACTTGTCTGTTCCATTTTGTATAACTATAAGGAAAACAAATACCTACCGGAACATTTTCCGTAGGTAAAGATTCTTTTTTCAATATACGTCGGTGATTTCTTTTTAGAAAACAGTTTTCCTGGAAGTGTTTGCTGCATAGTTGCACACCACCGATTTTTCGCGAGGTTCCCAGTCTATTCGATTTATCAACCTTATCCATTTTTTTCTGATAACTGGATTTGCAGGAAACCTGGAAATATTGGTAAATTGGTATTCGAGCATTTTTTTGTTCTATAAAAAAAAAAGCAATGCCTACTTACTGACTTTTTCCTTGACAGAAATAATAATTATTTGAATTATTAAAAATTGAATAATCATTCAATCTTAAGTATTTTCTTCTTGATATCAGATACAAGCAGCTTTAAATATAACTTTCGGGTAATTTTCTACATGGGTAATACAAAAGTAATAGGTACATTTTTTTATTGGAAGATATCGAAATATCGATAAAAAGAATTCAAACTCTACCCCATTCGTTCTCAAATTCACGTACATAATATCTTTCTATTTAACACATAATATTTAGAAATATAGTATTATTTGAGAAGTAGACTATTTACCGCATGATATTAACATACTCGTAAATAAATTTGAGATATCATTCAATGAAAATAACGAATATGAAAATGGTGATAGTAAAATCATAATTTACCTGTGAAATGAGTGTTTCTCTGGGTTATTGCCATAAGTTACACCACAGTTCAACACAGAACACGATACTATTGCTTATTTATATAGCTTTTTTAAATAAACCAACGGGATTGCAAAAAAAAAACACAAAATAAGCACGAGGACACTTTGCGACAGGAGGCTAAAGGAGGCTAACTGTGTCAAAACGGGTTCTGCTGTCAGTGATTTTTTATCTCGTTCTCACACATAGGTTATGCTGTAAGGATCGGTTTTTCACTCGCACCACTGTTCGTCTATATAATATAAGTTTATGGTTTTCTTTTGCTTTTGGAAGAAAATTGACACATTTGTCAAAAGTTCACATTACGTCAACATGGTCTAGACATGGGACTAGTCAATAATATCGATATCGACACTACTCGATTGCGACTTGGTTATATTATAATATAAATAAGTATGTTTCGTAGTTTTTTTTTAAATTATTTATTAAAAAGGGCTTTGTCGCTGAGCGACCACATCGCCTCGTATGAAGCTTATTCTAATACAACTCAAAATCTTAAGTTAATTCTTAACTAAACCTAAATCGGCCAACCTATACAACATCTCAGCCTCCCCAGACATGGGGGAAGCCAAAATACCGTTGAGGAAACCAACATGTACAGTGCTACTTTCACTGAAACATCTCTTGTCTTCTAAATGTCTCATTCCGGACACACTCCAAAAGAACATGTTCAATATCTTCAACGACTGCGCACTCATCACAATTAGGCGAAGGCTTCTTTTTCATCAAGAATGCAAACTTGTTTGATGGGATATGTCCGGAACGAAGCCTGAGAGCAGTTTTTAACTTATTTCTGCTAAACGGGACTTGGTCAATCCATGGAAATTGTGGAATCTGTGGCTGGATTGTTCGGAACCAGATACCCTTTTCTCTCGACCTTTCGTCAAAATATTCTTGCCACGAGGTTCTGCATAGTGTTCTAACTAGTCTCACGTAATCAGAAAAAAGAGGAAGAACCATCATTAAAACACCGTCTTCAGTCGCTTGATTTGCTAATAAGTCCACTGTATCATTTTCTTTTAGCTGTATATTATGAGAGGGTATCCACTGAAGCACTACCTTTTTATTTAATGATTGAAATTTTAAGATGAATTCTAATATACGATAGGCAAGTTTCGTAGTTCTGCAGTTTTTTTTTTAAATATTTGTCAGTTAAGTTACCGTACAAAATAGGAGTACAGCAGTAGTTCTATTCCAATTTACTTTAACACATTTTAGGTACATGCTTGTAGCGACACAGTGCATATTTCGGGGTTTTTCGGGGCTCTCCGGTAGTCCTGTGCCCGTAGGCCAGGAGAGTTGGCTTTTCTAATAAATTGTTATTTGATTACATGCAGTTTAAATTATAACATAAAGCACTTGAAATTTATCCCGCTAAAGTGATGTCCCCTGTGAAGTTGAACTTTCTTTTTGTTTTTGAAGAATTGTTGGGATTATTTTAGGCCCGTGGTCCTACTGCGTGTACTTCTTACTAATGATTTCTATTTGAATATCAAAATAACAGGGTCGACGGAGGTCCGCTGGCGCAGAGCTCCTACTTCTGGGCGTTTTGGCCCTCGGGCCAGCTGCACAACTATTATAACCTAAACCTACCTCACATTTACGGGTGATTACTTCCGGTTGCGCGTCATGCGGGAAGAACGTAAGCGACGCACGGAACAGTTAGAGGTGAAATGTCTGCTGAAGATTGCCAAATGGGCTGCCGGCAGGTCGCTGTTATCTAGTCGAAGTTGCGTATTTTATAATATCGTACCTGCAATACTTGGTTCCGTGCCCCGTTACCGTTATTATTGTTTATTTAATGCGCTTTTCTGTTTATCTTACCGGCGCGGTTCACGTTTTGGTTATTTGTGTTCTGTAGTTACATGTTTACGTTATTTATTTCACTTGTTAAATCGCTCCACCACCAGTCCACTAGTCATCTCTCAGTCGCGACAGTGATAGCTAAAAAACAGTCTTCTCTGTCTCAACAGTGAAAACTCTGAAGTTAGCTTTATACGGGGTCCAGTCGGACCCCGAGAAGCCTCTATCTTCGTTACAGCATAAGTCGACTTTAAGTGGGGCCAAGTCGGGCCCCACGTCTCAAGAATCCTCCTATAACTTCGTGATTCCACTTTTTCTTCGGGGATCGCTTCTCTTACCAACGGGTCCCAACTCGGACCCATCTACTACTGTATACCACTATGGGCGCTGCCTCCCACGTCACGCAGCGTAAATGGTGCCCGTGATCTGGCGATACCGGAACTTGAGCAAAAGGAAGTCCCGGAGGAACTACTTTCGCCGTCACCACGAAAATCTTAAATTGAACCCTGGTGAAGTAGCCAGTATGAGAAAGTTAACATTAAGGGAAGTAGGTAGCCACTTTGAAAAAACTAACATTTTGGGAAGTAGCCAGTATGAGAAAGTTAACATTTAGGGAAGTAGCCAGTTTGAAAAAACCAACATTTGAATGTGAATTGGTCATAATAGCAACCAGAGGTCGTGGGAAACAGACGTCAAACCATGTATGTTCCCTTTTACAAAAAAATATTATAATGTATGTACATTGGGCCTGGCCCCGTCACCACGGCACGGCGTCGTTAACGTGAAACGGTATATGGCGCCGTAGAAAGGCACGTTGCCGCGTCGTGCAGATTCACGGTGTCATGTAACAACGCGAACGGCTTCAAGTAATTAAATCTCTACGTGCAGGACATTCGACTTAATATTGCACTTTATACTTTTCATACGGTGAATCTGCACGACGCAGCAACGTACCTTTCTACGGCGCCGCACCGTTTCACGTTAACGACGCAGTGCCGTGGTGATGGGGCCAGGCCCATTGTAGTTAAATACAAATAATACAATTTTAAATGTGGTTTTCTATTTACTAAAGGTATAACTATCGAATTAAGTAACTCTGCAATTTTGTTTTTTCTTCTTTTAAAAAGCTGAAGTTTGTATGTAAATGTACCTACTCAGTTTTTATTTAATTATTATGTGTGTATATTTTAGCTTAGGTTGATCTCCCAATGTACCTACCTACACCTACCTAACCTATTTTTAAGTAACATGTAACTAACCAATATTATGGGCAATACTCGTAGCCTGAAATAAATGATTCTATTCTATTCTATTCTATAATGTAACAAATCTTCATCTCAAATATCTCAAATAACCAACTTTTTGCATAATGAAAGTCTTTGTTATTTAAATGTGACCGTTTTATTTTAAAACTTCCTCATTTTCGCTGAACTTTGACTCATATCTCCTGAAAATTTACGAAAATGGCACTTGCAATGTTATTCTTCTCAAGTACGGAATTCACAACCCCTTCCGCCGCCTAGCTAACGTATGACGCACAATACTGTAAGTCGGGACTTAAATTGAAATGCCTGATAACATGATACAGTGATACCACTTTGATCATTCATAAGTTTCATAACACTCTAACTCCGGACATACTATATGACAAAATGCAGTTTAATATTTTAGTAGCTTAGTTTTATTTTAATGTAAATTCGTTTCGTTTTAATTTTTAATTGTATTATTGTTGAATTATATAGTTTATACATATACTTAATTTCACTTAGATTGAAATGCTTCGGAGTGACTTATGTTCTTGCATCAAAATACATTTAAGAAACTTCGAAACTGTCGGTAAGTTCTGCAAATACAGTGTTACGGTTCGATAGAGTTAAAAAAGTTATGTATGATACCATAAAAAACAAAAAATCTTAAAAGTGGACACTTGCAGTGTTATGCTTCACGGATAGGTACGGAATGTAGGTTTTAATGATAAGTTTTCATTAAAATTGCTTTTTAAATGTGTATTCAAACTTTCATGATCATGCTATTAAAGCCGTTGAGGAGTTCCTTCGCGAGGAGATTGTCCTGTCTGCAGCAGCAGTTTATGGTGAAGATAATGTTAAATTAAATTTAAATACAAAGTTTCGTGACCGTGCTACTAACCGCTGCAGAGGCGCCTCGTAATCTCCGCTCGTAACCGCTGGCTGCAGCACCAATTATGATAAAAATCGTGTTGAACTATCAAACTTAAACTTACATGCAAAATTTCGTGACTGTGCTACTACTTAACCGTTAAAGATTTCTTAGTGAGGAGACAATCTTGGCTGCATCCTCAGGTTTTATCTATCATATTATTGCATTGTCACCAAATTTACGCAGGTACAGATGTAGTGAATAATCCTTTCCCATAGTTTTCTGTTGGATTAGTTTGTATTTATCTAGCTTTCTCAATTAGCTTCAGTAGTTCAGTACCCATCAATTAGCCAACTGAGAAAGCAAGGTAAATACGAAGGTATCCGACCAAAAAAGATGGGAAAGGTTTATTCACTACATCTGTATACAACATTTCAGCTCAATCAGACATCGGAAAGTTGTTCAAATCTTACTTGCAAAATTTGAACTTAACATACAGACGAACCAACCCACATACATACCTACAAATGTTAAGTAAAAGCTTATAATAATAATTAAAAGATAAAAACGCACAGTGTACTACCCTGTTCTAATTAAAAAAAGGTAAGTCTAAAATCTCATTATTATGTTAGTCGCTACATAGTACAAAACAAAGTAAGTCGCTTCCCGTTGTCCCTATGCCACAGTGTGAGATTATGCCTTAGTTGCGGAGATGTATTTTTATGATTTCATTTGATGAATATAATTAAATAATACAACTTTGGGGAAGAAACTATATTTCTATTTCGCTTGATTATGAAGTTAATAAGAATCTTTGGAAATCTCTATGGAAACCATAGAACCCCGATATCTCATTTCCAATTCCCTTGTTAGCTATGAGCTTAAATTATGTTAACATTTAAAATTGATTATGACCTGTTTTTAAAATAAATAAAAAATAAAAAATTAGTCAAATTTCGCATTTGTAATTTTTTTAGCCAACTGTACCATATTGGAGCAATATGTTGAAAGTCTAATAATATTATTGTAATGCCAAGTCTTCTCAAAACAAAAAAACGGGCAAAAATAGTGCAGGACTTTCGAGTTACAGATTTGTCAAATTCCCTTGGCTATATCACATAAATACCTAGTTAATATTTTTCGAACTTTAGATTTTTTATAGCTAAGTAGTATGAGATCTTTAAATGTTGGCAGTCATAAATAAATTACAATAAGCTGATTTGATATTAAAATAAAGCTATTTTTTACCGACTTCAAAAAAAAAGAAGCGTGCTTTGTCCATACAATTTTTTTAACGCTGAAGCCGCTGAATTGATTTAAATGAAATTTAGTATGGAGAATCCATCTAATACTTAGATCCCTGGGAAGGACGTCTCAGAAGGAGGTCAAGTCTCCTTAATGTTAAGTCTCCTTAATAATACTTACTAAATGTATAGAAGGTCGAGCGCCATTCAACATTTTTATGTTGTATCTTCGATGAAGGAAATCACGTGATATTGGGAAGGGGTCCGCCCTCGTCAAGCTAAAGCTAAAACCCAATATCTATTCGTGATTTCTGGAGAAGCGGGGGTGAGGCGTCATGGAGCCGGCAAAGACCCATGGCGCTACTTTGCCTCAGCAGAAACTGACCCAATCTGCTGGGGGATGTCCTTCCGGGCCTCGACCGGGAGACTTAATGCGAGGAGGGCATGAGGGCGCCAACAATCATGCTGGTCAGCGAGTGGCAAATGTTGGTACGCTTCAACCTCCGGGCGTATCAATCAATATACAAGGAGATGAAGGATTGACGATACCATAAAATTTGACACGTCTGGAACTTATAGAAATATTAGAAAAAACGGCTCAGACCAGAGGAAAAAAATGTCGACCCTTAGATCTGAATGTCACTGAGCGAACCAATACTGTCCTGAACACTATGTACCCTACAATCGTTCCTATGTATAAAAAAAACAACTCCGCGCATTGGAGTCTTCCGATCCATAAATTTCGATCAAAACTCCCAAAAAAAAAATCAGGCTTTGATTCTTCCCGAAAAAGTCACGTCTCTGTTAAAACCGTCAATTGAAAATGTAATTTATCATTATAGCAATAATAATACTACATTGCACCCAGACGAAAATAATATTACCTTGTCGGCAGAAAACCCTGTGTTCCACTAGTTAATTAAACAAATTTCACAGCTTTGCACATCGACATTACACCAACAGTAAATTCAATTAGGCTTATACATACTTTACATACACAAATACATACTTGAATACATCATGACTGTTATGCACTTAACCAACTAACCGGCCGTCAAATTATGTATATACGAATACGTTTGTTAATATTTATAATAATAAAGTTACAATTAAAAGACACTAATAGCACAGGAAAAAAATATCGAAAATCTGGCTATAATGTTTAACTCTGATGTGCAGTGATCGGATCTAGGATGCAATTTGGGGTGAACGACCTCAAACGTTATGCCTAACATGGATGTGACTCGGGATTTCCCGGGATTTTGAGAAATGGGTTATTATTAACAATTAATAATTTTTTGTCGACGGTTAAACTAAATAAACAAAATGAAAATGTTCGCTATCTATCTATAATAGGTCATTTATTTGACACATACTTTAAAAAAATATTTTAGATATGAAATAACTCTACCTTTTGAAACAAAATTTAAAAATAAACATCTTAATAACATACAACACAATAGCATACTAATTATATCCCTTACAATAATACCTAGACAAAAGAAATAGTAACATGACAAAAACTTTACCTAAAAATAAAATGAAATTAAAACTACTATGTTTTAGTCGTGTTTATATAATTAAAGTAACATGCTACAATTTTTTCAATATTTTCAGTCGTTAATCGTTTTCTTTTAACATCTAAGATCCATTTGTAAGTGGAAAAAGACCTTTCGACTTCTACTGATGTAAGCGAAGCGAATTTGTAATTTGTTCAGTTCTTCTATGCAGTACTGTAAAAATGTTGTTATTAACTACATATTATTTTTTTACTTTTATAGTGTAAACTACTTACAATTAAAAGTTTTTACCTTTTTATAAATGTAGGTATCAAAGAGACTCGCGGGATTGTAAGTCATATCCATGTTAAGTTAACGGACTTAAACCCCGGGAAATTGCATCCTAGATCCGATCACTGCTGATGTGACAACCCTATTCCCATAGAAATTTAGTAAATCCTTAGAAATGAAATATCTCCGAAGTCCTGCTATTTGAGCATGTGATTTTTTTTTGTATTGTTTATCACCGTAGTGTGCATTTACCTAAAGCTAAAAACATTGCTCCAACATAAAGACAAAGTAGAAAAAAATGATTTTCTAAAAAACATAAATAACTAAATTACTCCATAGATATAGCACCTACACGTTCTTTCTTTTGCATATAGTTAGATGGTACTATGGCACATTTTGTTGTAAATATTTCACATGGACTTAATGTTTGTTTTAGGAGCGTAAGTTAAAAATCAGTTTTCCACTAAAATCACAAAAACTTAAATTACTCAAAAACTAAGCGAAATAGAAATATAGTTTCTTCCCCAAAGTTGTATTATTTAATCATATTCATCAAATGAAATCATAAAAACACAATATGTTCGCAACTAAGGCATAATCTCACACTGTGCTATGTATGCTTAGATCTTTAAAACTACGCAACGGATTTTGATGCGGTTTTTTTAATAGATAGAGTAGTTCAAGAGGAAGGTTTTTATGTATAAAGAAGATGTATTAAGAAGGTTATTGTGTACGGGTGGTACAGAAAACTCACATAAACTGAAACGAAACGAGGGCGGGTCGCTAGTTTTAAATAAACCAAGTGATTGATTATTTTGGTTAAGGAAAAAGTTAGTACAGATGTAGTGCAAAATGATTTTCCTTCGGGAAAACTCGGATCTCAATCGGAATACGATGGCACCCGAACTGTCAATCAATGATTGTATTAAATGAGTGACGTATACATGTCCATTAAAATGGAACTTTATTGTTTAGTGTCAAATGACAAATGCTGTCATTTGTCACTTTGTCATTTGACACTAAACAATAAAGTTCCATTTTAATGGACATGAAAACGTCACTACCTGTAAGTACCTAGGTATTTTGTTTTTAATAGAACACGTCACTATACGAACTCTTTTACAAAATCTGCCCAAATACCAATTTACCAATATTTCTAAGTTTATTTATTTAAGAAAAATGGATAAGGATAATAAATCGAATAGACTAGGAGCCTCGCGAAAAATAAGTGGTGTGCAGCAAACACTTCAAGGATAATAATTTTATGCATTGAAATCTCCGAAAAATAGGAACAGCAGGATACAATTAATACGGCACGCGGACGATTGTTATATATATATACAATTATGTTATATATACCTATATATATATATATATAAATTGTGTCATGTTGTACCTATGGTTACCCACAACTCTTGCTGAACAGTGAGAGCATCTCTAAAATGTACACACGCATTTACTAATTTACGCAGACAAGCTCATGTCACTTTTGGTGATGCAGTCAAGCGAGGTCTGGGGCTTATTGCATATAAAATAATAGCTTATATTATAAGTGCAACTCTCTTTCCAACCGTATGTATTAAAAGGAGACTTCCACTTGTATTAGAAGTTACAAGCTTTTATAAAATGGGCCTCTGTTCGTATATTACGCTATAGTGGCCAATTAAGAAGTCAATCCTGACACCTGTCATCGCAGTACACTTTATAACCTATTCTTGGGTTTGAGGTTATAATTTGTACAGAAATGACAGCTGTCAGGATTGACTTTTTATTAACGGGGCACTGTAGTATAATAAGTTTATGGTTATACGGTATCGAGCGAAATATATTGAGTGTAATCACATAATCAGTTTTTTTTTTTATTAAACTTCGTTCACTCACTGAAACTTGTCTTGAAACATGTTGGGAATGAGAATATCTCTAAATTTATATTTGCTACGAGTACATTCTGCGAAAGCAATGATCAGCAAAATGTTGAGGGTACACACGAGTATACTAGGTGCTCAGTTGGGGCCCAACTCTATCGTTCAGTAGATTTCAACCAAGCACTACGCACAGTGTCATCTTTTGAAAAAAAACCGGCCAAGTGCGAGTCGGACACGCGCACCGAGGGTTCCGTACAAACCTTTAGGTAATAAGTAAAAGTTCACCCATCACAACAATCGAGTGATTTGTGATATGTGATATGTCATGTAACTAAAAATTCAAAGTTTTCGATTTTTTCCCTTTATATGTGCTATAAAAAAATTGCTTTATGCCAAATTTCAAGATTCTAGATCGACTGGAAGTACCCTTTAGGTTTTGATTCCCTAATATCACTTTGAGCAAAGGCTGAATAGTGTATTTATGTATAAGAAGTTGCATTCTCCGATTTTCGCTCACTGCGGCTATTACAGCCAATCACACAACAATGCACCGGATTATAAATAAAAAAACAATCATAACACAGGCTCACATCATAAAACAAATCCTTGAAAAAGAAGATTCCTGTCTTAAATGTGCTTCCAACACATATTATTTATTTATTTATTAAATGGCGTCTAACACATAAGTTATTATTATTAGGTATTTATTTATTTAATGGCGTCTACATAATAACGTAATTTTGCCAATGTCAAGTATACATATATGTATATTTAAGCAACGTTGTATGGTGAATCCTGTCCTGTCGTCGAAGTCTTCCAGTCATAGTCGTGCCCCTTGAAGATGGCGAGCAACCACTTCAATGGCTTGGTGTGATCTTGACCGCTAACTCATTTGGAACCATCTTTTCACTGTTATTTTATTCAATGCAAGTTCTTCATCAATGTTACAAGTTGTCCCACAAAACTGCCCTGGATTTGCGAACCAAAATCAACGATAAAGTAGATAGATAGATCTTTGTTTAGTGGCATATGTCATTTGTGTTGCCACTATGATTTCGCCAAACGATAAAGTACTTAATTTACAAAAAAATAAATAATTGAACAGATGTTTTCGGAATGACAGCCAGCCATAGATCCTAAAAGTTCAGGTTAAAGAATTTATTTGTATCTCAAAAGAAATTACATTTCACTTAATGAGATTTATCGGCATGCCTTAAGATTACGTTGCGCCCGTGAGCGTCGGCGCTAAAGTTCATGAAAACTAAAAAAAGTCGAGTGTCAACCTACGTCAAACGTCATTTATTCGCCTTGAGACTGAATAATGTTAACGAATACGTATAAGTGACAGATAACTCTCATGCTCATTGTTACAGAAACAAGTATTTAATAATCATCAAGGATTAAAAATTATAAACTATAGGTGTACCAGAATAACATGGCAAATAGGAAAATTAAAAAATGTAGAGGGCAACACTGGGGAAATTGGACTAAACGGTATTGATACTGTGTAATAAGTGTAATTTTTAATCGGCTTAAAAAAAGCGAGGAAGTTTAAGATTGTATTTTTTTATGTTTTTAGGATTTTTAACATAAAATATATATTATGACACTAGTGGTCTATTACATTAAACTTCCAGTATAGGATAATAATTATTGCTCACAAATAAAATAATAAACACACCATTCTTACTCGCCAAATTGATATACTTATAATGAGTATAAGAAATAACTTGAAATCTCATCTAGAACTAGAAAATGATTCCAAAAATTCTACGGTCATTTCTTGTTCTTCATCTGCTGAGGGCGATGAAGAGAGAGCAGTATTTATAATAAACCGCTCTTCTAACATTTTCTCTATATGTTTAGAAAGCTTCTTCTGTCAATAATTTAATATCGCTGGCAGGTCTGTTTACATTCTTCTCTGCAACTTTTTGTTTCATTATACCCCAAATCATTTCTATGGAATTTAATGTACAATGATAAGGTGGGAGCCTTAAAACTTCGTGGCCATGTGATTTCAATAATTCATTAATTTCATATACCCTTATATGACTGGTTTTGTTACACGGCTTCAAGTAGGTAGTTGACATTTACGCCAACGATCATCATAGTGCCCTCGGTTATAATTCGACGTATGGTAGTGCTGGGAACCCCTGTAATAAGTAGCATTTATGTAAAACTAAACATACCTAAACCTAAAAGTATCAAAACAGTTCGTTTCAATTTACCAGTCAACTCCTTGATTTACACCTTCTTCGCGTACTGTACTACACACTGTAATATACAATATTCCTATGATGATGAGTGGGGACGCGGCCGAGGCAGACGGGCGGTCGAGTGGCTCTCCAGTCATTCCGCCCTGTTCCCCTTGGTCAGGCCTCAGGTTATTGGCCCGGCGGCGCTCCCATCCAGCACTGAGTCCCATCTTCTTGTTTTCCTACAGAACAAAAGTGCGTCCTGTAGGTTAGTGCTTTTAAGTGTCTCTGCTGATAATGCGTCCTCCCCGAATGTGCGATGTCTCAGTGACGAGTACATTACACACTCGGTTAGAACGTGTTGGCTAGTTTCCTCTTTACCGCAGTGTGGGCATCGAGGATCCTGTTTGACTCCTATTACCGTCAGATGTCTGTTGAGTGGACAGTGTCCAGTCAATATCCCTGTCAGTATACTTAGGTTGTACTTACCAAGATTTAGTAGATACCTTGTTCTGTTCCTGTTTACCCTTCCTATCATGAGTTTGGATTGTCTGCATCCCTGTGTTGTTATCCATGCCTCATTTGTCTTTGTCTCTATTCTTCTGGCGATGACTCCTTTCGTTACCGTTGCGGATATCGGAAGGGCTGGCTCCGGGCCCAGATACTGTTGATCCGCCCCTGCTCTGGCCAGTTCATCTGCCTTTTCATTTCCTATTGCTCCACTGTGCCCTGGTACCCATGCTAGTGTTACATTGGATGCTGTGCCTAGATTGTTCAGTTCATTCCTGCACTCCTGCACCAGGGAGGATTTGATGACCGGATTGTCTAGTGCTTTTAGAGCTGCTTGGCTGTCTGAGTAGATTATAACGTGGCTTCCCGTTATATGTTATATCGCTTCTTTCCTTGAGATCCTGCGCACACTTCATGATGGCATACACTTCCGCCTGGAACACACTGGTAAAGCCTCCTAGTGGTATCGTTGTATGCTCATTCGCTTCTAGGTTGTAGATGCGTGCCCCCGCTCTTTTTGTTGAGGACTTCCATGAACCGTCCGTGAAGCATGTCGCTCTGGGTTCCGGTATCTCTGTCTCCCAACTATCTCTCTCTCCTATATGGATTCTGTATTTCTTGTCGAAGATCTTCCTTTTCTTTATTAGGTCATTGTTAGTCATGAGCATGTTCATGTTCACCATTGACTCTCTTTGTATACTTGCGTGTATCTTGTCCATCTCGGATCCGATCCACTCTCTGCTCATTTTTAATTCTATACCACTGTTCTGTGGCTCTCATTTCCACTTCAAGGTGTACAGGGTTCAGTCCTAGCATTATCTCCAGGGCCTGTGTGGGAGTTGTCCTCATTGCCCCGGTTGTCATTAGACATGCTAGTCTCTGGACCTTCGTCAACTCCATTTCTATGTCTTTTATTTTTGCTCTGTGCCACCACACTATGGCTCCATATAGCAGTCTGGGTAGTACCACTGCTTTGTATATCCATTGTGTTATCAGTGGTCTTAGTCCCCATCTTCTGCCTATAGCTTTTCTGCATTGCCATAGGGCTATTGTTGCTTTCCGACATTGCTCCTTTACATGTATCTTATATAGCAGTTTGCTGTCTAGTACTACACCCAGGTATTTTATTTCCTTGAGTGTTTCTATCTCTTCACCTTTGATTTTGATGGGTGCTAGAGTCGGCAGCTTCCTTTTATTGGTGAAGAGTACTATTTTCGTCTTGGTCGGGTTCAGGTCTAGTCCTCTGTTTTGACACCAGTTTAGTACCTGCTTTATTCCTCTTATCATGACTTCTCTCATTACACTGAGGATTTTACCCCTTACTAAGAGCACCCCGTCGTCTGAGTATGCTTGCATATGTATACCCCCTCTGTTGGTTTCTCTAATGAGCGAGTCTAGTAGGAGACACCACAGGAGTGGTGACAGACAGCCCCCTTGCGGGAAGCCTCTGCTCGTCCTTATCCTTATCGAGTCTCCTCCTAGTTGTGCAGTGATCGCTCTACCTGTTAACATAGCCATTATCCACTTTCTAACTGCTGGGTCTATGTCATCCCTTCTTAGGCATTTCTCTATTGCACCAAAGGTGGCTCTATCGAAGGCGCCCTCCACATCGAAGAAGCAGCCTAGTGCCAGTTCTTTATCTTCTATTGCTCTCTCTATTCTTGTGGTCAGGTTGTGTAGGACTGTTTCTGTTGATTCCCCTTCTATGTAAGCGTGCTGATTCCCGTGTAAGGGCAATCTTCCTACTTGCATGCTTGTCCTTATCTGTACATCTATGATCTTCTCCAGTGCCTTCAGTGCGAATGATGACAGACTGATGCTTCTGAACGATTTTGCATCTTTGTAGTTTTTCTTTCCTGATTTAGGTAGGAATATTACCTTTACCTCATTCCAGATGGTCGGGATGTGACCTAATTCCAGACTCTTTTCGTAGATATCTCTTAGGCTGTTCCAAATGTATTTCAATCCCTTTTGTAGTAGTATGGGTGTTACTCCATCTGGACCTGCCGCTTTATAAGGGGCGAAGGATTTTATTGCCCATTCTCCTACCTCATTGCTAATTCTTAGGTTTAGTGTCTCCCCTGCACATATTGTCTCATTGCTGTTATCTTCTACAGCCTCATGTACGCGGTATTCCCTGCAGTCGGGGAAATGTGTGCTAACCATATGCTGTAGTACTTTTTTGGGGTCTGTAAGTTCGGTCGAGCCTACCATTAGGCTACCTAATGGGCAAGATCTCTCGTTCGCCAGTACCCTTACTATTCTTGCCGCCTCCGAGTAGCGTTGTATTTCTCCCGTGAAGATCTTCCAACCTTGTGCTCTTAGTCTCTCCCTTGTATTAGTATAGAAATTTATTTATTTAGTTCCTAATATTTCTGTATTCGTTCCAGCCTTGATCATTGCCCTTTTTTAGAGCTAGTCTTAGCGCCTTACGAGTTCTTTTCCGTAGTTTCTGTATCTCTTTATTCCACCATGGCTGTCCTTTATCCCCGTTGCACGTTCTCTCTGGACACGCCGTCTGGTAGGCTCTCGATATGGCTCTGTTCAGATCCGCAGCAGCTCTGTCCAGTTCCTCTCTAGTTTTTGGGCTACTGTGGCTCGGTGTCCACTCGCTTAGTATGCTATTATATTTCTCCCAGTCCGTTTTCCTTGGGTTTCTTATCTTTGTTCTTTCCGTGTAGTAGTCCAGGCCGTACAGTAGTCTCCTGTGGTCCGACATGCTGTCTTACTGGTCTACTCTCCAGTCTTTCACATGTTTGCCTATTTCCCCTGAGGTTATCGTTATGTCTAATACCTCCTCTCTTGCCCTGGTTACAAAGGTTGGGGTTGTACCTGTGTTGTGTATATCCAGGTCATTACTTACAATAAATTCTAGTAGTGTTTCTCCCTTCTTGTTGGTGTCGCTGCTTCCCCACACCTCATGATGTGAGTTTGCATCGCAACCTACAAGAATGGATGTTCTCTTACCTTTATATTTACTGACTGCTTCCTCCAGTTCTCTGGTTGGCGCGTTGCTTTCACCTGGGATGTAGCAAGACGCCATTGCTGCCTTGACTCCCTCTCCGCCCCCTGTCATGAGGCTGATTTCTACTACCACTAGGTCTCTGAAACATATGGTCATTAGGTATCCCATATTTCTTAGGTCTCTACTCTACTCACGTATATGCATGCCCTATGCATGCTCACGTATATGCATGCACCTTTTTTTTAGTAGGAGCCCCTACTGGGGATGCTAAGACGCACCAGGGATACGAGTGGGATATAGGTTTCCGGGGTGAGCTGCTGAGTGAGTCCGCACGATGTCAAGCCCTCCGTCACTACTACAGCGACTCGGGGCCGTACTTCGCCGACTACCACCCCAGAAACTTCGCCCGCGGCCAGACTACTGTAAACGCGACAACCGATTGATTCTAGCTGGCTAGGCCAGAACCTCCCGTGTGAGATGAATCCCGAGCCGAAGCGGCGTGTTGTTATCTGAGGGTAACTACTGTCCGACTCTCTTCTAACTCAGCCTACCAGGATCTCGTTCTCCACCCGTACGGGTCCCCGCGCACTGCACAAACACGCGGGTGGCATTTTATCGCTACCCATCCCTTTATTTTGGATAGGGGGCCCGCTGCGACATGCCACGACATCGCTTGCAGCTGATTGGATAGGAAATAGGAGTCATGGAAGGGTAAATATAGGAATATCAGGAGTTCGTCTGGTTGTTTTCGTTCTACTCGTTTTACTCCGGGGAAACCGAGTAGTTGACAGGCAGCAACCTCGGGAAGGAACACAACCAGTCTTGCCTTGGGTATCAGCGCAACTGTGAGCTCTACCCTCGGCCGTTAGCCAAGCCAACTACCGGACAAGTAGATTGACATAGGGACGGACCCATATCACCTGGCGACCGTTCGCAAACTGACGTTGATCTGGACCCGCCCCCGCCCACACAATATTCCTAGCTTGAGATCTAAGCGGTTTTCTCGACATTTTCACCAGATAACAATCGTTGAAAGTGAATTTCAAAATGTATGCAACGGTAAACAAACAATTTGACACGGCTGCCAGTTGACAGTTGCCATATAAAAATCAATGTTTATTTACTTTTAAAAATGCCATCAGATTCTGGTAGACCTAAACAAAGTTCATTAACGTACGTAAATATATTCCTTTTTCTGTGCGAAAGCAAAATTTTTCTGTTTTTGTTTTTGCGTAAAACGTCGTGCATTTTGTAAACTTTCCAGGACAGTGATTTAAAATCATATTTTCTTTTCTATTCATTATTTTCAAAAGTAAAGTACTGCTAAGTAGAATGTTATGTAACTAACCGAATATTAGGTAATATTATGTAATTATCCATAAAAGAGTGATAGTAAAGCTTTATGAATATTGCTAATTCTTTGTTGAAACTTTCCGATATTATTTAATTCATAGTAGGTACAGGTAGAGCTTCGTAGTAAAATTATTACAGGTGGACCTAATAAAAGCCTTTAAAAATATATTGTATTACATAATATGTATCACAAGTATCAAAACTATTTTAAGTACTATATACGCCAGGAATACTACACCTTAATTTTTGAATTTGCTGCAGTTTTTTCATTCTCATCTTTCTTTTGCCAGACTCTATCTCCCTCAATCTTGGTATAGCAAGGACCTTTTACTAAAGCAGGACTGAGTACTGTTAACCAAAATTCGGTCCGAGTAGGATGTCAAGCACAGAGGCTGTTTATCTCTTTCTAATGTGGTGACCATGATATTGTAGTAACGTGGAACAAAAAACTATATTTATTTGTATGAAGCAATTTTCACACCATGTAATGATTGCTCGATTATTTAGCTGTACTAGTAGGTTAATGAAATTGTTGAAAACAAAACAAGCCTTTGCCTGCGATTTCGTTCGCGTACATTCTACATAATTCTATAGTAATATTTGTTTTGAAAGGAGGAAATATTTGTTTTGTCTTGGATAACCTGTCAAACTACTAGTCTAATCATTTTAAAATTTGCTTTACCATTACAAAGCTATATTTAAAGGGGTCTGTACCTACCTACATACTACACAGACGAAGCCGCCGGATATAGTTTGGGTTATGTCTTTGTAATCCGGTTCAAGCCGTTTTTATGGAATCGAATATAAATAATCCTAAAAATCTGAAATTTATACATTTTTAAAAACTTAGTCCTATTTTCCGTGGGAACAGGAAAAGGAAATTTATTTACCAACATAACCAAGAAAAAATATTACGTTATAAAAAAACAACATTTGACATGGATTGGTGATTTGGCATGGTAATTGTCAAATTTACCGGTATAACAATATACTTAGGCCGGGATAGACAGACAGAGTTACTTTCGCAATTATAATATTATTAGGGATTATAATAAAGTTTCAATAAAAGAAGATATGTAGCTTAGATACATTTATTGTTAAAAAATTAAACATGGCTAAATAAAATCGTTTTATGTAATTTCTGCCGCAGACCAATCTTACTGCCTACATTTTTTAATGAGTTTGATTTTGTATGATGAAATATTCTTAAATTTAAATATGAATTGGCTAATGTCTTTATCAGCTGTAACTCATGTGGTTCTTCGTTACATTCATCTGGGTGAGGCGAGTCAAACAAATTATGAAGTTTTGTAAGAAATAATTGTTTTAAATACACCAAAATTTTGTTTTTGCTAATATTTCGGATGGAACCAAGAGATATTTGTGAAAGAAACAATTTTTCAGTTTGCTTAATTATTTCAAATGCAAAACGAGACACATACTTTTAGTGATGTGCCGGCGGTAACTTACTCGTTACCAGTATAATACCATTTAGTAAAATACTCAGTAAATTACCAATGCTACCGGTAATATTACCAGAAGCGGACATAGAGATCGTGTATTTCTGTTTCCTTTCTTTATTCATTTATTAAATCCATGGTGTCGGATCACTAGTGGCCAAATGAAAAAAAATAATAGCTCACACCCAGGGCTACCAAAAACACCCCCATGTATGTTCAGCGATTTTTAGTACTTTCGGAGATATTGATCATTTTAGTCGGATTTTTTGTAATTTTTCCTTGTGTTCATGTTACAAAAACTCATTAATTTGATGTAGTATTTCAATATTTTTTCAGTGGTTTCTTACATGTATACAATTATTATGAACTTAGAATGTTTTTAAAGCTACTTGCCATTTTTTTTCCCGTCAACTTTTTGTGTAATCATAATCATGCAAAGTTACTTTCTCCATACTAAGTGAACCCCATGTTTGTTTTTCATCTAGTTTCAAGTGTAATTATTGTAACGCAGTGTATAATTTTAAAACTTGATTGTTCTTTTATTTTATTCGTAAGTATCCGGTTTTCACGTGATAGATATGTATGAAGTAGGGTTTGCAATTCGCCATTATTCGCCATAAATGTTATTCGAATTCGACAATATTCATTATTCGAATAAAACGAATATTTCGAATAGTGCACAAATTTGTCTGTAATTATTTACCTTAGCAAAACATTAACAAAATGCCAGGATTAATTATCCTCCATATTAACGAGTTCGTGGAAATAGATTTAAATATTAAAAATAACTACAAATGTAAAACAAACAATATATTACCTATTTTGCTTTATCCTTGCCAAAATCAAACTCCCTAAAAAGAACTAAATACCGTACCGTAATTGGTAAAAGGGTAGCGAGCTAGGGAGCTAGCAAGTTCGGCTACATGCTAGGTATCTGGAGAAGATACCATAAATGTTTTTTTGAATTGTAAGGTGAAGTTTGTAGGGTGAGGTTTTTGAATTTTAAATTAACATCACATATTTTACAATTAACTTAGAATCATTATTTTGTTAAATTTTCAAAAATATTCGAATTATTCGAAATATTCGAAATAATAATATTGCAAACCCTAATGAAGTATAAATATGAGGGAGTAATATTCCCGGTAACATTGGTAAAATACTCGGAAATATTAAGTATTTTACCAGTAACATACTAAACCCATCTTAACATTATTAGTTTAAAAGGGTCCGTCTGGTGCTAAAATAGTATAAACATGTATTTAAAACATAGGTCATATTTACGAAATTTGAATGTTACCGTATATTACCGCTTTTTGGTAATGTTTCTGGTAAAATACCCGCTTCGAGTAAGTTACCGGTAACGGCACATCACTACATACTTTAAACCACCTTTATCTATGAATGCAGTAAAAGATGAAAAATTTGTGATATCTACAAAATATGCATGATCAAAATGCACCTTATTAATTATTAAAGTATCGCGACAGTGCTGGCATGCAATTTTATCTAACATTTTATTTACAAAATGACCTGCTATATAAGTAATACCCCAACCAGCAAAATAGTCCGTTAAGAAATCAGTTTATCACTAAAGAGTCCTATTAAAGCGTCATTAAGGTTTTTGTTATGACCCTGTGTTTTATAAAAGCGTCTTATATCACTTTTCAGCTGTATAATATTATACGGCACTTTAGTACTGTTAAAAAGTTATGTAAACGTTTACATTACATTCCCAAATCATGCTTTTAACGCAGCACTATAAGTGATTCTGTTATATCACTAAAGAGCTTCCTTGTCCTATTAAAGCTATAGATGGTACCGTTTTAGCGCAAATTTGTGTTTATTGTCGCTTCCAAATGAGTATTATGGTGCAAGTACTAAAATTGTAAAAAAAATACTATTATAGGATAATAATGTACTATTGTTGATTTTTTCAACACTGCTATTTATCGGATTTGTGAAATAAACATTTCCAAATAGCTATTATAGGATATATACTATAGTTGCCCCGAGGATACTATTAAAACACTGAAACGTCTTGAAATCAGTGTTTTGGTAACTGCTACGTCTCATAGTCGAGTTAAGAGATTTAAATACTTTTAATGGGGTTTTCTGATATATAAAAGTGGCATTTGGCCACTAATAATCAGCCGAAATGTCCATTAGCAGAAATTTCAAAACTTTTTTAGAACAAGACAGACATTGGTGTAATTGTTACGAGTATACTAGGCTCTATCACGCTGTTTATTAAAAAGTAAAAAAAAAATCGATTTAAGCGACTGGAAAAGATTCAAGAGGAGTGGTGCATTCCGAAATAAGGTTAAGAAAAAATATCAACAATCGTCAGCTTTCACGCGTAATGTTACGTCCATTGACAATAACAACAGTAACCATCAAAGCGAAGTGAATGAAGCAAGGCCGGGTTCCGTACAAAATAATAATACGAACGACACCACTCCAGCAAATAATGTTTGTGGCCAAGATTTTGTAGGTATGAGTAGTGACTTTATAAATAGTGACGAGTGATCAAAAATGCAGTGACTTTTTTGAAAGTGAAGACGACTTCACAGAAGATAAAGACGAAGAATTTCGTGACAGTTTAAAGAAATGGGCAATATAGATAGGCAATTCGATAACAATTAATTTTTTTATTCATAATTATTAAAATTATTTTCCTAAAAATGACTAACTATTGCGTATTTAATGCCTAAAATTATAAAGTCTTAATAAAATTAGGACCTAGAAAGAATTTCTATAGAAAGTGGCCCATCTTTAGTGTAGGTATATAATTATTTATAAGCTACGGTAACTAACGGTTATCAGTTATAAAAACAATAATCACATTCATCGTGAATATAATGGTCATACACAGCCATACGACAACCTTTACACCAGAAAAAATTGAGCTTTATGATTATTTTTATATCTTTTTTATTTAAAGCAAAGTGATATGGCAAACATGAATCAGTGTCGCGCCCACAACCGTGACATTTTTCGGACAATATAAAATGTGTAAGTATCCAAGGCCAAGTATGCAAATCAAATTGGCGCATAAAATCATCTTTCCTTAGAAAGCAGTCGAAATCCATTTTACTGCACGTACTGGAAAAAAGAAAAGTGACGCTGTAAGTAGCATAGCATACATTGCAAATTAGATGAGTAGGTACATGTACCACCAAATAATATCATTATTTTTTGTAATTACGTGACGCCCTTCATTTGGTATAACAAGTTTACTCACCCGACACCAATCAAAGAAATCACACGTAAGTACCTATGACATCAAAGGTTTTTTATTCGGTTTAAGATGTGTTAAGGAACAAGGAACCCTAATTTTCGGCATGGCGGCATGACCGACCTGATAGATAGTTATATAGTAAGCCTATAGTAAGCACGTACACACTTTTTAACCAGCGGTCGAGTCATTTATATATTTTAATGATTTTAATTTCATAAATACCAATAATTAAGGGGGCGCATGAAAATTGTGTTTATAATACTGGTATACTTTGTACGTAAAACTTCAATCGCAAGTAAAAATGGTAATCTAAGACAATACTTTACACCTTTATTTTACAAACAGTGAGCTTACTTACCAAGGAGTCTGTTTTTTAATGGTTCTTTATTAATTTTTATTCGGAGCAGTACGCACCGTCACACAATTCTCATCAACTTTCCGGATGAACTATAATAGCTCCCTGATCTCTAATATAGGACTGAAAAGTCCATTAACAGAACTCTGATTACTTTTTTGTAACTTTTTTGTGATGTAAATGGCACAACAATCACTGTTAAAACCTTAAAAAGTGTTACACGACCCCGTTTTATTATAACTATAGTTCTAAAGTGTGATTTATGGAGCCACAATAACACGGTTATGTCACAAAATTGCGATATAACTGTGCCAAAACCTGCCTGGGTAAACGTTTACATCAACCTTATAGGACATGTATGAAACACTAATTCGTGTTTCTGGAAACGTTCTATGGACTTGTATAGTACTTACTTTTGCTAGTTGGGCAGGATATTCATCTTATAATCGGACATTTTGATTGACTCGATGTAATACATTAAAGCATCCAATTGTTCTTCTTCATGAGGATCTCTAATCGCAGATCGCTTCTCTTTACGGGAATCTAATTGGAGATAGCTCAAACTCCTCGTCAGTGCAGTTTGCATTCATACTCGGTTTAATACTATTGCGATAAAGCAATTTTCGCAGAGCATAATATATTGCAACGCATTCGGATTATTGTTTCCGCCGCTTTGTATACGGATACAAGAGAAAAACATTTCCAACTGGTCTTGAGATACTTTGTACGGTAAGAAATAATTTAAACCGTTTTCAACTAAAAGATCCATGGCTAACTTTGAAACACTGTACGTATCAACTATTAATCCTTAAGCTCCCATTTTTCGCCGATTTAAAAGGATTGATTGATTATCAACATTAAGCGTTGATAAATATTCTCGGGTTTCACTTAAGATTCCCATCCAATAATCTTTATTATTAAGCCGCAATGGGGACTTAAACCCTTTCCCTAAAGGAGATTTAGAATTTAAGACATCGAAAACTCTATCTACAGTTCTGATGTACTCAGTTGTGGCTTCACTATTCTTGAATTCTTCATTATTACTAACACGTAAGAAGTCAATAGCGTTTGCTACCGAAGAGCTCAAAGTCTGAACTGCCAATTTTACATTCATTTTCTTCCTCATAAAGTTAATATGGCCAGAGTTTATTTTATTAGCAAGTTTTAACCCCTCTTTATCTTGTAAAGTGTGTAATTTTTTAACAAAATTAAAATCAATGTGCCCATTTCTAGAACCGTAAAACTACCCAACTGTAGTCCTAGCCTGCAACTATAGTCCAATATTTCTTATTAAATTATTCTAAAATATGATACATTGCTGCTATTATTGCTGGGTATATGTAATGTTTGGCCTAAAATTGACTGATCTAAACTCTAGCTATAGCTAAATCTGTCATATTTTTAGAATCATTTAATAAGAAATATTGGACTATAGTTGCAGGCTAGGACTATAGTTGGGTAGTTTTACGGAACTCATGCATTTTTCGGCAAATACATTTCGACATAATTTAAGCATGTGAACAGGATCAAAAATACAATGTATGTTAGTTCCTTTCTTTGGATGCTTAAAACTTGTATTCATTTCTGGTAAATTAAAATTGCATCCCAAATTTCCATACGTGGCCACGTTAGCAGCAGCTCCATCACATGTTAGACTTCGAACAGTAATACCAATATCATATAACATGTTTATTGCTGTGATTATCAACTGTGCCTGTACTGCTGCTGAAATTTTGTCTATAAAAAAATAAGCGATGGGGCATTTGAATTTTCGTTTAAATGACACAATCTGAAAAACAAGGACCTCTGTGGCTAGACTTCCCGAATCATATGGTACAATGCCAGCAAAGTCAACATAGCCCCACATTTTATCCGTATGTTTATCATAGGCTTCTTCTGATTTAATAGACATAGAGTCAAATATTAGAGCAACATTTTCGAGATCATTTGCAGATACTGACGATTTCAAATATTCAAAAACTTCAACCATAAATCCTACATTACATTCGTGTGTGGCTAACATTTTCCGTAAGGTTGCAGGATGAGGTAACATAGTATAATTTCTAAGGAACATAATATATGCTTTGGAAGAATAAAAGAGCAAAGACAAAGCAAACTGTTTAAGCTCCTTGGAATATCTTACACCTTTGTTACTTTTATTTGAATTCATATGTTTATGTATATCCACAAAATTATTTTCCGTTATGTGTTTAACCTCATGAAAGTTGTTGCTTTTTTTTTTCAATATTACCAGAAGTGACTTCAGATTGTCCAAACGAATATCACGCCTCTTTAACCTCTGTGATAATACTTTCACTTTACGCTTAAGCATATCTTCCGAAGGAATGCTGAAATGTTTTTCAGTCTGCACTGTTGCATCTTTAATGCCTGAGCAGAACTTTTTGGTAGGAGGTGTGTAGTCTTCAGACACGGAAGATTCTTTAGAGGTAGGTACCTGGAAAGGATTCATGTTACTCTATCAAAACACCTTTCAGCGAACGTATCATTACGCAGAATATTCATATCATCGAAAGGCCTTTCACGCCGCATGAGTATATTTTTTTGGTTTGGAGTTCTGTTTAATCTTTTTTGATACCGGAATAACATTCAACCACATTTGATTAACTGAAATGAAATCACATCATTAATTTTTTTCTTGCTTATTATGACAATGTACCGATCAGAAACCCTACCCACAAGCAAGGTCACCCTACTTGTAAAAATCCAAAATCTCTTTTTATCGGCTTACCTGTGAAACGATATCCCACAGCCAACATAGGATTCACTTTTACAAAATTGTATGCAACATGTTTTCACCATTTTGTACTCTTTTAAAACTGAGATTCGTTTAATGAAATTTGATTATGAAAACCGAGCCGCCATGATATGATTGATCATGATTGATACACTCAATGGGTTGACAGCCTAATCAAAAGCAATACTTCCAAGTATCAAAAAGTTTTTATAGTTGTTGGGAATTCTGTAGCTCTGCCTACCCCACCCTGGGAATAAAGGCGTGAGTTTATGAATGTAATGTATGTACTTCCAAGTAGGTTTAAATCGTCACATTTTTAAGTTTATGGGGTAAAAAACCTATTACTATAAGAATTTAATTTATACAAATAACATAAGCTTTAAGTTACGATTCACATTTAATAAATTGTCTAAAACAGTAATTTTAATTTTCTACTAAATGCCGAAATTTTATCGCATGGCAAGTGTTAGAAAGGGACAAACTCCTCCGTTGTATCCATGCCACTCGTACTTACCGGTTTTTGCTCCTGTAAAGCTAGCAGCCCAAATTATGTCTTAAACCTATACATAAATAATATAAGGATTGTTTTAGCAAAACAATTTTTGGTTAGTCCTCAGTCCTGCTTTAGTAAAAGGTCCTTGTTGTATAGTCACAGTATATATATATAGCTATATATATATACTGCTATATGTATACATATATAGAGTGCTACGTAATGTAACTTTGTCCCTTGGCCTTAAATAGGTTTCTACACTGTGCAAAGTAGGTTTATTACTTTAACCATAGTAAAATTATAAAAAAGGAGTAGACACAATAACGCTGTTGCGTTTATCATTTGTTACACATGTCAAAATTTTAAGTATGCCGTTGAGTTATTGAACAAAAATACAAAAAAATAATTCCCGTCCCCTAAACATAACTGCGATGGCAACGCAGGACGACGGCCTCTTCCTCCTGGAAGTATTAATCGAAAAAATTGTTTTTACCAAAAGTCCATGCTTCACCGATAAGGACTTTAAGACCTGCGTCAGGATACAATGTCCCTCCGTGGACCCGTTGGAAATCTGCGACGACGACCCCGGCTCGTGCATGGCCAAGAGCGGCGCCCCGTTTACCAAGAATTTTAATAATGGGAAATCCTGCTTGTTCTCTCTCCACAAAGATGACATTAGCACCGCGATGAACTCGTTTCCTGTCCAGGTGACCGTGTATAAGTCACTGCCATGCGGATGCTTGCCAACAACAATAGTTATAGGAGAAGCGAAGATCGATATGACTAAGGAGTTCATACAGGCTCGCAATACCTTTCTAGAAAATCCTCAAAATGTAACTTATCAAGCACTGAAAGACTCGTTCCGTCTAGTCGCACCAGACGGTGATCAAGCCGGTGACATCGTTATGTTCTTACGGATTTCTTGCTTCGGCAAATTGATTATCACAAGATTCCAGGGTGGCGCCGGGCCTCCTAATTTAGGAGGAGGAGTCACTGAGGCTGGCATAGTGGACAGATCTTGCAATCCGGGCAAAGATTTCCAGTCTTGTCGCGATCCCTGCGCGTGCGGAGCGGCGCGTGGGCCCGGCGGCGGCGGCGCGGGCGGCTCGGGGGGCGTGTGCCTGAGAGGTGACTGCCGAAACAACTTTAATACACTCTTTTAGTTTAATGCCCTTGTCCGGACGTTAATATTCATCGACTGTTTTCAGCTGACGATTGGTACGACAGTATGCCTTGCCACGATCCTGACGACCCGTGTTTTTGTACTGGTCCCAAAGCTCCTGCAAAACAAGCTATGGTCTGCAGGAACACTGATCAATACTGTTTGCATGTGCCGAAAGGTGAGATTACTTTTGGTATTATTTCGCCGTAACTGATGGATCAAAAACTATGTAGAGACTGTCGACTCACAAGTGTTCCCTCATCACAAATAATCTGGCTGGAGAAACAACTGAATAGGTAATAAAATAGGAAAGTCACTAAAGCACGCTATTGAGCAGTATTATAGGGTGCGTATACATGACGGGCAAAGTCCCGTGAAGACCTGTGTGTTTAATTATGGTGTGGACGTGTTTGAGTACCTACTTAACGATTAAATGTTTGTACAGTCAGCGTCATTATAAGATTAATATGGTATTCGGAACTATTTGAGCACATTGAATGTTACCTTATAGTTATATATGACGTTGACTGTACGCCTCGGTTACATTTATGTTCGTAAATGTATAAGTTTGAAAGATCCGACGAATGTAATGGCAACGGGTGTTCACAGGAAATCAACACGTTCTTGTATGAATGACATCACCCGAAACCAATTGCTCTTTAAAAATCCGGTGAAGTCGAGTCACATCGTTTTACCTAGTAGGTATTAATTAATTGTGCCGGTTTACCAATTTAGTTATAATGACAAAAATCGAAATAGGTTTCTTACGTAAAACAATAGGGCTAAGCTTGAAACGGTTAGGGTATCCAATGAACGGTAACAAGTAGGATGAATCACAAAATACATTTTACATATTTCGCGTATATCCTAAAAAGGTTACATCGTTAGTGTAAGAGTCAGACTCACTTATTACAGGTAAATTGTAAAGAATACGATACATTCCATAGCCATTACTTGACTCGTTATAATTAACAGAGTCACAGCGTAATAATTTCTAATAGTGAGCGCACTCCTTTGTCTCTGCGCTAAATGGAGTGACAACCGCCTAGACACGACAAAACATCATACTTTATTTAACATACAAAATCAAATTAAACACAGACAAAGAAAAAACTCAAGTATACATACATGACACAAAAAAAAAAAATAGGTACTTAAAATACATACAACTTAGTCAAAAAAATGTGTAACAGATTGATAATGTATGGTTGTTCAAATAATAGTAGTTTATGCAACTGATGCATAATGAGAGGCCTTAAGGCCTAATTATGTACAGTTACATAGACTACTTTATCTTCACACATATCATAAGTACTCTAAGGCCCGTATTAATAAACTCATCACGGCTGAACCGCGCGTCACAAGATGTGTCTAAGTAAACGTCAAGCCATAGAAAGCTGTCATTTTTGACACGTCTCGAGACGAGCATTAGAGTTGAGATTGGTTTATTAATAAGGCCCTAAGATAGGTTCAGAACCCGTATAGAAATGACCTGCAATGCTACTAGTGCTACCTGTAAAATATCTATCGACTATAGATACAAAAATAATGCAATAACAAATAACAAATACAGAAACTAATTATTTGTTGTAATCAACTATTACAATAAATAATTAATTTAACAACAAACAACAAACAAACCATTTTTTTCAATGCTACCTTCGTAACACCTAAAAACCAACAAACGAATGACATCAATAATGGCGGTAAAACGATCCTTAGTGAAGACTAATGTTTTTTTTTAAATTATAGACAAACTAATGAAGTCCCTATTTTCAAGTCACTCGAGATCAAATGTCGTGCGGTTAACTGCAGTTTATGTTAGGAAAAAACCCTTTCAAATTGGTGCACCTAATGCGTAGTGGGACTAAGTCGCGTTATGCCTAAACTTCATATTAAATTAGCTTTAAGTCTAGGACGATGTTAGCCTTTTCGGCAGACTGCTAACTTCGTTTTAAAGCTATAGGTATCTTTATCAGACCAACTATTTATCAGCCTAAATCGCGTTATGCCTAATTGTGATCTCTCTCTCTTAATTTAAGAGCCTCGCTCTTGTCGGTGGAGTAATTTCCAATCTTCTCTCCTCTCTGCCAGCTCCTTGACCTCCCTATACGATACGACATGCACCTTCTCTTTGATTTGGTCCATGTAGCTTCTACTTGGTCGTCCTCTACCCCTCCTTCCTTCAATCTTCCCCTCTATAATGTTTTTGATCAGCATGTCGTGTCTTAATAAATGGCCAATCATGCCTCCTCTTCTGTTCTCTATAATCTCCAATATCTTTCTTTTTTCCTTTACCCTCGCTAATACTTCTTGATTTGTGCCATTTCCGTCAAGCTAATTGCTTCCATCCTTCTCCAGCACCACATCTCAAACGCTTGTGATAAGTATCTATAATATGCAAACTTCTGTATCGTATGCCGTACTGGAACTTGAAACTAGAGGGTTCTAAATGAAAATGACGGGTGTCGTTCATCACTCATTTCACATAATTCATTTGTAGTGTCGAGTTTTATTGAGGTTTTTATTTTAAAGATGACGAATGAAGTTGTGTTTGTAAAAAATAAAAAGGGAGCTGAAAATTTACTTAAAGATGGCCACGCATACCTACACTAAAAACAAAACCAATAATGATCGATCTTCACTATGGCGATGCTCGAACAGGAAGGTTTGCAGTGCTTCCCTAAAGTTTAATTCAGACAACGCAGTGGAAAAAGTCAGTCAACATACGTGTTCGCCAAACCACGCCAAAAACAAAATCTCCGTTATTATAAATAAAGCGAAGGAAGCGGTGTGTCGAACTTTTGGGCTTGTGAACAAGATACTAGAAAAAGTTATTCTACAGGAATCTGAGCATAACACGACGGCTGAAAATGATACCGAATCAACCCCTTATATAGGTATAAACGGCTTCGGCTGATAATGTACAACACGCAACAGTCAAAATGTACATACGCAAAATCAACATCATGACAAATGTACAGTACGCGAAATGTAAAGTACGCAAAATGTACATACAATTAAATGTACATATGATAATTGTACAATACGCAAAATGAACTCCACGCGATAGTGGCAAAATGTGCAAAGTTAGAATGAGCAATACGCAAAATTTACTATACGAAAAAATAACAACACGCAAAATTAACAATACGCAAAATGAACAATACGAAAAAAATACAACACGCAAAATGAACAATACGAAAAAATAACAATACGCAAAATGCACAATACGAAAAAATAACAATACGCAAAATGTATAGTCACGGTAAGAAAAGGTTCGCCACTTTTGGACCTTAATAGCGTAGAAAAAGAGTTCTTATAACAGGTGTAGGTATAACAAAGGCATTTTCGAAAAAAATAAGAATCTTTACACTATCTATTATTGAATTAAAATAAAATAACATAACTTAACCTACCTAGCTAGCTCTTGATAGACCGATTTTGATGAAACTTAGCTAAGAACACTTCCAATCAAACCAGCTAGGCTTTCAAAAGAAAACAAACCGCATCTCAATTGGTCTATCCGTTTAGGAGCTACGATCCACACATAGATACACATGTCAAACTTACAATACCCTCTTTTTGCGTAGGGGTTTTGGTAAACCACCCTTGTGCCTACTGAGCATTATTATCCATTTTGCTTCTTGTACATTATACGTTTTGTACATTTTATGTTTTCTACATTTTACGTTTTGTACATTTTACGTTTTGTTCATTTTACGTTTTGTACATTTTCGTTATGTACGTTTGGCGATTAAGCATTTTGCTTTTGTAACATTTTGCGAATTATGCATTTTGCATTGAACAATTCGCGAAATACGTATTTTTCTTTTTACACATTTTGCTTTATGTGCTTTCAGCGTAAGTACATTCTGCGTAGGTACTGTACATTTCGCGTACTGTACATTTGTCATGATGTTGATTTTGCGTATTGACTGTTTGCACATTATGCGTGCAGTTAGCATTTTGCGTGTTGTACAATATCAGCCGAAGCCGTATAAACGAGGCTTCTCTTTATAAGTCAAAAAAAGACACTTGCTTCTAACCTATATCGCAGTAGGTCTAACTATCTATATGTCTACTTCGCACTATGACTAGTCATAACGCGACTTTATCACTAGCTTTTGAACTAATCATCAGTATGTCTACATAACTCCTTGCCTTCCTCGCTTCTAACCTATATCGCAGTAGGTCTAACTATCTATATGTCTACTTCGCACTATGACTAGTCATAACGTGACTTTATCACTAGCCCTTGAACTAATCATCAGTATGTCTATATAACTCCTTGCCTTCCTCGCTTCTAACCTATATCGCAGTAGGTCTAACTATCTACTAGGTGACACGTAAGACGTAATACAAAATGTTATTTTCCGAATCTACTCATGATTACGATCAACTATTAATATGGGACCAACTTCGAAAACGTAAACATAAAATCGACGTCTCCATACAAATTGTGAAACCAGCTGATTGCTTTTAGTAAGGACTGTTCAATTTACTAAGCGGACATCAAAAATAGGTTCCTTTACGGATTTTTTAAAACAAATACATCTTTATTACGGTGAATATTTATTTACAATATTAAAATAAAGTAATATATAACACAAGAAAAAAAGAATTAATTACAACGGTAAAAATTTCGGACTTTAGCCCGGATTCGTCGCATAAGTGTTTGCACATCGCTTTTGGATACTTTTCTACAAGCAGCAAACCACATGCGTTTAAATTCTGCCAATGTACTAGCTTCTCGGCCATCCTTCCTCAAGTATCTTTTTACAATGGCCCAGTATCGCTCGATGGGGCGGAGCTCCGGGCAGTTTGGTGGGTTGTCTTCTTTCTTAACAAAATCGATGTTTTTTGAATTTAATAGCACCACAATCTCACCAGCATAGTGAGCACTCGCTAGATCCGGCCAAAACAAAGGGGGAATACTGTGCTTTCTATATATAGGAAGTAACCGTTTTGTGATGCATTCCTTTCTATAAATTTCGCCACCAATAGTTCCAGTTGCAAAATAAGTCGTACTTTTGAGGCCACAGGAACAAATTGCCTGCCATACAAGGACTTTCTTCCCGAATTTGTGAATTTTTATAATTTTTTTGGAATCGGGTACAATTTCTCCTACAGCCGCATTGTAATACTGGGGCCCCGGTAACGTACTGGTGTCAAATTTCACGTACGTTTCGTCGTCCATGAGAATGCATCGAGATTTATTTTGCAGCAAAATATCGTATAAATTGCGGCATCTTTTTTTTGACCGTATTTGTTGCTCGGCACTTCTCTTCGGCATTTTTTGCTTCTTATATGTCCGTATATTATTTCTTTTCTTGATATTTATACAGTGCCTACGCTAATACCTGCTTTTTTTAGCAATTTCACGAACGGACATGTACTTTATTGATTTTAACAGCCGCACGACTTTTTCTTCGACATTGGGGTTTCCCGGGCCACTTCTCCGCCGCGATTTTGGTAAATCGTCGAGCGTACGATGCTCTCCAAATTTTTTCATGATTTGAAACACAGCTGACTTGGAACATTTAAACTCATTCGCAATTTTCCGCAGTGAAAATTGGCCTGTACACCATTTTTGCAAGATTAATTTGCGATCTTTAATATTAATTCGCTCCATCGTGAAAAATATTTCGACAATTAAAAAAAAAATACGACACTTGATAGACTTGTCTATGTTTATTTTATAACCAGCCACTGCCTATCAGTATTTTTTTTAGTTGAAGGATTAATATTGAATTAAGTATGTCCGCTTAGTAAATTGAACAGTCCTTATGGGAGATTCAATTTTTTTCTACCGATTTCGATATTAGTCCCATAGTAAAGTTGATCGTACTCATGAGAAGATCCAGAAAATAAAATTTTGTATTACGTCTTAGGTGTCACCCTGTATATGTCTACTTCGCACTATGACTAGTCATTATGTTTGTAAAGCGACCGACACTTTAAATATGTGCCGGACATTTTCGATAGATGTCCAGACATTATCGACAAATATTGACACGATTGACATTTATTTCTTATATAGGTATTCTAATTATTTCGTAATGTAACCTAACCTGACACATTATTTGATTAATTGATTGATGAAAAGTTGAAACATTCAGTTCACCCTAGCTCTAATTACTGATGGGTGAACTGATATTAATAGGAAAGGTGTGTTGAATTTTATTCTAACCACACCTGAACCATTTTTTTTTTAATCTGGGTACTCTTGTCGCCATCGCCAAACAGCAGAATATTTGAGTTCTGAAATTCCTAAAGTATTGGTCGAAATATCTAGGCACTAGGCTCTAGACTTCTTCTATCGAGGCACGGTATGTATGACAGACATTGAATGTCACATATCAATCATGACGTTCGATATCTTTGAAGTATTTATCATCTAAACGTGTGTAAAAACTTAACTGAAGAGGTTGATAGTAAATTTCTGAACATTATATGTGATATTACATTATACTAGTCTAGAATGTTACCCGCGGCTTCTTTGGCTAATTTCATTCATTCCCGCGCCGAAAACTCCGGGGTATGGTAATTATAGCTTTGATTGTTGTGTTGCACATTTGGTTAATTAATTATTCCAACGTCTCTGTTTAAAAGAAAATGTAGAATCTATGGACACATTTTTTCTGATTTTAACAATTTACACAAACAACAAATGTCTATTTATATCATATTGGAATTCAATAAAATTTCTGACAGAATGTTTTCTTTTAATGAGATAGAATTAAAAAGGTTACATTCAAAAAATATTTTATTACTGCCATTATAGTAGCCACTGCCATACCATAAATAGTTTAAAATATAGGTACTTACATTTGAAAACTATAAAAAAACATGACAGACGGACAAACAATGAGTGAGTTTTTACAAGCTCTGCCATACAAAACCTCCTTTATGGGTTCCGTGTTGAGGTGCGGAACCCTGAAATTAACAGCTCGTTTCTGCTCCACTGCTACCTTGTTCCAGCGAACTTCTTAAATCAGCATTACTACTTTAAAAAAACTCGTATCAGATATTTCAAGATGTATAAGTTTGAACTTAATTTTTTCACATTTAAGTTTATAATCGTAAGTCACGAATTATGAGATACGAGGTTTTTTCAAAGTAATTACGGTATGAAGCTTCGACTGAGTAATTGATATACATTACTGATTAATGACCGACGACATGTTAAGGGACTGGTGTCTCAACGGCAATGTATAGACAGAGCAAGTCGAACCATAATAAGGTGAAATAAGATGCAGTGCCATGTTTTGGCATTTTTGTTGTATGACGTGATTTGTCCATGTGTATAGAGATGTGTGTACATCTGGAAGGTGCACTACACCGATAACGCGAGCCGAATGAAATGTACTAAAGCTTACTGCGTCCCTTTCTAGTACGGTGACCATATTTAAATTGCAATTTACGGACAAATTAATTTTACAAGCCGGTGGGGAAGTAAACGAAACAATATTTACTTATTCAACTGATTGTTTCCAAAACCGATATCTGTGGATCTGTGTGGTCTCCGACAAATAATCCGTTGACAAATTGAGGAAAATTAACCGCCATCTTGAACTTTTAAGTTAGTCACCTGATTGTTTCCAAAATCGATATCTGGGGATCTGTGTGGTCTCCGTCAACGAATCCGTGGACAGACTGAGAAAAAGTAGCTGCCATCTTGAACTTCTTAATAAGAGCGAGTAGAACAAAATACAAGCATTGAAAGCTTTCAAACAAAATCTAGTATTAAGTTGTAATTCAAGTGTCAATCATAGATCACACCGATCCCCAGATCCACATACAAGTACATTTCTTACGGCTCGCGTTATCGGTGTAGTGCACCTTCCAGATGTACGTTATTACTTACTAATTCCATGGTCACGCCAACATTGACGTATTTCACACTGACTATTAGTTAACTCTAAAGGCCCTTTTAGAATGACCAAAGATATAACATTTAATTACTTTGGTCTAAACAGAAAAAAAAATATTTTTGCAATATTTAAAAATGAAACCTACCATTTAGTTTCTATGGATATACCTACCTAGTAATATGCCGAAGTTATCGTAAATCAAAAAAAACACGGTGTATATAAATAAATTCACGAACACAACACAAGAAACAACACATCTAATAGACTTGGCCCAAAAACTGAAAAACGCGACTCTACACAATGCAAGCGGCAAATCATGTAACAGTTGGGGTGACAAAAAACTATGGAGGCTGGAAAAAAACTATGAAGCCAAAAGTTTTAGCAAATTTGGCATTCTACAATATTGCAAAACCTTGATTAGCACTAGAACGAACTTTAACGACAATAATGGCATCACACCGAAAAAAACCAGTTTTTCCAAGATGGCGGAGGAATATATAAAGCTGGAGAGACGAGAAATTTGGGTTGCCATGACTACGTGGTCCTTTACAACATATCAAAAAAACATAACAATTAGACCTTTTTTTAGTGTACCGGAACAACGATTTACTAAATCTACGACGAACAGTTATGTATGGGCTGCAACATTTCCGGTAAACCGTACTTCCGGTACTTTCGGAATGGCGACAGGCAGATCCGTATACCCTCCTGGGGCCTAGTGTCATATATAAATGACATTAGAAAAAAATATTTTGAACTTCAATTGATTGACACAATATTCATAGTTTGAATTAACGATATTTAATCTGGGCCTCAGGAGGATACTGCAGGGTTAAAACCCTCTGATAACGTTGTCACCCCACCTGTACATGATTTGCCGCTTGCACTCTACTTCTTCAGAAATGATCCTAGACTAATAACCCAACCTGACGTAATGATTTAATTTACATACGACGTTATCGCAGGGGCAAAAATGTTTTGATAGTACTGAAAGATTATGACAAATAGACAATAACAGAAGTGACACTCGTATCTAGAAACGCTTATACCTACGAGCTCTAAATGTATAAATTTTCATTCTAATTTCCTACCTCCGTACTTAATTTGATTAGAAATAAGTACATATTCAAAAAAAATGCTACGGAATCCTAATGTTAAACTCTTCAGTCACTTTTCCTGCTACTTTAGATATTTGTCATTCTTGATTGATTTGATATGTACAAAAAACATACAAAAGCCAATCTAAATTAAATTTGAGTACAAATGAAAACATACTTAATATATTTAAAAAAAAACTAGTTTTGGAGAAAAATACTTGATTTGACTTTTTTTTTTATTCAAGTTGACATGTTGACTTAGAGGTAAGCGTTTACTCAGTGTAAGAGAATGGTTTGAGAATATCATGTTCAGCAACGGAAGGGTGTCAAAGTGAGTAAATAAAACTCAGGATAAACTTCCAGTTTAATTATTTTTAACGGATGCTAAACTGACAAATATGTGCGTCATTGCGACGATTTCAAGTTTCAACAACATAATTGATTCTCATCCTTACATACAAACGAATTAAAAATTGCAATATAAAGCAATCAAATGGTCGTGAAAATTCAATTTGGTTTACGCGATTAGCGGTTGGGGGGGACACGCGCCGCTCCGCCCCGCCGCGCGCCGCGCCGCTTAGTTGCACAGTCTGCGGCCGAGTTACCTCACTATCAGAAATTATTACGCTATGGTAATATGGTATATTATTAAAACAAGATGGGTATAGGAAGGATGGAATTTTATTAATTTAATTGAATATTACGGGAGGCGACATGAAAAGCTAGTCCCAGAAAAAAAAACTCGCATATAGTTAACAACATTAACTTAAACAATAAAAAAAATTTTTTGTTTAATTACATTACACGACTCTTTAATATTTACAAATATATTTTAGTAAAATTTTCCGTGCATTCAAAAATATCGTAATTTTTTCTTAACACCTGCCATCTCAGATTCTGTATATTGCATCGTCATTAGCAATTAATATAGAAGCTTCCTTCCACTTTCTTTTGAAGTCACTTACTCAAAGGGCATTCATTACTCTTGTGTCTAAAGGGTTTTTACTTTACAGAAGCCCATTTTTTTTAACTGGTTGTAGCTCAAGGCAGTTGGGAGGATTTAGGTATTTTTCAACAAATTCGATGAAATTTGAATTTACCAATCTATTCATTTTTTCATGTAATGGCATGTTGCCAAATCAGGTCAAAATAAGACTGACTTATTATGACGCTTTCAAATTGGTAACAATGGTTTTTTAAGACACTCATTTAGTTATATTTTGCCATTTATAGTGCCGTTAGCAAGATAAGGTGTACTACGATTACCGCAGGAACAGATTACCTGCCACACGAGAACCTTCTTGCCAATGTATGTGTTTTAATCACCTTCAACTCTTTTTCTATCTGCATTGGAATAATAATCATGTCATGATCATGACTAATCAGTGCCGTGATATCGAGTTTGTAGTAAGTTTCGTCATCCTTTACTATTCTCGTACAATACCTTTTTTTGGTAAGTTTTGAATAAAGTTTTCTAGACCGAGATTTGGCCGCAGTTTGTTGTTTGCCGTTTCTGTTAGGCACCTCAGTCTGCTTATAGGTTCTTATAGAATTACTCTTCTTATTCTCTGCACCGTTGATTTTGATGTTATTAAATTTTTAGCCAAGTCTCGTAGAGAAAGTGTAGGATTCTTCTCATCATACAGCCAACTCGATTTGACGTCACTACCTGAGCATCATTATTATTCCGGAACAGATAGAAAAAAGTCAGTGAAGAGTTTAAGGTGATTAATTTACCAATAAGGTTCTGGTGTGGCAAGCATTCTGTTCCTGTGGCAATATAAATATAAATAAAAAAATATGTCAGGGGACAATATCACACCAATTGACCTAGTCCCAAACTAAGCTCTAGGCTTGTGCTATAGAGGTAGGTACTCAGCCTACCTATTCGCCAAATATTATTTAACATATTAGGGTGACTGGGTTGCCATTATTTTTGAACCTTGATAATGTATTTTTTTTGGTATGTTGAAACATTCTCTATAGAAATAATCCAGAAACCACACCGCGCGTAGTTTATTCCTCAAGCATACAATATAGCTGTTGAGCTCAGTTTGGAATCGTTACAAATCGCCACATTGTCGACGATTCATGGATGGCCCACAGGAACTCCTAGTGCCAAAAACTTATTAAATTTAGGGTTCCGCTTGTATAACATATCCGCAACCACTATTATAACTATGTAAGTATATACGTACGTTTACCGCTGTCTAGTGCCTATATTTATGTATACCACGAGTACAAGCCTAGAACTTAGTTTGTGATGAAGTCAATTGGTTTGACATTGTTCCGAGATATTTATTATTTTTTTAACGTCGGTTAAGATATTATTGCTGGCGATGGTGCATCAATTCGTCTGACTGAATCTAAATGAAAGGGGGCACAACTTGTGATGGTAAACTTCTCTAAGTTTTTAATCCACAGTCAATGTGTTAGATATTCTTGCATTAGTATTCAATCAAATCTTATCTAATTGTATAAGTGCCAAGTTGTACAGCTCGTCTATATTATAATGACGCGTCTCTCCACCACTATGAAGTTTCAAACAAGTCCGCACATCAGTATAATTTATACAAGCTCTACCAAGTTTCATTATGGAGTAAAGGTGTGTAGCTCATGAGTGAAAGAAATGACTACTTCACTCATCACATCTAGTTTCATTCGGTCGTGTCACGCTCAGTGACGCACTCACCCGTGGGCCACGTGTCGCCACTGGATCTGTTAGTTTCGTTCCTTTCGGAGTCGAGCAGACATAGATCTTTCCATTTGGACATATTATGTACATTCATAGATACCGTTCACTAAACTGTCTAAATCCCTCGGCAAATGTACGTGTCGGTGATGATAATTTAAACTGATAATGATCCAGAGGGCTAACAGCTGTCCAGTAGAGATAATTTGTTCGTGATGTTCGTGGCCGCTGAATATTCCATACCTAAACCATAGACCAATATGGTAGATATAGATGCAATCGATCCTGTAATCACTGAAAGCGAATGAATTGCGGATAACCGCTTAAAACTAGGCTCTTGGAATAGGTAGTGTAAAGTATTGGCAGAAGCGCATCTTTTTACTGTAGTGTTATAAATAACTTTCAGCTTTACGAATGAACAGTAGGTATTTCTATTCTACACGATGAACCAATATTGCCGTTATCATATTGTCCACGTTGCGACAGCTTTTATATATTTAAAATAATGACTAATGGCGGCTGACTTCAATGAATACGATAACGCGTTAAAGGCGATATGGTTTCAGCCTATATGTAGAGTAGAGGCCCTGCTGTGACTTTTGATTGTGTTTAGTACAATAAAGTGTTGTAAGTTAAACGAGAAACATAAATACTGATGCGACTTATTTAACCAACGGTAGGTATTGAATAGGTTATATTTTTACTGGCCGTTTCCTCGTGGTCCTACTATTTATGTCCTACTGACTTTAGACGGAGCCCCGCCCAAGGGCGGAGCTCCTGCCTCTAAGTGGTTTTGCCCTTCGGGCATCTGAAGATACCTAACGAACCTAACCTACCTACTTTTACGACCACGATTAGTATTTAGTGATCAAATCTAGGTTCACTTTTTGACTAGTAGGACAAATTAGTAGGACCACGAGGAAGTATGCAATAGGAGGCCAATTAGGAGTCAAGACAAGTTCTACCACAATGTAATAGACTATTAAAATATCGCCGTAGTTGCCGTTATCAGGCGCCTGAAACGTTTCAGGCCATCCACTACTAGATTGCGCCATTACCTTTACACCGATTTTTAGGGGTATGCAGGGTTTTTCAGAAGCTTGTGAAAGAGAAGAGGTAGGTACAGTCACAAGATTAAATTTGGTATCCACCTTAGGTCCAAAGTCAATGTGACATTTTACAATAATAACGTTGAGTTTCCTACAAGTTACAAATGACTTGACATCTCTAATGACATTGACGACTTTAAGCATATTTTTCTTAAAATGGGTCCCAAGTTAACGCTCGTGACCGTACACAAACATTTGCCCATACCGGGAATTGAACCCGAGACCTTAAGTTTCGTAAACAGGGTGTCGCTATTAACTAGGCTGGCTAACTGCGTCGTCAATTATCGTCAATTTGACAATATAAATTGTCATCATACTGCACATATGTAATAAAAAGAAAGGAATAGAAAGGAAATTTATCTCCCGTTACAGTCCGATGTTTCGATTTTTGAATACCCATGATATGAAAAACTAGGTCTGTAAGTTTTCCTTTGTAAAAAAAATTAATCAGATAAATTACAAACTGAAACATAGAAACCTAGTTTTCTTGTAAATAATAACTACAACAATGTAATCAAAAATGGTGGAAATCGGACTTTATTTAAGGAGTGAGAAACGGTACCCGGAGCTACATTTGAATGGAAAAATGTTAACAGCTACACGATTTAAGTGTCACTACACAATCCTTTTAAAAGCGTTAGCCAAGTGCATGGCCAGCAACCGTTTTGACTACAGCCAGTCAAGCGACATTTTCTTTCTCAAGTTGGATTAGCAAAGCCGGAAATAACATAAATAGATAAGTCTTCTACTAAACTAAACTTCTCATTCTCTTTGTAAGTCGTTTCCTTTTTCTGGTTCTCGGCCTTTTGGCTAAAATCACAGTGTAGTACTAATCAGTTCTTTTCGAGTCAAATCCGGGTCACTTTTTGGTACCCTAATTTGGTAAATCTTTATATTTCTATCTTATTGTTAACCGAAAGTGTAATTAGGAGTTAGGTTTTTTTTCTCGAACTCTGTAGTGGCCTGGGGACTTAGAAATACTAAAAAACATTAAATCCTGCATAATCGATCACAAGTTTCAATCTAATAAATACGGGATCGATTGCTTTTGCTCAATTATAGATTCGCTTTGGAATAAAAACTATTTTGGATTGTCTAGCGGCCAGGGTCATGCGATCTATATCTCAGAGATTCACCGATATTTTTTTTACTAACATGATATATTCGGCACATCTATATTATGACACCACAAGAAACTAGTCTATGGAAATGCCTAAAGAGATAAACAAATCACTGTTTTAACATATCCCCATTTTATAACTAAAAGTATATTTTATTTTAAAAACTGATACTTAAAAGTTATTTACTTAAAGCAAACATGAAAAAAATAAAATAATAGTAAATGTAAACATGCTCATTACTAAAAGTGCAGTACGTTTACTTGAAGTTTAGGACTCGGCATTTCTCGGTCATAGTCGGCAAAGCTTAGTATTAGTCGAACACTTAGTCCCAGAAATAAAAAAAAACTTGAAATTTAACATTAATCTTAGTGTTTATTTTTTAATTCTTAGCTGGTTCGATTCCCGGTTGAGATAAGCGAATTCTAGACAATCTTTGAATGCAGTTCTGATTCTTTTTAAAAATAAAGGAATGTCTCCTTTAATAGCTTGGTAAAGGATGCTCAAAAGGGGGGTGTGGATTAGGGCATCCTCCCGGTAAATCCTGGTTCTGTAATTCCCGGGAAATACCGTGAATTTCATAGTGCCTCAAGAACCGGTTGGCACTGAAGATTACATCCCGGTTCCATCCTCGGTTCCATGAACACCAAAAAAATATCGTGGCGCGTATCACAAATATCGCCAATTCATACCTGAGCGGCAACGCCGGCACAAGCGGCAACATCGCATCAACATCCATCATATTTTGAGGCATATTTGCAATAATTGATCTCTAGGTTTGTAAAAAATACCAAAGGAAGAACAAATAACTGTTTAGTACTTTACTTAATTAAGATACGTTTTTGTGGAAGGAACCATGCATGATTTTATTGCATATTTATAAAAAAAACAGTTTCATAAAGTTTTTTAACCGTTTGTTTTCTCAAATGTTCATGGGTGGCAGTGATTTGAGGTAAAATAAAAGAACCGAGAGAACCGGGAATCCCGGTACCGTCCCTGCCTAGACCCGGGAAATGGAATTCTCGGAACCGGGCCCGGTACTGCATGCCTTAGTGTGGAATGGAATGGCCGAAAGCAGTACTTTGTTTGGATTAGTCAGGACCTAAACATACTAAAAGGTCCCACCCCTCGGAATTCCGGTCTAAATCTACTCAAGACCAGCTAAGAGCGCTAAGAGTAGGTACCAAGTTTCATCGCTTGTCACAAAGTGCAAGGTATCGTGCAGTAATAGGTACCCTAGAAAAACACATTTTTGAAAATCGACCGTTATTCGGAGCTCATATCTAGACAACGATTGTAAATATGTAAAAAAAGTATAGAACCAAAGTTGTAGATTTTATCAGCTTTAATAATGCAATACAACAAAGTTTCCTACTGGACTGATGGGTATTCTCTTCGAAAAGTTTTATAAGTTGATATGTTAAATGATAACAGAACAAAACCGTAATATCACGATCGCGTGTCATCGTCAATACCCGAAGCATGCACCCCATCAGCAGTTAAGTATTAATGATAAAAAAAATATGCTAGATAACATATACATTATAACACCCCGGTAACTGAGGAATGGCTCTGCGTTGACGCTATCACCCCCATCGTCAAAGACGTGTCTAAAGCCTCGTCCACACTAAAATTAAACAGAAGCCCTGGGCCGGGTGGGATAAGCACAGATACACTCATATTTGGCAAACAAAATCTATTACTTCCGCTAGCTAAATCATTTAACAATATAATGAATACAGGCCCAATCCCCCAAAAATTACTCAATTCAAACATAATTATTCTGCACATGAAAGGCGATAGAAGCGACGTTAACAATCATCGTCCAATAAGCCTGGTGTCTCATAACTATAAGGCATTTATTAAAGTTATTGAGTGTCGCATCGCTGGGCAGCTCGACTAACTGTGCTAGTTTTCACCCCGGATTCTCCACCACTGATCACCTCCACACACTTAATCTAATAGTAGAAACGTTCACCGAATTTAACATTCCATTATTATCTAGCATTCGTCGATTACACCAAAGCTTTCGGCAGTATCACTCATTTAGCCATATTAACTGCACTCAAGAACCAAAATATCAATCCCACGATACGTATAATAAGACCATATACGTAATAGGTAGTACAGTAGACGTTAAACTTCAGTCTTACGGCCAGTCGTTCAAATACAGCTAGGCGGAGCGTTAAACGGGGCGGTAACAGGTCATTTTGGTACTAATGTCTACATGTATAATGGTTCAAAATGTCTCATTATCGAAATGTACGACGGCAACGGTCAAAAAGTGTGTAAGTTTAAACATGTTATAATGAGCAAAACACAAAACAATTAAATGTCACAAAAACTTAAGAGCCTAATTGTATGTGAGACAAAACGTGCAACAAGATAAATGGTCAAGATCCCAAAATATTTAATGGGTTCGAAAATCCCTTTGTCAAATTGTACGTAAAAGTCAAAAAGCATATTAATGTGAACATGTTTGTGAGAAAAAACTACATATTGGTAATGGGTAATGTTGGTACAAGTGCCGGAATGTTCAATGGGTTTCCCTAATGAATTCTATCCAGAAAAAAAATCAAGTAGAGCACATTTAGTCAATCGCGTTTTGTACATTTTGGCCACAGAGTATTCAGTCCCGAGAACTTTCAGACAAATTGACAATTTAGCCGTAATGAATTCTATCGAGTAAACGTTTTGTCTATAAGAGATGTTATCCATAGCATATTTTGCCTTTAAAATATTCAGACAAAATTACCTGGTGGCACAAACATTTTGTACTTTTTGACAAAATTACATCTCAACCTTTTATACAATTTGGCATTTGTACTAAAATGACCTGTTACCAACGGGGCGGCCCGTTATCTCCGAAACTATAAACCAGCGCTCTTGAAGAAGTTTTTAAGAGCCTGGCTGTTTCCTGGGAGGCGAGAGAAATAGTGGTCGGTAGCAGAAGGTTATCAAACTTCGCCGACGATATTGTTCTCGTCGCTTCTTCAGCTGCAGAGCTTCAGTTATTGCTCAAAGATCTGAGCTTGGCAAGCCTTCAAGTTGGACTTAAAATTAACCGCAACAAGACTTAAGTGATGACTAACAGCGCGAAACGGAGGGTCAAGGTGAGCGGGCAGATTATACACTATGTTGACGAGTACATAATATACTTGGGACAGTTAGTCTCTTTCAGCAACAGGCAAGACAGAGAAGTCAAACTCCGTGTCGAAAACGCCTGGAAGAGCTACTGGTCCATGAAGGAACATACTCGTATGAAGGGCAACTGTCTCCTATCACTCAAGCGAAAACTCGTTAACACGTGTATTCTGCCTGTCCTTACCTACGGTGTCCAAACATGGTCACTAACTGAGAGTCAAAAGTCCAAATTGAAGGTGTGCCAACGAGCCATAGAGCGCAGTATGATAGGTGTTTAAAGGACAGACCGCATTCGGAACACCACACTGTGCTACAAAATACGCATAGCTGACGTAGGTGAAAAAATCACCAGACTAAAGTGGGATTGGGCCGTTCACGTCTGTCGCATGCACCCGGACCGGTGGGCTTGCGTAGTCACCAAGGGGGTGCCGCAAAATGGGCGACGTAGACGGGGCAGGTCTAGACGGAGATGGCGGGTTGACTTGGACGCATTCCTCAGCAACTGGCCGGGAGAGGCACCTAATAGCAGGGATTGTAACCGGTTACAAATAAACCGGTATTTATTTAGGTTAAACCGGTTAATTATTTGGGTTACGTTCCAACGAATTGGTTACGCTCACAGGGAGCGAAATGCATTTACCGGTTATAACCGGTTAGAGAGCGCTTCCGTCATTCACCCTTGTCTCGGCTCACACGGAAGGAGCGCTCTCTAACCAGTAAATGCATTTCGCTCCCTGTGAGCGTAACCTTTATTATGGGTTAGGCTCTAATAGTGTGGCTTTAACCGCTACGGAAAATAAACCGGTTTTCAATCCCTGCCTAATAGGGACTAATGGAGATCAAGGGGAGAGGCCTTTGCCCAGCAATAGGGACACTTATATAGGCTAGGAAAAAAACCCATTGATACATCGCAAATAGTTAGGTGGAAAATGAAATCAGGACATTGTTAAATATGATTGGTTATTTTAAATAATTGTGCATTAGTTGAGAGAAGAAGACGAAATATAGCTAGGTATAAATAAACAGGTGAGGTAGCGTTATTAATATACCCGCATCAGTTATTTGATCGAATTGATCTATCAAATGAAAGCTTATTTTATTAACAATCCAACCGTGATACGTTGATTGCATATGTATATGGTTGCCTAGATTTTAGATGTTAACATCCACATTGTACGTTGTACGTGACACAGTACGTTAAGATAAAATAATAATAGGACAAAATAAATGATATATGCATTTTAATTCGGATGTCGTAAGAGACGGCTCAGGGAATAAAGGCGTATACTTAGTACTGTTAGGCGATGGGCTTGCAACCTGTCACTAATACACTGGTAAACATCTTAGCCTAAGTGTGCTAAATGTGGTTACAGAATTATCAACAAGTTTTTAGAGTTGTTGGTAATTCTGTAGCTCTGCCTACCCCACTCTGGGAATAAAGGCGTGAGTTTATGTATGTATGTATGTATGTAATTCATATATTCAGCTTTTATTACGAAAACTCCCTCCGTCCACTTGGATCCATTGATAGGATCCATTAAAGGGGTCAAGTGGACTCTTTGTACATTCAAATCCATTAAATTTGGAGTCGTTTACACCTTTTAATACTCTGGGATCCATTGATGGATTTAACCTCGTCCTGCCCAAGCATTTTGTGTTTATACTTCCGGTTTCTGCCCAATGTCCTCTGCAAAGGACAATTTTACCTTGAAAATTTGATTTCCCGGGTAGAAACTACCAAATCGAATGTGTCCTTTTTTAAGAACACTGGGCAGGACGAGGTTCAATTTACTATGAAGTCTACAAAGATTCTATTGAACTTTTTATATACAAGGATCCGGATTTTAGTATACTATAATATCCACGAGTATCCATGAATTAATGGATCCAAGTGTATTAAAAATTTAGGAAAATCCATTGTTGGATAATCATAACATAATACATAGTAGTTTACTAAGATCCACTTTACTCTATTTATGGATTTGAATGTACAAAATTTCCACTTGACCCTTTAATGGATATCATAAATGGATCCTGGTGGGCGGAGGGAGAAAATTAAACTATTATTACTTTGCATTTTACAAATATCAAAAAATATCAAATATCGGTTCAGGTAAAAATGTAACAGAACTGATAGTTGTTGAATAATGGAACATGGTGTATATTATAGACGACTCCAATGTTATTTCTTGTACTTTTGACATAACATGCAATGTATACTGTGACTTACTTTGGAAAATAAATATCATTCATTTATTAAACCCATATTGTAATTCCTCAAAAAGTGTATATAGATTGATAAACTAACAATTTGCATTCATGTGTTTAATTTTCTCTTAAATAAGTAAGATATAGGCTATAAATAAAAGTTAAACTAAATCACCTTTGTTACATTTTTGCCCAAACCGGTATTAATAAAAAAACTTTTAACATTAATTTGCTTTATTCGATGGTTATGGGACTGATGGGTTCCAAAAAACTGAGATATTATGCCGAGTCCCAAACTTGTAAGTAATCATACTGTACCTACGTGATAACGGAGTAATGAGGTAAGTAACGGCGGTAAACTTGATTTATGTACATGTTTGGTCATTTCTATTGATTAACATTTAGGAGTACGAGCCCCAATACAAGATACGTCTAGTTGCAACTAATATGACATTCATTTTCGAAAGCCGGTTTTAAAAACTACACGACATTCATAGTAGTTATTAAAACTATACTCTAAAATTTCATTAAAAGTGTGATACGTAGTTTTGCGGGCCAGTGTATTATAATTTAACCTTGAAAGTTAACATATTGCCAGCAACATAATCTGCAGGTAACACAACAATAACTATTATTTGAAATTTGGAGTAAGTTTTTTATATCTTCATTCGAGCGATAGGGCACGTGGTAAAGCGGTAGCCAAAAAAAACGAAATATAATATCTCGTACTAGTAATGTTAAATCTACGTACAGTCACCAGCAAAGATAATACTATCCAACGTCGGCCGCAAAAATATCTGATACGCTCTTATATGTCTAGTAATAAAGACGTGTCAGATATTTTTGCAGCCAATATTAGATGATATATTATTGCTGGTGACTGTACAGTCAAGTGCATATGTATCGAAATAATCCTCTCATGAATATGTTACGAAGTTCTTATGAAACAGGAATAAGATGCATTGTACATATTTTTCAGATGTCGGGTTCTCCCATACGTTTACACTTGACTGTACCTATGTAATTACATATGTATCTAATAGACTAAGAGCGGGCTGTATGCAACACCACATCGTTGTATGTCAAAGAAGGTATACAGGGTTACAGGTTAAGTCGACTTAGATCCTTTAAAGAGGCATAGTAGAGCTCATTTGCAGGATAAGGAAAAATCACCAAAATTCAGATTAAAATTATGAATATCTCAGAAACGAATAGTTTTCGGTTTCGGGTCACGGTCTACTATGCCTCGATAAAGGATCTAGGTCGACTTAACCTGTAACCCTGTATATTATGCTTTAAAGTACAGAGATGCCTGGGCGTAATCTGGAGCGTTATTTGTGTACAGTGCGCAAAAATATGATCATATAATTGTGGGTGAACATTTTCTCATCGAGTAACAAGTATATGTAAGTAATACATTCGAGAAGCCTTTTTTTTCCCGTGGCACTTTTTTTTACCAGTAGTATCACGGACAACATTTTTTTTCCGTACTACTAAGCAGTCTAGTAGTACTATGGGAAGAATTGTACGTAACCTATTTCTTCCGTCAAGGTCACCAATATGTATACACCATATAGTCTCAAAAATAATATGTACACAGACGTTATTACTATGGTACCTACCTAATATGGTCAATGTGTACAGATTTTTGCAATTTTGTGCGTATGTTTATTTTTAACCTTGACTGTACTACTAAATAACAAACTTTAACATTCGATTATAATTTTTTAGGGTTCCGTACGTCAAAAGGAAAAATGAAACCTTTATAAGATCACTTCGTTCTTTTTCGGTCTGTATGATTGTAATATTAGAAAGTTCAACTAATACGATTAATTTAATCCAGTGAAATAGTTGGAATATTTTTGTCCCATTATTTCAACTGATTGAATTTCCAGTTGAACTTAGTCTATACAAGATTAATCTATACAAATTCGGCGGGTGAGTTACGACCAACACAAAACTATCAAAAAGCAACATGTAGAACTAATATTCTATTTAAAGTTATTTGGTGCTGTCTTAGATGATTTTTGTAGGTATAAACACTTTAGTCGCCTGTATCTCAGGAACTAATTAGGTCTACTTAGTCGTTTCCTTTTGAATTCGTTATATGCACGTTTATTCAATATGTTTGAAAGACCGATCCAACGACTCCCCACACTATAGGATAGACGAAAAAAAAAAACATACCCACGTTACGTTTAGGGGAGGTACATGTTTTTTTTTCCCAGGTTTTATTTTACCACTTTGTTGGCTTGACTAATATTGGGTCCTATTATTGACTAGGTATTCGTACGGAATTAATTCATTTCAATTTTAACTTCCAAATTCTTTTTGAATTTCATTAATACACTATGTTACCAAGGTTTTAGATACAAATAATATGGTTAAATTTCTTACTTAATGTTTAAAATTAAAGTGTGCTCTTTTCATGTGCTGCGAGCTCCATATAAAACGCCAATTTCATAGGTAACGACCTAATATGTATAATCATGCTTAATTATTTACAGCTTTCTAGTACTAAGTCTCTGAGCTAGGCTGGGGACGGACGGACGGACGGATATGGCGAAACTATATGAGTTCCTAGTTTGACTAAGGAACCCAATGAAAGGAAGCCTAAAAACGACTTTAACTCATGCTTCAGGTTGCATAGTAATAAAAGGACTCCAGTCGCACGTTTACACTTACGTTAGAATATGGAATAGACTTATTTGACACTATCGGCCTATTTCACAATCGACGTGTAAATTTATCTGTCATTAAAAGTTGGCTTTCTCCTTGTCTATTTTCAAGAGTAAGAAAGAGAAAGGACTAAATTTATCTGTCAAATATGGGTCCATATTGACTCACATAAAATTCTTATTCCTATTTTTTGTTTTCCTACCGATTTGTATTCATAATAATAACTCTTTATAATTTTTTTCCTCATACTTTTTTCCTCATACATTTTAAATCATAATTATCGCAATTCATAATGCATTTTTTTTTAAAGAAACTATTACTTTTTGAATTTTTTTATAATTCTAACCTAACCTAACCTAACCTTATTACACGTAAGATATTTAAGAAATTGTGAAAAGTGTACGGCTTCATTAATATTGGCGTTATGAATTCAGATGATTATGAGTTCCGATGGTTAGTACTAAAAAAAAAAATTAAGAGTATGAAGAGTGATCATTATGATGTAAAATGGTATGAGAAACATTTTCGGACTTCCGATAATAGGACTTAAAAAGTTATGTGAGTAGATACGCACCCGTCAAATATGCTTTACTGGTCGATAGTGAAACAGGCGGCAACACGCGTTTGACGTAATCTCGTGTTCATGCTAATCCAATGGACTCGTTTCCTCGATATTCTTATTGTCCTTGCGTCAGTCAGCCAGTTTTTCGAACATAAGACACGGACGACACAGGGTGAATTTAAACTATCGTCAAATTATCCTAATTTTGGTGCTATTTTATATTTTGTTAGTAGGGAATGTTTGAGGGAAATGTTAATAAGGCCCTTTATTATATATAGCAAGTGGTTTTTAAGATTAGACTAATTATGTACCACCAAAATTGCTATTATCCACAAAGTACTTTTATAAAAAAAAATCACGATCAATAATAACATATCGGGCTAATTCAAATATAATCGTAAGGGAATCTCAATTGTTATTTTTTAAAACTTAAAACGTGTATTTCCTAATTTAAGTACTAAATAATGATTATTTTGTGGTTAAAGCATGTAATTTTGGTGGAATTTAACAATATTGACACCACACCATAAACGTACTGGAATGGAAAGCAGGGCAGCCTAAGTTAATTATTAACAAGACGACAAGAACTTTCTCATGGCACGAGTTATTTTGCTACTCGATGAGGAATTTTTTTGCCACCCTAAATAAGACCGACTCACTAAATTGGGCGAGGCAATCCTGTTGGTTTTGCCACTTCTTAATAAGAAGTATCACATCTATCTTATACTATAACTATAACTACTATGTACATACTTGTTAATCGATGAGGTAATTGACCTACACCCAACAATGATTATGTTCTTGCGCCTTGTACAAAACCCTCCGGGTCCGGTGGTTACGCACAGGCGACCCGGTACTTTAATATCTCGCTAAACTAAACAAAGAGGTAAGGTTGCATACAGCCTTCTCTTAGTAGGAATATTCTATACTATTGAAACATTAATTGTTGCCAAAACCTACAAAACGACCATTGCGGCCCATCGCGGAAACTATATCGTGGTAGTTCGATGTTAATGATGTTGAATGAGATTGGCTGACTTTGTTTAACGTGCCAGGCATACGAGAGGGTTCTCAAGAAAAACATTAAGGGCCTTGCACTAACTCGAGTTAAAATGTCAGTTTTCGTATGAATCTGACGTTTACTAACTCGAGTTACTGCCGTACTCCGAGACGGAAATTAAATTTAAAGCTTGATTAAAGTTGCTGTTGTCACATTCTTTGCTATAGCAATAGAATAAGACAACACGTCACTAAACAAGCATTAAATTTAATTGACGTCTCTGAGTGCGGCAGTTAGTCTTAACCCAGTATTAAATTTTTGATGCAAGTACCATCTAAAAATTGCGTGATATCAATAAAATGTTTCATTCGATACCTGTAAGAGACACAAAAAATGATACAATTTTTTCACAGCTAAAAGTCCTTTGGTCTTTTTAGAACAGAAAGCAAACAGGTGAAAATTGGCTTTTAAACACAGGGTTTGAACAGTTAAGTTTATTGGTTGTTGACGATAAACAAAAAACACATTGTTAAGAACATAAATCCCAAGTGAAAATTGAACTTTTTATCATATTTATATCATCGAACTGCATATGTTGCACATGGTGTGCTTTCTGCAATTTATTATAATGGTGTATTTAATGGAAATGTAAATGCTCAGATGTACAAATGATATGATGTGCTAGTGTTGATGGTTGCAAGCAAGTCACTACTTGCTATCAGCATTTTCTTTTTGTTAATACCTCAAAAAGGACAACGAAAATTTGGTTTCAAAGTACTTACCAAAAATACTTGACTATGACTTGACTCCAGCAGTCTAGACTCGATATCGATAGAGCCAAATGGGAAAACAAAGCCTCCACCTCCTTGTTCCTTATTCTCCTTTTCGTTAATCAAGCCAAAATCTGCACGTAACCTGAAACTTTAGTAGTGTCTGGAATGCAATAACCCTGGACTAGATTGCAATGTTGGTAGGATCTGTGCCGCTTTTTGGTAAATGAAGTATTTGCGTCCGCTAAAATTTTAATATCATTTACCAAAAATTTGTTCTTATTTTCACTCTGTGAAACGCAATTTAATACTTTAATTTAATAAATAAAATATAATTTAAGGTTCTTATTCATGTCGAGTCTGTAATTTTATTAAACGTTACATTGAGTTTTGAGCATTAAAACGTTACTCGACGAATCATTTTAATTGGGGCTCGTATTCCCGATTTTCTTCTCTTCATTTACAAAATTATTGTGGAAAGGTTATGTTATCAATAATACTCGTAATGACTGAACGCATGAGAACACGTTTATTAATATGGCCAGGTCGCAGTAAGAATTTTGAAGAGATAGGCTCCAACGTAGGGGGCAACGAGCTTAAGATCAAAGTACCCGCTAGTGCCTCAATCATCAAGAAGATCAGCCAGACTCACCTCCAGATGCAGAAACCATATACCAAGTCAGGTGGGGTGGAAGGTGGCCCGTGCCTGCCGCCGTGCGGCCGCAACCAGATCAGCCTGATCCTACCCAACGAGGCCACATGCTGCCACGGCCAGCAACCCAACGCCACGCAATTCACCTGCACCACCGAGGGCTGCACGCAGGCCTCCAAGCACGGCCAGCAAGCTGCCATGCTGCGCGGCACGGGCGACAACAAGCAGGAGCTTCCCAACAAAGACGTGTTCGTCTTAAAGGTGGCAAAGACCGCGTTCCAGGGGGACAAAAAAGTAAAACTGGAAATGGAGCTTGTTACACCGAAAGGCCCAGATAAAAACATCCCAATTCAAAAAGTAGATACGCGAATACAATCCGACCTTGATTGCGAATGTGTTATAAGGAGAATAAGATCAACTAAGAAAAAGCATAAATAAACCGTGACTTTTAATAAAAAAACATTGTAAAATTAAGATTGCTTATCGGCTCTCGACATGTAGCCCCCATTACTTTTATATTTATATTTTAGTCAAATATACAGGAGATTCGACCATTTTATGAACTAACTCCCCAGTTACTTTGACATTATTTCATGACACGATCACAAAATTGTGCAGATTGCTGCCCGCCGGGAAACAAGGTCGTATTCAAATTGCCTGAAGACAGCTGCGGAATGAATCACAAGCAACGAGCGCATTTCTACTTCACGTCGGACGGAGTAGGAGACGTGTCCAGAGACGACCCGAACCAGTTGTGCTCGCCTACTGCGGCGGAATACCCGGGGGTGGTCTACGACTATACGGGTCAGGTCATAAAGCTACGCGTTGGAAAGACGGTGGAGATGCCGGGCCGAAAGTCTAAACTTGAGTACCAATTCATAACACCCATGATCAAACAAGAAAAGGTAGTGGCGCTTAACGAACCTCGCACCGCCCAGTGCATGCCGCCTGTCGCTAATTGTTACGCCAATTGTTGCAAAAAAAGTTAATCCAGCTTATTTTAACCATTACCGCCGATGTTGATCCAACTCAATAAATTATTTCATCCTTTTTTTTCCTGTTTACTTCATACTTTCTTATAACTAAAGAAGTATAAACGAATCAATAACCGACTATTTATTGTATCCATTATCCATCAACGTAAGCAGACACATGCGTTTCATTTCAAATGTGCAATGCTTGTATTACAGTCGGGGATTACAATTACGATCCTCTTTGACACCCGACGCAAAAAATGGGTCTCATGGGTGTAACTTGTGTATCTGTGTGTCCCTCGGCGGCATCTCAAACGAATGGACCGCTTAGATGCATTTTATTAAAATAAACCAAGTTAATCGTTATTAAGAGCTATCAGATCTGAAAGTAGGGGTCTCCATTATATCGGGGGTTTTAATCTAATTAAGTAATATTTGATCTAATGCCTCTGTATTATTAGAAATATTGTAATAAAATACATAGGAAAGGATTAGAAATATTGTAATAAAATACATAGGAAAGGGTGTGCCGCCAAGTTTCACTGTAACAAATATTATTGTTTTAAGTATAAATGTGCATGCCCTAAAGACCGACGTGGGGTTTCGTTGATTGAAACCAGGTTTTCGGTCTCATAAATACATACCTACGTAAATACTACCACTACTTTTTGTTTTGGTGGTGGTACCTTGTGCAAAATCGTTCAGTTCTGGGGCCCTAATATGGCTGCATTTATCGTGTGACAAAGTTTGGATAAGGCGTCCGTCACCTTCTGACACGTCAAGAGGTACGATGGTGACGGATGCCTTATTCACATTTGACACGCGATATAGACGCAGACATACAAGGGCCGCTGGTGAGGTCTTATAGGCAACAGGAGAAATAACTTGCATACGAGGCATACGCATCTTGAGACGAGGATTACATTGGAGATCAGTTTCTTAATACGGTTCTCAACTCTAATGCTCATCTCGAGATTCGTCAAAAATGACAGTGTTCTTTGGTTTGACGTTTACTTTGTACGTCTTGTGACGGGCATCTCAGCCAAGATGAGTTTATTAATACGGATCTTAGACTGATAGTCTTGAGATAGTGAATATCTATAGGTCTCTTACGTTTTGGTTGTCCACATCATACAAATTTGGTAACGATCTCGAAAATGGATTATTCTAGGCTGACAGGAAAAAGGGCAACTCCTGGATGCCAAAATGTCGGTGTGCCTGCGCACAGTGGTCGCGTTATCTATATATGGCGGAGGAAAACGTGTTATCGTTCCCAAAAAAAACGGTAAAGGAAATGGCTGAATGTTGTACATAAAGTAAGTACTAGATGTACTCATATCATATAATGCAAAAACTAACGCAAATTATTGTCGCGACATAGCGGGCCGTTTCCTCGTGGTCCTACTATTTTTGTCCTACTGACTTTCGACGGAGCCCCGCCCAAGGGCGGAGCTCCTGCTTCTAAGTGGTTTTGCAATTCGGGCATCTGAAGCTACCTAACGAACCTAACCTACCTACTTTTACAACCACAATTAGTATTTAGTGATCAAATCTAGGTTCACGTTTTGACTAGTAGGACAAATTAGTAGGACCAGGAGCTTACAAAGATGGTTTACTGTTTTCAAAAAAAATACGATAAGGGAAAGGGCTGAATGTTGTGTGTAAAGTAAGTACTACGTAATGCCAAATATGTAAAAACTGATAAAAATTGGTCGCGTTAGGGCGCTATGACCTTTCCAAGATACTTTTGTGACCAAAAAAAACGATAAGGGAAATGACTGAATCTTGTATACTTGAATAAAGTATGTACAGTAATGCCAAATATATAAAAAAAAATACCAAAAGAGCGATAAGGTTTATTGCTGAATGTTGTACACCGCGCCCGGCACTTACCAGAAGGCTTCTAACAGCGTGTTCCTGAGGTTCAATGGAAAAAATGTTATATTAACATTTATTTTTTTTATTTTTTTCATACAATGGAATATTTTTGCTCAATTAAACACAGCCTAAGGAAGAGCTGGCAACGCTGTACTTATAATTAGCATTTTTTTTTGGTAAATCCCCTTGAGAGTTATGAAAGTGAGTAAGTTGTCCCTTTCTTACTTTTGATGTTGGAAGAGTTAATCAAAGAAAGCGACTATTTCAAAGCAGGTTTTACTTAGAAAAGTCATCGATAAATCCTTTTTATACCTTGAATAATTTAAAGGCTTGGCTCAAAAGTACTACATTTTAGATACAGGTGTCTTTACACAAATCTGCGCATAACATACGCTCCAATTATTATTTTACATTGGATAAATAAAATAAACCGCAACTCGTTGATGGCTCGTGTATTTATGCGCATGATAATAGTAATACCGATATGGCAGCACACGCCGATGGCGCCAAATGGACAGTGATGTTTCAATGACCAATATTGGTATCAGTGCATGGTGGTATTCCTATTTGATCTTTGCCGTAGAGTGGCGACAGTGATCTAGCCTCACTTGCCCTGGACACCACTAAATACAGCCTATAAGGCCACTTTCTACATTTCTAAAAATGACAAAAATGAAGAATGAAAAATCATTTATTGTTAAATCAAATAAATTCAATAATGTGTTTCAGAGCCCGAGTAACAGAGTTAATGAACATGAACAGAGTGCACAGTGTAACTACTGATTTATTTAGGAGAACTCTTCTTTACAGACCTAAATTTATGTTTAAAATCGAAGCTAAAGTAATTTTTATGATGCTGTCAATTCTCTGTAATAGCTCTGTATGCTTCCAGAGTTGACAACAGCGAGTTCACCTTTTTTAATGTTAGACTACTAATGATCAAGTGACAATACCGAAATACCGACAGCAAAGCTTGAGTTGAGTATAAACACCACAAAAATAAACAGTATTACAAAGGACTGATACGCAGCTTGTTGGAAAATGGTATGGCCACAATAGAATAGAATAAAGTACAAAAACGTTTATTTCAGGTAGCAAGGCCCATATTTACAAATTACTTACAAGGCTAACAAAGCTACATAATAATATGTATAAGACGTACAGAACTATTTATCTAGGTCTTCCGTGACAAAACAGCAGCGTGGTCCTATTTTGTCAAAACTGACGTCGTCGTAGGTACTTGCCTTGCCTTGTAGACATTTTTGTAATGCCTAATAAGCATTTTGAAACTCGACCAGAAACATTCGTCACTAAGTACTAAAAGCAGTTTTGATGAAATACACTGGCCCGCAAAACTAAGTATTACACTTTTAATGAAAATTTCATTGAAAGTGTAATAGTAAATTTTGCGGGCCAGTGTAATTGTCAATCGTTTACGGTATGCTCAGCTAGTATTAAACCGGTTTTAATGAAATAATCATAGCGTAATTCCTACAATTTTCAAGCGTTCGTGAAATGGGCCCTTGGTAGTCCCATTGTTACCTGTAATATTAGAAGAGTTGGATGAAAGACACATAACTGTGATATGACCGGAAATCCAGTTAAAACAGTAAACTAAAATGGTCCCTTTAAATTTCCTTATCTAATCCTTATACTTACAATCCAATCTAGGGCTAGCGTAGCATGTTTACTTAACTACTTCCACACATGCCTATCAACCATCTTTATATAGTATTTACTCAGTTTTACCTCGTCTCATACTCTCACTGAAACTTCCCACTTCTACTGTTTTTTCTGCTCTGTGGGTGCAATAATGGTAAATAGGTCCGTTTGGTTTTATTTACATCTTTTGCCATTTGTATTGGCCCCGACTGTGCATAGGTTACATGGGCCATGAGTAGGTATAGTTCATTTCAAATACCAAGACCCGATTCAAATTGAGACTTAACACTGAGAGTCATAATGTTGCAATTAGTTAACAATAGGTTTGTTGACTAATTGCTTAACTACCTGCGCGGCTCTATTCTAGGCGCTAAAATCCGAATCGTAGGTATTGGACCGGTTGTAGTCCTAGCGGCACGCCAAAAAGTTCTGCAAGTGGTGTTAAAAGCATGAAAATCGGAATGATTGATCTGCTATAAGAATCAATTTGAACCGTAGCATGAGAAAAAAAACAAAAAAGGAAAGGAGTTATGACGTCGTATTTTTTTTTTTGTTCTGAAACTTATCGTGTGTGGTGTCTAATGAAAGGGCTTACAATCGTAAGCCGATTCTAAACATATATCACATCATTACAATTCAGTCACTTGTTTTAAATAAAAATCATTTTCAAAACATACCACGTTTGGGCTCCTCCAGATATGACACGGTTGAATGATTATTTGTTAAATATACCTAAAATGATATGTAACAACCTCATATCCAACCCCAAGAAAGCAATTGTGAAAATAGTTTTGTTCGAAGCAAAGTGCTCGAAGTCTTGCACCAATCGGGATCTGTGAATTTAACTATGGTGCTGGGCCAAATAAATACGGCCTTCAGGATAAGCCGTGCGAACCGTTGGCAATAAAACATCTCTTAGATTGTCATACATATATTCATCAGTCATCCTCCCACTCACTTCTGGCAATTCCTGTGGACCAATGGAACTCATCCAACCCCATATACCCAGACCGTCGCTTCTACTTGACCCGGCACGGCTATGCGTTTGCTTCGACATATCGATCATTTTTTCGTGCATATTGCGACAATGTTTGTCCGATCTAAAAGTATTTTCGTCCACAAAAGTCACTAGATTATTTACTCTGTCAGGGCAACCGCATCCTCACCTCTTTCAGTGATACTGTTCGAATTATCTCCAACAGACTCAACGTGGAGGCATATTTGAATCATTAATAATGAAGTTGCATAAAACATAAAAAATAAAAATGATTTGATTCAAAGCTCTTTTGGATTATAGGCGATTTATAGACGCGCACATGCATAACACGACGTCACGCGTCAAGTGCAGTTTCTAGCAGTATTTATTATTTAACATTTTTGTGTCTTGTGCCGAATTGAATAGCCAACGCCGAGTAAGTTGTTAGTTAATTAGAAACAAAGATATATGATATTTATATTAAATCAATAACACGTGTTTAAATTGCTTAGGTATGTTGTATTGAACAATTGTGAGTACAATGTTTGTTAGTCTACACTATTACAAGATTTGATTGTTTGTTTGTTTGTTTGTTTATTTGAATTGAATAGGCTCCGAAGCTACTGGAACGATTTGAAAAAAAAACATTACATCCTACATTATCCCTGATGAACATATTCTGTTTTATTTTTCTGCGCGGATGGAGTCGCGGGCAACAGCTAGTAGTACTAAATAATTTAAGAAAGTAATATATAGTTCTTTTCCGACAGCTTCAGGTTTATTGTATTTTTTTATTGAAAAATACACTGACCTGTGTCATGAATTTCATGATCATGGTATCATCTCTGAGACAAATTAAAAAAGGGTAGGTAGTTGCCCCTTGCGCTTCGTTCGGTTGGCTCGTCTTGGCGGGGGCACTGCCGTGCCACCAGATGATTCACAGCAAATCATTTTGTTATAAAATGATGAATCGTTTTAAGTCTATCGAGGAGCAGTCAGGCTTTAAGGCTTGAACTGACTCGCCGCGCTCCTGCCGCCCCTTTTTAAATTTTCACAACTATCGGCGTTGTAATGCTTTAAAAAGCTTAGTGTAAGCTTGACCAATCGACAGAATTATCCTCGAGCCGCCATCTAAGTAAAATCTTCTCTAATACATCGCAAACCTTTTTAATTAAGATACGTTAAGGAGTCTTAACACATGGCTAAACTTGCGCCAGATAGTTTTTAAAATACTCTAAAATTACGGCACTAGTTTATACCAAAAATTTAAAGGCCTCCCGTACATAATAGGGCTTCGGCTGATATTGTACAACACGCAAAATGCTAACTGCACGCATAATGTGCAAACAGTCAAAATGTACATACGCAAAATCAACATCATGACAAATGTACAGTACGCGAAATGTACAGTACGCAGAATGTACTTACGCTGAAAGCACATAAAGCAAAATGTGTAAAAAGAAAAATACGTATTTCGCGAATTGTTCAATGCAAAATGCATAATTCGCAAAATGTTACAAAAGCAATATGCTTAATCGCCAAACGTACATTATGAAAATGTACAAAACGTAAAATGTAAAAAACGCAAAAAGAGGGTATTGTAAGTTTGACATGTGTATCTATGTGTGGATAGTAGCTCCTAAACGGATAGACCAATTGAGATGCGGTTTGTTTTCTTTTGAAAGCCTAGCTGGTTTGATTGGAAATGTTCTTAGCTAAGTTTCATCAAAATCGGTCAATCAAGAGCTAGCTAGGTAGGTTAAGTTATGTTATTTTATTTTAATTCAATAATAGATAGTGTAAAGATTCTTATTTTTTTCGAAAATGCTTTTGTTATACACCTGTTATCAGAACTCTTTCCTTATCATTATCACTTACTTACATAATACATTTTGCGTATTGTTCATTTTGCGTGTTGTTATTTTTTCGTATAGTAAATTTTGCGTATTGCTCATTCTAACTTTGCACATTTTGCCACTATCGCGTGGAGTTCATTTTGCGTATTGTACAATTATCATATGTACATTTAATTGTATGTACATTTTGCGTACTTTACATTTCGCGTACTGTACATTTGTCATGATGTTGATTTTGCGTATGTACATTTTGACTGTTTGCACATTATGCGTGTAGTTAGCATTTTGCGTGTTGTACATTATCAGCCGAAGCCCATAATAGAAGCGGTGCGAACCGAGGGAAACCATCTAGTTAAGCCCTCTAACGATTCCAAAAAAAACAAGACTGCACGACTTGCTTACATACTTTTTGCTAATTCGATTATACTACTTTATAGTCCCACACCTGGCGTGACATTGCTGCTAGATTGCACATCAGTCTGCGGGGTCTGATCATAAAATACTTTTACTCCACCTTAATCCTACGTCAATAGTGTTTCATTTGGGTCCTGTAATTCAAAAAGCAAAAAGAACTCTTAAAGGATTACCTAGTTGTCCGTCCATCTATCTGTCTGTCAACCTTTTATTTAGGAAAGCGTGGAGGTATCTAGGTAGTTAAAATTAATATCAAATACAATCCCCTGGAGCTGTGAAAAAAAGTCAACGCAATCAAAAGATACGACGGTTTATGCCGCATACTTTGTCACTTGCAAGGGAATTAAAACCTGGAGGATACTTCCAGTTGAAATAGCATGAAATTTTGCAAAAGAACATAAAAAAGGAAAAAACAAAATCCGAAAATTTGTAATTACGTCAGACTTTTTTGCCTGAACCTATCATGACCTAAACAAGTTTGTCGATGTATAGACGCGGTTTTCCCACGCAATGTTGGTTTTGTTAGTTAGGTGCAGACTGCACGGTGATTTGAATTGACAACATTTAATTTTGGTGACACCTGCAAATTACTATACGAATCGAAAGGGTTTTACCTCCTGAACACGGCAAAATATTTATTTATATTTATTTTTCTTTATTTACAAAATTACAAGTAAGTTAATAAAAATATCGAGTTTTACCAATACAATGCCTGAATAGATATAATACCATTGCCTTTTTCACGAGAAAAAAAAGCAGTCATACTTCAAATTTGACATTGACACTAATTGACAGATGGATAGATACTTAGGGCCACTTGCACGCAGAATTTAACCCTGGGTTAAGGCACTAACTCGAGTTAGTAGACGTTAAATTCATACGAAAACTGTCATTTTAACTCGAGCTAGTGTCTTAACCCAGGGTTAAACTTTTCGTGCAAGTGGCCCTTAGAGAATTATCGGTTGACATGATACTTTTTTATCTTTTTGTATACAGATTGGACTAACCGTGACTAACGTAATATGTCCATTGTGTCGTAGAAATGAAGTTACGCCCTTTTAGAATAAGTACATCTTAATAAATTAATAATAAAATAATTATTCACTCTAGAGAAAATTTAAAACTATTAGTGTCTTCGTGCTTCCAAACAGTATCTATAAAACGAATAAAATTAAAGTCTTGAAAATATGAAATCTTGTCAATTGGTGATCAGCTGGCCTATTATTGGTTTAGACGCATATTGACCAATAAATGTTGGAAAAATAACGCAAAAGAACCTAAACGCGTCATGACCAATAAGCAAAATGGCCCATACGCGAATTGACCAATCTCTAATTCGCATATTGACCAATCTTCATAATACGCATATTGACCTATATCAATGACGCAAAATGGCCCATACGCGAATTGACCAATCTTTAATTCGCATATTGACCAATCTTCATAATACGCACGGCTAGTTAAAGTCGCATACATTTTTTTCGATTACCGACTCGGTTTATGAAGGAAATGTAATCGATTCAATATTCGGTTATAAATTTGCTAACTTAAACGTTGACAGTTGACAGCGTCCACGCCACAGGTTCACGTCAGTGACACGACCTTCTTCTCTTTAATGGCGGCCACAGACCCACGAAACACTGAATTCGAAACTTCGAGTGCAGAGTCCCTGTCTCGTTATTCGAGAGAAAGGGATGCAGCTAACGTAACTTCGAACCCATATTACAAAAAAGGACTTCGGTTTTCAAAGTAAAGCCTCATCAACATCAAGTAATTCATAGGGGTGATTCTTCGGGGCCCTGATTTTTGACGTCCGAGGGCTTAGTCCAATGAACTCTTAGTTTAGAAGGTTGTTTTTTTTTTCAGAGGTGACTGATATTCATGTTTAACTGGGACACCGGTCGATTTTCGTGTAACTGATTCTAAACATAGATAAAAAAAATAAAAAAACCCATTATTCTTATTACTCTGTCGTGTCCGTCCTCCATTTTCTTGAAATCATATGATAATAACTTAAATTTAGTCAACTTTATCAATATCTTGAGTGACCACATAAAAAGAAGATTAGTTGTTAAATTAAAAAAAAACAACAAATATTTTTTACATGCAATATTATTCTTATAACTGAGGATTTAACATTTGTCCGCCGTAAAATTCTTATTACTCTGGAGCGGGCTTCAATCAGCTGTATCATAAAGACATTTAAAAACCTAGCGAAAACTCCCACGTGGGCCGGTTTTTAGTCGCGTTCCGAACGTGCCAGGTGGTGGACGTGTCGGCTGATGCTCATCGCTCCGGAGTTACGAAGGCAAATATATCATTACTCTGTCCTTGGTTTACGTAATATTCTTATCACTCTGTTAGTTTTTTTAATAAGTGTGTAATATTTAAAAAAAAATACTTGTGCTTGTTTAACTGCTTTACGTGCTATCTTACCGTAGCATTAACGGTAGCCTTCCAATATGTTTGTATTATGAACCATCAGCTTGTTTTCATATTTTTCTTACTCTTCTGTCCCTTATTGCTTCGGAGTTATGGACAGCGGAATAAGAAAATCGTCAGTTTTCATAGTTTTTTTTCACTTTCGATGTTGTGATTTATTAATTAGAGACTCATGCAGCCGTTTAAACCTGCTTCAAAAACTTATGTTATCAATCCGACACGTATTTAGGTAAGCAATTAATTCACATATCGTCGGTGATACTGCAATACCGCGTAACGAACAATTTAGATAAAATGCAAAATACACCTTATCATGTAAGTCAGTAAGGTACATTTTACAACTTATTGAATTTGTTAGCTGCGCTGTTTTGCAGTATCACCGACGATATGTTAATCTATTAGGGCTCCCAAACAACTAAACAAAAAAATATAGCTGATGTTTGTATGTTTGTTTGTAAATTTGTATGTACCTATGTGTTTTTTCAAGCATTTCCCCGAAACTATCAGTTGGACTGTGACCATTATTTTTTATTAGCTTAAATTTACTTCAACATTGGGAACAGTGTTGAACAGTGCAAGTTTCATCAAAAACCGCTCAGTACAATTTCAAGAAATTTCAATTTCGTATTTTTTATGTATAAAAGTATATTTTTTAAAATAAAACTATAACACTGCTTAAGCACGCCTAAAATTAGTTTTCTATGATGCTTATTAATACAAATAATAAATTATTGTATACCTAGGTACTTCAATAATAATTGCACATGTTTTATTTTTATGTAATTTAAATACCGAGAAAATCACATAATTTTTAATATTTTAAACCTATTCTTACTTCTCTGTCGTCAATTTCTTATTCCTCTGGGCACAAAAGTTAAAAAGTTAATTATTTTCTTTAAGAATTCATAAAAATGAGTGTCAAAACCATATTCATGTTTCTAAATAAATCTACTTTCGTGGGAGAATATATTTATTACTTAAATATGCAAAAAAAAATACGACAGAGGAATAAGACAAAAATCACGACCTCGAAGAATCACCCATAGATGATCGCCATGGACGGAAATAAATCCATGGTCACACGCGAGGATCATTGTTCGGTTATAAGAGTATTTTCTCTTGTGGAGTTGGAGGAAGCACATGGCGTGTTGGTCACTTGGCGTATTGGTCATTTCGCGTGTTGGTCATTTCGCGTGTTGGTCATTTGGCGTGTTGGTCATTTCGCGTGTAGGTCATTTGGCGTGTTGGTCATTTCGCGTGTTGGTAATTTCGCGGTTGGTCATTTTGCGTATTCATGATGATATTTAAATTAGTCATTATGCGTATTGGTCAATGTGCGTCTAAAGGCCTATTATTGTCTAACGCACTCGCAATCGCAATCGACTTCAAAACGGAACAATTGTTTTCATTTTGTATGCAGATAAGCGTTCGATTTGCAAAATAAAAACAATTGCGAGTGCGTTAGGCAATAGCCCCTCTGGTACAGTCACCACCCGCGAATGTTACGCCACTTGCCACTCTTCTTAATTTAGCCGTGTACTACACTCGGGTAATATGTCAAGTCGGCTGTCAACCCAAAATGCATTACACGGTTAAATTAAGAAGAGTGGCAAGTGGCGTAACATTCGCGGGTGGTGACTGTACCAATTTTTCTAATTCGGTAATTGAAGTCGATCACTTTTTTTTACATTTAATGTTTGTGTCGTAAATAACTTTATCCAAATAAATGGTTACCCTACTAATTGTTTATTTTACACTTTGGTAAAGTGATTCTTATTCTTAGGTATGCACAATATGAACTAGATTCATTAAAGTGACACTGGCAAACTATTCTACGAGATAGATGCTATTTAATCATGAAAAGAAGAGAATAATTTTCCTTTATAAATTATAATGTAAACGTCAATGAAATTTGGTAGTGTTGAAACGTGGCCTTAGCAACCCTATAAAACGACCAATATGGACTGTGTTCAGTAAGAGTAGCTGATTGGGCGTTGTATGACCAATAGTTGCTGTACTTTAAAAAGTAGCCATAGCAAACTATCAGCGTTCGGATAAAATTGTGGATTTTAGTTTTTCCGATGTTGCAATTGTTTATACCAATCCTAATTTCTCCGTATGCTTACAATGGTCGCTAGTTTACGGTTTCAAGACCTGCTAGTGGTTGACTTTGGTTAAAGTTATTCTGTTGTCATGTCAGGTTGGTAGACCGGTTCTCAAAAGTTAGTTTATTGACGTAAGATCTATCAAATTTCCCGCCATAGCGATGGCACTTGATGTATCATATCTACCTCACTTCAATAATGAAGGTAGGATGACCATGTCTGCAGTGGTGATTAGTTTTAACAAAATCATTGTTTTTTAACCTTTTAACCGCCGTAGTCTGATATATAAGACACAACACACCCGGCTCATTTCGCCGCAGTCTGATAAATAAGACTAAGTTCGAAGGTTTGGTTTTTACAGGTTATATACAGTCTCGGAAAATGTATTTAGATTAATTTATGCATAAAAGATTAGGCTATTAAATAAATAATAATAAAACTGGTTCTTTCTTTTAATTTTAAGGTGTAAACGAAATATGTATTTCCAAATTCCATTAATTTTCTACAACACTTCATAAGAAGCAGTCAGCCAATGTCTGATTTATAAGACGCTAGTAATGTGATGAAATCATTCGTATGATTGATTCCTTTACGAGTAGGTACTTATCGATTATACTCGTAGGTATTACTATCGATTATAGTATTAACCTAATTATGACCTACTTTATGGCGGACATTTTGGCCGAAGAGTATTTTGAACGTAATCAAACGTTAAAAGAAATATTTAAAAGGGCTTTTCTGGCCGTTACCGTTCGCATAGCGAATGACGTATCAAAAAGATATGGTAACGCAATACCTTAAGTTGTAATCGCTGAGTACCTAGTAGTCTTTCCAACCATTTTTTTTTATTCAAGAATATTTTATTTTATTTCAAATACATTTTTAAAACCATATCGATTGTTTATTTGTCGCTATCGACGTAGTGAAGTCTTCGATGATCAGTTCGATTTTATCGATGAAACTTGGAGCCCGACTCTACACTATGATGTCTTACCTCAATAAGGGACCGTAGTTTGTCCGCCGCCGTCTTATTTATCAGACTGCATGTTACGTCAGAGATATGAAAGTCATACTCGTAGTGATGCGACAATGTCGATAATACGACAGTCCACTATTCACTTTCTATAAGTAATTATATATGCTATAGTTGTAATACCTAGGTACCCTTACGGTACACATTTTTTATTCTATACAAATATTGTTTAAATAAAGTAAAATGCAATACTACTTACAATATCAACAATAAAATTATTTAAATTCGATATTTTCCAAATATATTTAATCGCTTCCCTAGTAATGTCAACAATGTCAACTAATAAAGTGAATGAATAATGTTTTCTACGCCAATGTCTTATTTAGTAGACCGCTTCTGACGTCAGAGATGTAAAATTTCAAATATAGTGATGCGACCATGATAAAAATGTTAATGTCTGTGACTATATATAAACATAGATAATTCATTTAATTCTTGGATAAATTAATAAGATAACGTTCTGAATTATAATAATAATATGTAGTGTCATTATGTGATAGGGTAGGTAGTAAAATATATTTTTTTACCGAAGATAATAGTTTATTTCATTATAAATCCATTATATCGTAACATGGATTATTCAAGCCCTACTCTGCGTGGTGCATCTTCGTATCGGCGGCGACACGAGCATGCTCGATGAAAAATTGTAGGCGGTTAAAGGGTTAATTAATTAAACCGTGAGGTTTTTGAGTGAGATTTCACCTATTGGATTCAATTTTAGTTGGTAATGAATATTTTTCAACTGCTGATCACCAGTAAAAAGTTACCGTGTATATTAACACAAAAAGACAAACATCGCAAACGCGCAATGTAACTACGATTTTCTTATATAATGTTAGGTCTCTTGAGAGTAGCTAACACCCTAGTTTGCAGCCCTGAATACCCTGTGCTACCTCCAAAGCGCTCGCAAATCTGCGATATTTGGGCACTTGTTTAAGTATTTTTGAAAAACCACCCTGAGGAAATGTTTTTCAAGTATTTTTGTTCAATACTTTAATAAAATAAATAACTAAATTTCCTATAATTTGAGCGTAACCAGAGCACACTATATACAGCAAGTCAAAGCAATGTGCGCAGAGCCCGCTTCTCAGACCCTGCTTAAAATTGTGGCTCGTAAATGCAAAAAAGAGGTCACTTAAGGTCCTGCACTTGCAGAAAGGCTGGGCTCATGTGATCTATCCAATGTTCCTTTTGCCACGGGCGAAATTGCATCATCGCCGTCCCTATCGTGCTGGACGAAGAGGACGAGGATATGGACGACCCAACACCATATGCCGACCCGCCTCCACCTCCAGAAAACATTATTCCTTCTCCCCCCGTCCCACTGATCTAGACTAGATGAGACCTGGTCCTTCCAAAAGGGCGAAAGTCAGTATAATGTTTTTATCATTTAACCAAAATGCGATATATTACTATTTTTAATATTTTTGAGGAAACCGAGAGCTAGAACCACCACTTTTACATTAAATAAAAGCGGATAGAATTCCCTACTGCTAGTTTTTTCTATGACTTTTAACTAGGAGCATTACTTCAGCCGGTAGGTACGTGTCTTAGAAAATGATCCTACCACAACATAGTTATTCACTTTTTGAAAAAAGTGCTAATCTTTGACTTTGATTAGCTGTATCTCCGCAACCAATGGACATAGTGTGCTCAGGTTACGCTCACATTGTACCAAATCTATAAGTAGTTATCTTCATTATATTACTGAACAAAGATATTTGAAAACGCTTCCTGATTTTTTTCGAGCGCTATTGAGGTAGTAGCACAGGGTTTTCAGGGTTGAAAATTTGGGTATTAAGACTGCACCGAGCAAACGTCGAGCGTCCAGTGGCGCATGGCGCCCTCATTACTATTATTGTGTTTTCTAATTAACTAAAGATTTTCCTTGCAATCAGACGATACGTTTTTGTAGCGCAAGTAAAAACACAATTTATGGGATACGTATAGTAAACTTTAATAACAATTTTTGAGTAGTCAGCTTAACGGAGTTGATAACTCGAAGGTGAATTGTAATTAAACTATGTGATATACCCTATAAGTTGTGTTTTCATTTAATTTTGTAGTACAAAAATCTACAGTTCAATTTTAAGAAAATACTTGAGTTTATTAGAAAACACAATAATAGTAATAAGGGCGCCACTGTACAGTACTCCAACGAAAATGTTAAGCACTTTAGTGCGTTGTCATAGTAAACTTCAAACAAAACATCAAATGACACGCATGACAATGACAATGACATTCACAATAACAAGGTTCTAAGTATGCTCAACATTTTTATTGGGTGGCTGTACATCCGACGTTTGCTCGGCGCAGTCTTAACTACTCTCAAGGGACCTAACAATATAAAAAGTCGTAGTTAGATACGCGTTTGCGATGTTTGGTGTCGTTAGTGACTGGCGTAAGTAACAGAACCCTCGGCGTGCGATTCCGACTCGCACGCTACTATGTGAACCTTGTGCAGAATATGTCTAGGCGAATTTTATTCATGAATCTTTTATTCCTGATGATCCAATACGCCTAGACACATTATATATAAGCTATGATTGTTTTGCATATCGTAAATTGTTTTTGATTGTGATGAAAAATAAAGGTTCGTCCACTGGTCGTAGGTGCACTGCCGAGATTGCCGTTTTACCAAGATTTAACAGAAGCCCAAAAACAGCCAATACGAGCGACGGACAGCGAGGCGTTCGTCTATGTAACCGAGCGGTACGATAGTACGGATGCACTGCAGAGCTATCAAAAGTTGGTAACAGATATTTTAACGGCAAGCCCTGACTTTGATAACTTCTCGTCTTCGAAACTGATGTCGAATCTCACTTTATTAACTTCCTGCTTTAGTGCTTGTACTCTTACATCCAAGAAGCGGAATGTCTCTTTTTCCGATACAGTAGATTATATTTCGGAAAATGAGCGTAATAAAATCATGAATACAATTAACAAATCTAAGACCACAAATGAGCCTACATTTGGCAACAAAGAAACCGTGGTTTATATGACGCTGTTTGATGAGTTCTGCTTCCATCGCACATCCGGGACACAGGCTACTGCTTCAATTAACAAATGCTTTCAAGTTAGTCCTACTACACGTGAAGTGCGATACAATCCCAGTATTATTCCTAGTACTGATTCTTACGTCAGTTCCTACATGATGCCCATGTCACCTTGGTCACCAACTTGCAACATGCGGGATACAGACCAGATGCGATGTTCTGACATTTATTTCTTCGGACGAAGCAAAAAAAATTATTCCCAACAGGGGACGGGATCCGAAGATCAACTACCTAAGATTTTACAACGAGATAAAAAAAGTAGAGAAAATAAATCTTCTGGATCGCCTTCTAGTTTACCTAGCTCACGTAGCAAGCAATCTTTGACTGTACGAGATAAAAAAAATAGAAACAGTATGAGTCATGAATCGCCTTCTAGATCACCTGGTATACGTAGCGCAACAACAGCTCAAACCTCTTGTCATTCTACGAAAGAATGTGCAGCTGGTACTGTCCCTACTAAGGCAGTATGCATAAAAGAACCGAGAAGGCCCTGTCCGGCTATAAATGGAGTTTCTAAAGGGGAAGTTTATGCATCTGTGTCCCATATCAGAATTGGACCAAAGGATTGTTGTCCTTTTTATGGGACCGAACCTTGTCGAGGCCCCAAGTGCATAGTTGCGAATGCAGCAGGCGCGGAGAAAGTACCAATTAACATTACTTCAGTTAATAACCCCCGCCGAGGGGTATTTGAATTGGTTGTTCGTAGAATATCTGGAGCGCTTTTGGCTAAAAACGAATTGATGTTGGAATGGACTCCGCCTCCAGCTCGACCTCCCTCCTGCAACTTACCATATCCTGTAGTCTGCTCCCCATCTGGATCTTGCCGACCAGCGAAAAGCAAAATGCTTGTATGCCGTCCTTCATCATGCAAACCTAAGTGCTGTAAAAGTCCGTGCAAAAAGCCGTGCGTACCTAAGCCATGTCGAGTTATGCCCTGTAAAGATTTTTGTGCGCCTCCATGCCCGCCTTCGCCTTCTAGGCCGTCTGGGGCTTGCAATCCACCATTTCCCTTTAAGCCCAGGCCGTGCTCACCTTGCTTTCCTTGCTCTCCCACTCCATGTAAACCTAAACGTAGCAGGCCTTGCAGGCCCGGTCGATCTTGTAAACCCGACTTGATCTGTCCTAGGCGCAAAACAAGTATTGTTTTCAGGCCAAACATAACTTTCAAACCTAAATATTGTAGAGCACGTCGTTGTAAGCCCACTCCTCCTTGTGGTCCTCTTAGGCCCTGTAGTATTATTTGTGCCTCATGCTCGCCTTGTGATCCGTGTTCACGTTGTAAGCCTCGTAAGTGTGGTGGACCATCGCCATGTCGGAGGGCTAGTTGTAGGCGTTGCAAACCTCGCAAATGTCGCCTTCCTAGGTGCAGACCTTGCGATCCACCTAGTTGTGGAATAGGTACACCATGCGAGCCTAGTCCTTGTCCACCTTGCACCCCTTGCGCTCCTTTGCCATGTTCAACACCTTGCTGCAAATATACTTGCAGTTCTCCATGCTTTCGTTCTTGTCCAGTAGGACGTAAGCGACCTCGTAGAACTTGTAGTCAACCTAAAATAAAACCACATAAAAAGAAAATTTCCCCTTGCTACAATCGTAAAAGCTGCCCGATGGTGCGGTGCAACAGCGTGCCAGGCCCCTGCAGGGACTGTTGTAAAACCCCGTGCCCACCGATGAAATCCTGTTCTATTCCACCATGCGGCCCTCCGCGATGTTGCAAAAGCGCGTGTACTTCCTACTGTGGCTAAACGAGATCAACATGCCGGAACTGTGTAATGGACTTATTTGGCAATTATTTTTCGCATTGTCACAATGAGGAAAAAACGTATCGGCTAAAGATTAAAGGTATTTAAAAAACTTTCACACGACAAAACTCGGCATGGCGAGTAACGGCCATTTGCACCCTGAGTAGCCACTAATCACATTATTATTTTACAGGCCTAGAAATCAATATATTTTCATATTGGATGAAGTGAGTGCAGAGTAAAATAGAACACAGTAAATCAGCATATTACTAAATATTAAGTTAGAATTAAATCGGCATACTTAATAATGTTTTATTTCTTCATTGTTAGCACAGGGAGTCCTATAACTATAGCTTGGCAAATTCGTTCGTGACACTCCTATGGTCTGTGCGGGGCACGGTGAATGTTACTAAACGATGACGTGTTGCTTACCTACACACGTAATTAACAACGTTCCGGATATGTCTGCCGATTGCGACAGTTAACTTATTCGCAGGATAAGGATGGTAGTAAATTAGTGCTAAGAAATTATATTTTGAAATTATTTATTTGGAAGGATGCACTGCGACATACAAGTTAACAATAAGTATAGCACTGGCCTGAGATCCTGCGTTGGGCAACCAGGGGACTAAAACAACAGCGACGTGACAAGGTTGTATCCAGCCTCACCTCCATACCGCCAGGGTCGGCAACAGGAATCCAGTCCAGCCAGCAGACTTATTGCCTAAAGCACTCGCAATTTTGCCTGTCCGAAGGAGAGTCTGCATACAAAATAAACTTTGAAGTCGATTGCGATTGTGAGTGGCCTTATTGCCAGCAGACTTATTGCCCAACGCATAGTTGGGTTAGTCGCTGGATACCTGTAGCCTGGTTTAACAAGAATGGTAGGCTGGCCGATATAGGTTCGTAAACACTTAAGGGCTCTCATGGCTACCTACTTAAACGTATAGAGCATGTGAACGTAATCTTCCAGTCCAGCAATATATGGCATCTATTGCTAGGCTTACTAAGAAAAGGAACGAAATGGAGGTTATAATATAATCTAACACATAATCTATGACAGCAAGAAAGCTCACTTAAAAATCGTGACAACTAAGCGGGGTACAAGTTTCCAGGAGGTTACCATGACATACTAAAGCAGTTTAGTTTTGTTTAGTTGAGAAACCGAGCTGTATATCTGCTAGAACTCTATCCCTCTCTTGTTGGTCACGGTAACCCCCCAGGGCCGGTATTCTAGGCGCTAATGGCGATGGCCCAATGCAACAAACCTGGCGGTATAAAAAAATGTTTTTAAAGAACATTTTAAAATGCGGTTTTGAATAGGATAAGACTTCCAAATTTCCTTTGTTCCTCGAAAAAGGGGAGGGGTAGGGCTATATGATAATGCAGTGCTGCAAGCCCTCAACTTTGGCCTTATCAGTGGCAGCAGCATGATAAAGACATCTCGTAGTTATCAAGTATGGTCGACCTCTTCAAAAAACCAAAGCTTATCTGAAAGAGCATTAATTAATGAGTAATAAAAACCACTGCTGCATTTTCCAAACAGTGGAGAAAGTGGTTGCTGCAGCGATTGAAGGAATACAGCTGCGCGGAGGGCGCTCCGCGCAGCTGTATTCGGTGTTTTGTCAGCAATCACCCGGTTCCGTTCGATTTGTACTGATTGAATACGCGGGCCACGGTCACGTACGAATAATTTTACGTGTCATTATGAACTTGACGAGTAGACAGTAAATATAAGGGTCTTGAAGAGTGTGTCGTACATCCCATTGTTAATCAAATAAATTTATAAATACAGGGCGACCGCGGGGTCGTGTAGCAACAAATTAAACCACACTACACCAATAGAAATATAACGCAATAGATTTCAAGGCGTTCAGACAATTTTTTTATTTTCTATTTAAACAAACATTGAATGAAGTCTTTTTATTCAGGATCCCTCCGGTCGATCCTCATTTGGCCTTGGATGGCCTTTTCCTAATTTGTATCTTTCCAAACTCCACCACCACCTCTTAATTCGTCCACTCCAACATCGTCCTTTTCCTAAGTGGTCACTTTATAGATTCCATAATTTACTACTTCCTAAACAGTCATTTCTCTATTCGAATTTTCCTAACATGTACATTTCCAGAATGGCCAACTTACCAATTTGTCCACACCTACAACGTCCTTTTCCTTGATAGTCAGCGGGCTGTAGGCTACGGTGACTGTTTCCGATTAGACGGACTTTAGCACTCATCACCCTTAGGCTACGGGGACTGCTTACATCCTACTTATGCCTACCATTTATTTGTTTTATAATTTATAAGTAATACTTTTATGTGAATAAAATATAAATTTTGAGAATTGTTCGCACGTATGACCCATGAAACTAAATTAAATAAAAAACTAATCAAAGATACAGCTTTTTAATTTTAACTTATAACGGCCATTCGTAAAAAAAAATATGACCGAATCACCTCTTAAAAAATAACATTTCTTCAAGTCGCAAAATGTTGACAATTAACAATGACCTTCTATACGGTTGTACGTTATTTTACAGACTGAAGTTGTTTAGAATTTCATTTCATAGAATTTTTTTCTCGTATTATCATTTCATAGAATAATCAATATGTAGAATAATTACTTTGAAGACTTTTAAATCATCGTTTTTTATTTTAAATAAAATTCAATGTTTCTTTTTTCATATCATAGAATAGCAAATTAAATATTCTTTGTTCTCATATTATTTATTTAAAATATAACTTAATAACAATAAAATCAACTTATAGAGTAGGGTGCAGTTTGTGAAGGTGTGTGAAATGAAACGTTTGAAAAAAAGCATACGATTTTAATTTGCAGTCAAATGGTATCGCATAGCTTATTCAAGAGATATAAAAAAAATAACCTCGAAGGCTAAGGCGGGAGCTTGCTTCGCTTCGCTCCCGCCATAGCCTTCTAACCTAACCTATTCAAGTCGGTTCTGCCCAGAGAGGTCTTGCTCGCTCGCTTCGCTCGCTCGCTCACTCATATTTATATCATAATATAGTATTTATCTTATAACCCAACCTTCTAAAAAATGCACTGACCAAACAATATTCGTTGAAAAATAATTATATTGTTTGATAAGTATGTGTAATGAAAAAATAAAATTACAAAATTAATTGAATTGATTTTCTGTCGAATTTGTTTCTTTCAAGTAAATAGTTAAAAAAAAAAAAATATACGAAGCAAAAATACAAGGACCAAATAGTATATGAAACATTTTCTGTGAAACAAAATTCTGTAATTTTTCAGTCTGTAAAACAAGGGGACACCCCTTCTATACACTTGGACAAATCACGTCATACAACAAAAATGCCCAAACATGGCACTGCATCTTATTTCACCTTATTATGGTTCGACTTGCTCTGTCTATACATTGCCGTTGAGACACCAGTCCCTTAACATGTCGTCGGTCATTAATCAGTAATGTAGGTATATCAATTACTGAGTCAAATAGTTCATGGAATTCGTACATTTTGCCTTGCATGAAATCGGGTAGTTCTGTTTTTTTTTATGTTATATGTGATGAAGTGGTTATGGAAAATCCAAGTTTTCGACCTCGGAAACCCTCCTCCGGATCATTGTATTTTTTTTTAAACCATTAAATTTTCAATTTTTTTTCAGTTTCTACCATTTTTTACCAACAGGGACCTATGTTACGGCAAATGTCACTGTAAACATTTTAAAGTAGACAAAATGTTCAATAAATTAAGTGAACGTGAGAAGCGATAAACTAAATAGTTTGTTAGATACAGGTAGTTCAAAGTAGGAAACTTTTCAAAAAGTAATAATTTTAGACGATTTTTATTTTTTTTGTCAATGTGGTCAACTGTGGACTCATTTTACGTCATAAGTCCATATACGTTATAAAAGTAGGTACATACCTTTCGTAACAAAACGAGACCAAGTTGGTCTATTGAGACCTGATAGTTCTTTAGGTACAGCCGTTCCAAGTTGCTGAGGTGAGTAAAGAAAATAATAGAACAGTTTGTGAAATGAATGCGACATAAAAAAACATAGTAGTAATAAATAACCTCATTGTTTGCAGTACTGGAAGATAGTATTATCATTACTTTTTCTTGTAAATCTTTGATGGGCCAGGCTGATCTAAATATACAGCACTCCTTTCGGGAAGAGCTTGCTTCGGAAACATTTCTTCATCGACCGGCTCAGGCAGCTCGAAATCGTTATCTAATGGTGGGTCATCGATAAATGGTTAGTCAGTGTCGTCGCGTATCAGGTCTGGTATGTTCTCGCATGACTGGCCGCTGCAGTGGTTGCAAACAGCCGAGCATTTGAGTCCTGCTTTTCTGCAACTACGAGTACAAACGCTGGTACAACCTTTTTTGCAGTTGCAGGAAATCATTTCTAGCAGGAGGGTTGAGGAGCTGGTGGTTTCGTCATCTGTTGACGAATGAGGCCTCAAGTGCTCCGCACCCAGCCCCAATTGAGGGGACCATCCAGGATCATTAATAATTAATTAGATTCATATTCGTAATCATTAATCGTGTTTCACTAAATTACTTTAATCGTTTTTTTTTTTGGTTATTTCCACGCTCAAAAAATGGTCCATACACAATCACTGAAAATAGCGATAGTTCTCAATTCACAAACGCCGTGATTGGTTGATTAGGAGTTCCCAAAGTAAGTTAAAAAAAAAACTTAAATCCTTAGAGATAAGGTAGGTAGCTTTAGTCCCGATGTGCAGAGGCTAAAGTAACATTTTAAGAGGATGAGAAGTGAAAAAAAATTTATCCTTGACCTTTGTCCCCACGGAACTATAGGTACCTACCTAAATCCCTGTTACAATGCTAAGGTTAGAATGAGTCGATTATAACTAAGGCAAAGCCGAAAGTGGTTTGAATATAAAACCGATGACACAGGGTTTTGTTGTTTTTTTTTTTTTTTTTTTTTTATTAATAGTAAATGCCTTATAAAGCCTGACAACTTTCTATTTGGCCCTCGCCATGTTGCGGATTTTCAGTGATATTAATTTCTTTTACTGGCAATGATTACACTTTGACATCAAACGTTGAATGTCATCGAATGCGTCACCGATGTAAACAAAACGAAAATGTATCGCCATTTAACCTTTTCAACGCCATGAACCACTAAAGTGGTCGTGTACTGTCGTGCCTACCACGCCATCGACCGTTTTAGTGGCTCACAGATACAGTGCAAAATAAACCCGAGTATTTGTGACGTAAGGTTGACATAAGCTCTGGTTATAAGCTGTCATTGGCGTGTGAGTGATGTCTTTTCACAGTGTCTTTTGTATTTGACATGGCGTTGAAAAGGTTAAACGATTTTATCATAAAAATGCCGAAATAGATTCCAAAAGATGCAAGAACAATCATTTTAAATACAATGAAGTATTTAAAGCAAAGAAAGGACGGAGGATTGAATAGCATTCCATTGAAAAATGTTTTGCAATTGGTTACTGACATGACTGGTACTGACACTTTATAGTGCGGTTGTATTGAACTGGTTAGTGGTTATACTTAAACTTAATAGATTTTATTTTCTCATTTAAGGTGTATGTAGATCCACGATTAAAATTATGAGTGAGTCCCATTTGTTCCATAGAACATGACGTCATCGGACAAAATGAGACTTATTTTTCCCACTATGTTCTATGGAACTACATACTAGCATTTCACCCGACTTTTTTTATTAGTTTACATATTTAGTTTACATAGAACAAAATAGGAATTTATTTTTCCAAAATTGTTCTATGGAACATGACGAAAGAAGTGAGTACCCTGCGACTGCTGCTCTCTCAAAATCCATTATGGTGCGTTTCGGCATTCTAATTTCTGTCGTTGAGTAACAATCTAATCATCAATGTCACTAGGACAAGTGCTAGCAAATCACTCTCGAGTGGCCAGTTTACATCAAGAAGTTTACATACATAGTTTGTTCTATGGAACAATTTGAGACCAAAAAGTACAAACTGTTCTATAGTACCTACAAATAGGGATAATATTTTCTCAAATTGTTCTATTACGTCATGTTCTATGGAACAAATGGGACTCACTAAAAAAAATTTGCCAACTGTACAAAATAAAGCCTCACGCAAAAGGCGAATTAATATAGATGGTTTCGATAAATGTGCCATTCGGTATAAAATTCATGAATTTTATGCGAAAACAAATACCAAGTATCAAAACTCTGCTCATCGCTTTAAAAAAAGACATTGGATTTACAGGCAGCAGAGAATACTTGCGAAAACTGATGCACAGTATGGGATTCAGGTATAAAAAATGCAGAAGGGTCATACCTACACAATCACAAAAACAAAAGTTGTCTCTCCTGTGGTCAATAGTTAAGGGCTCGTGTGCATATACGTTATGTTTTTATTTGATAGGACTAAAGAAGACGTGACGCCGTTTATGCGGATGTGGGCTCAGTGAGAAAATTAGGCCTTAAACACGTAAACTTTGGGTATGTCCACAGGAAAGACGGGAACCTAAATCTGTGTATGACCCAGAAACCAACGCTCTATATTAATGGAGCGTTCCTATATTGTGGTTCGGCGTGAAAGCTATTTGGATGAAATTAAAGAAGCTAGGGATAAAGATATGCCAATTGTTTATTTGGACGAGACCTATATTCATACTTCTCTAAACCACGCAAAATGTTGGCAGAGAATTACGTATTGCGACATAAGGAGGACCGCCAACTCAGCGCGCACATTCCAGTGACCGACTACACGAGGCACAACCTCAGCAAAATACGAAGTTACCTATTAATAACAAATTCAATGTAGCTTCACTTTTCGTTCACACTTCGAACAATTGTCATCTTGCTTAGGATTAATTTCTGTAACATTTGTTTTAATTAAAATAGTAATAAAAGTTTTTGGTTTTTTTTCGAACCTCCGATAGCAGCTAACGTATTTGGCGCAGTCGGTAGGATACTCGCGGGTCGTTTTCGTGAACAAATTCGGGACCTCAAAAATCGAGACCGCGCGTTCGCGAGCCACCCGGGTTGGCTTTTAAGCACCGCTGCCGAGTATCCAGAATCTACGAGCTGCACACCGGAGGCGAATCCAGCAATCGATTCTCGAGGAAGACCAGAGATGAAGCATTTGTAAGTACACCTGAATTGTTCTCGTGCTGCTTGCTTCCTTAGTCCGTAAATCCTTATTATCCATAATTGTTTATCCCAAGAAAACGGGATCCCGGGAACCTACATCGAGTCAGGTTCGACGGGATAGATTAGATTTACTTAGAAATATAGATAGTTCAGATTTAGATAGTTTAGATAATTTGGGAAATAGGAGTTTAGTTAATACCGATAAAACAATGAGTATGAACCCGGATGACATTTATAAAGCTCTACGCTTAGTCCCGGATTTTGACGGCAATCCTAACATCCTTACACGATTCGTTAAAATACGAGTATGTGATCAAATAGTTGCGGCCTATTTCAGCGAGGAAGCCGGGTTATCCAATCTATGTCTTATTAATGGAATATTAAACAAAATAACTGGTACCGCTGCAAGCACTATTAATAGTAATGGCATCCCCGATAGTTGGGTAGGTATTAGGGCAGCCCTCATTAATAACTTCTCCGACCAACGTGACGAGACGGCATTATATAACGATATTTCCATAGCTAGTCAAGGTAATAGAACACCTCAGGAATTTTATGATCACTGCCAGACACTTCTAAGCACAATAATGACTTATGTATCTCTACATGAGGATATTAGCTCTACTATAGAGGCCAAACGGGTTCTTTATAAGAAAGTGGCTATGCAAGCCTTTGTACGCGGCCTGAAGGAACCGCTAGGTTCACGCGTTAGGTGTATGCGTCCGGATTCAATAGAAAAAGCCCTTGAGTTCGTGCAAGAGGAGCTCAACGTCATGTATGTACAACAGAGAGGAGACATGGCTAAATTCCACCAATCAAACAAGGCAACCACGTCCTCACCAAATGTAGGATTTGCACCGTCTCGACCCTTCCATTTACCCCAAGCACCAAATTGGCCTACACCTTTTGGTCAACGACCAGTGCAGCAACCCCCGCAACCATATAAGTTCAACCCTATGCAAATGCAGCCCCAAGATCGCAGGCCAACTAGAACGCAACAGATGTTTGGCGCCCGTCCGCCTAATTACAACCCCCAGAGTAATATTTTCAGGTTACCCCCTAGAAACAATCCCCAATTTAATTCTACTCCCAAACCTATGAGTGGAGTTCAGACTTACACCCCAAGGGTACTACCTCAGTTGTATCAGCCGAATCAATCCCATTTTAGGCCACGCGAAGTAAACATGAACGAATGTTCACCCTACGACGGCGATTCATATTACGAAAATTATTATATGCAACCGGAATGTCATTACGACGCGACAATGACATATGATAACTATAATGTTTATGATCCCGCTGCCGGATTAGATGTAGAACCAAGCCATGATTATCAGCCGAGCGACGACCCCATACCTAGCACTAGCGAACAGCCAAATTTTCAATCGGACCAGGAGTTACGCAAGCCAATATAGAAATAAACCTACAGTCTCAACGGCAACTGCCTTATATTCAAATTAGCAACCCGCCACTCAAATTTTTGATAGACACTGGGGCAAATCAATCTTTTATTAGCCCCGAAGCCGTCCAACGCTACTTCCCAAATTTTCCCCTTAATTATGACCCCTTCGAAGTCACTAATGTTCACGCCGTAAGCAGAAATGATTACTCGCTAACACTACCTAGTTTCCCAGAATTCAAGGACACGGGTGATATGAAATTATTCATATACCGATTCCACGATTATTTTGACGGCCTCATTGGACTAGATTTACTAACCAAATGGGAAGCCAAGATTGATTTGAAAAGTAACACTCTAATTACGCGAACCACGAGCAACCCGATACGAATGTATCATTCAGATGTTTCTAACAATTACTTCGAGGAAGTGATTCCCGCCGGTACGTCAAAAATAATTAAAGTTCCGATTAACACCGGCGACGGTGAAGTTTTACTAAGAGAGCAGAAAATTAGTAGCTGTATGATTCATCCTTGTTTTACAACAGTTAAAAATAGTCGTGGATATATAGAAGTTGAAAACCAATCCCCGAATGACGTCATCTTTTCAATCGACCAGCCCGTCCAAGCTGACCTCTATAATATCGAGTGCATGCGCACCGAACTGTGCCATAGTACACGCGCACAGGACGTGACATCGCGGTTACGTACCGATCACTTAAATGAAGAAGAGATAACTAACTTAAAATTACTTTGCTCCCGCTATGCCGACGTATTCTATATCGAAGGGGAGGCACTTACTTTCACTAATAAAATAAAGCACAGAATTAGGACTACTGACGAAGTACCGGTTTATACAAAAAGTTATCGGTATCCTTTTGTACATAGACAGGAGGTTAGGGATCAAATAACCAAAATGCTCGATCAGGGAATAATTCAACCTTCAGATTCCGCTTGGAGCTCGCCTATTTGGATTGTACCAAAGAAGGTGGATGCCTCGGGGAAGCAAAAATGGCGTCTTGTGGTTGATTTCCGCAAGTTAAATGACAAGACTATAGATGATAAGTATCCAATTCCCAATATCACGGATGTGCTAGATAAGCTAGGAAAGTGTCACTACTTTACCACCCTGGACTTAGCAAGCGGATTTTACCAAGTTGAGATGGACCCCCAGGACATCTCCAAAACAGCCTTCAATGTGGAACACGGACATTTTGAATTCTTAAGGATGCCAATGGGCCTTAAGAATTCTCCCAGTACCTTTCAAAGGGTCATGGATAATGTTTTGAGAGGTCTTCAAAATGAAATTTGTCTCGTTTATCTTGACGATATTATTGTCTTTAGCACGTCCCTTCAGGAACACATAACCAACCTTGAAAAGGTTTTTCAGAGATTAAAGGAATCGAACTTCAAGATCCAGATGGATAAATCCGAATTTTTGAAACTTGAAACCGCTTATCTCGGGCACATAATTAGTCAAAATGGAATTAAACCAAACCCTGAAAAAATCTCTGCCATACGTAAGTATCCAGTACCTAAAACTCCAAAAGAGATAAAACAGTTTCTCGGTCTTCTCGGTTATTACCGAAAATTCATTCCTGATTTCGCTCATATTACTAAACCCCTTACAATGTGCCTGAAAAAAGGAAACAGGATTACTCTCAACTCCAATTATATTAACTGCTTTGAAAAATGCAAAAACCTACTTATTAATGATCCCGTGTTGCAATATCCCGATTTTACCAGGGAATTTATTCTGACAACAGACGCTTCAAACGTCGCCTTGGGCGCCGTACTATCCCAAGGTCCCGTAGGGTCCGACAGACCAGTATGCTACGCGTCGCGTACCCTTAATGAAAGCGAACTTAATTACAGCACGATTGAGAAGGAGTTACTCGCTATAGTCTGGGCTACCAAATATTTTCGACCCTATCTCTTTGGTCGAAAATTTAAAATCTTAACCGACCATAAACCCTTACAGTGGATTATGAATATAAAGGAACCCAATTCACGACTCACCCGGTGGAGATTGAGACTTAGCGAATATGATTACACCGTCATATATAAAAGAGGGAAATCCAACACCAACGCCGACGCTCTGTCCAGAGTGGAGATCCACAATGAAGAAATCGAATCCTTAGTAATAGACGAACTCTGTTCTATATTACCTAACCCTACTGAGATGCCCGAGACCTTGGATAATTCATCCACGGAAACGGTGCATACCAGCGAGGAGAACCCTATATTAGAAGTGCCCCTTACTGATGAACCACTCAACAAATTCCACAAACAGATTATATTCACCCTTGTAGATCACCCAAAAAAGAAACCAACCGTAACTAAGCCATTCGACACCCACACTCGTATATCAATCCAACTGTCCCATACAAACTTAGAAACCGAGGTAATAAACGCCATTAAGGAGTATGTCAATCCCAAAGTTAAAACCGCTTTACTTATCCAACCCCCACTCGCAATGTACAAAATCATCCCCATAATTCAGAGTAACTTTAAGAGTTCATCCATGAATCTCACACTTTCAAAAACAGAATTGGAAAATGTTAAGGATTACCTTAGACAGCAGGAGATTATTAATAACTATCACGATGGCAAAACCAACCATCGTGGCATTACGGAATGCTACTTAGCACTTTCCCGGAAATTTTATTGGCCTAAGATGAAAGATCAGATTACCAAATTCATTAACGAATGTACCACTTGCGGACAGGCTAAATATGATAGGAACCCAGTCAGGCCTAGATTTAGCATCGTACCCCCCGCTACCAAACCATTTGAAACAGTCCACATGGATCTGTTTACCGTTCATAACGAAAAGTATGTAACCTTCATGGATGTATTCACAAAATATGGCCAAGCTTATCACTTACGTGATGGTACCGCAATTAGTATACTTCAAGCCCTTCTACAGTATTGCACGCACCACGGAGTCCCCATCACAATCGTCACAGACAACGGAACAGAATTTACTAACCAGCTTTTTACAGAATTTACTAGACTCCATAAAATAAACCATCATAGAATCCTAGCACATTCCCCTAACGACAACGGCATTATAGAACGTTATCATTCCACCATCCTCGAGCATCTCCGCATACTAAAATTAAAGCAAAAGGATGAACCTATCGTCAATCTTATGCCCTATGCTATTATAGGTTATAACAGCTCCATACACAGCTTCACAAAATGTAGACCGTTTGACCTATTGACGGGACACTTTGACCCCAGAAACCCCCTCGACGTAGACATAACCGAACGACTTTTGCAACAATACGTCCAAAACCACAGAGAACAAATGAAACAAATATATGAAATAATAAATGAGACGGCCCTCGCCAATCGAACCTCCTTAATAGAAAATAGGAATAAAACTCGCGAGTCCGAGGTAGAATACACCCCGCAGCAGCAAGTATATATAAAAAATCCCTTAGCTATTCGGCAGAAAACCGCCCCACGCTATACTCAAGATACTGTTCTAGCAGATCTCCCTATGCACATATATACCTCAAAGAAGCGAGGACCGGTAGCCAAATCACGCCTAAAACGTGTCCCTAAAGGAGATCCCTTGTTGCAGGATTCCTTTGCTGTGGATGATTCCCCTAATACAGGCCTCGGAGATAAAACTTGAGAGCCTAAATGACGGACCTGGACTTCTACCCTATAAACTTGGACTCATGCGACTCACGACTCATTACCACACTTACCTGCAATATATAGAACTCGACGAAATAAAAGACAAAATTAGCCTAACTTTTGAACAACTGCAGACCTGTAAGACTAGATTAGTTAATGACACGTACCTTCTATATGAAAATCAAATAAACTATTTAATAAATAAATTAGAGAAAGTAACAAGTCAACTGGAAACCCTGGAGCCAACACGAGCTAAAAGAGGCCTTGTGGATGGGCTAGGGACAGTTATAAAAAGCATTAGTGGTAACCTAGACCAATCGGATGCCATTAACTATAACAACCTTATAAAAAATCTACAGCTCAATCAGAATAAAATAGTTTCGGAGTTAAATAATCACGTGAGCCTAAGCAAAGATTGGGTAAACCGCCAAGGCAGCATACTAGACACCTTGGTGGAAAACCAAAAGAAAATAAATTCCACCATTATAGAAATATTAAATAACGATGCTTATAGAGAGAATAGTTTAATTAAATATGCAAAATTCGCCCAACTTTTAATTATTTTAAACGAAAATGTGGAGGATCTGAGTCAAGAGCTTCTAAGGATAGAAAATAGTTTAGCGTTTATTCGTAGTTCTAGTACTCATCATTCCATGATAGAAATTAGCGTCTTAAGAAATATGTTAGATAAATTAAAAATACTTTACGGAAACGATAGAATCTTAGACTTAGGATTACGAGAATATTATGACATCATCCGCCCGGGATCCTATTACACAGACAGAGAGATAGTAATAACATTTCAATTCCCTATAGTAACGTCAGAAACCTACGATTTCTTCAAATTATCTATTGTACCCAATAAGAATAAAGAAGCCCTTATCCCGCCATATCCCTTCCTAGCAACGTACGAGAATACATTCGTGTACATGGAGGCAGAATGCCCGAAGTTCAACCGTCATTACGTCTGCGAGAAAGAAACAAGCCTTCAGCTTCGTCCTTCGTCAGACTGCATACATCGACTTATTAGAAACGAAGACCCACATGCATCCTGCCAACCTATCGCAGTATCCCTGTCAAGGCCAGCCTTGGAGAAACTTGATGACCAACACTACGTCATCTCACTCCCTCGACCAACGAAAATACAATTATCCTGCGACAGAGAAGAGTACACTACGCTACAAGGAAGTTACCTGGCTACCATTCCACTCAATTGCTACTTACGAACAACGGAGTTTACTATTACCAACGAAAAAGATGAAATACGAGGTCATCCCCTAAAACTAGCTGACATCCCTCATGACGTCGAAAAACAAGCTGTACCCTCTGCTCAAATCAGTCTGAAATCTATAAACCTCGAAGGACTACACGACGCCAGGCGCAACCTCATAGTCGAACCTTCTGTCAAGTTAGACGCAAGCCAGGGAAACACGCTTTATCATACGACAATACCGATGTACGTCACGTTGTTAATAAGTGCAGGTGCACTCACAGCAGCAATGTTAAGAAAATTCTACTCCCGCAAATCTACTGAAGACATTCCAGAACCGGAGCCAGCCACCAAAGAAACAAAGCCTCAGGAGACATCGCAACCCAGGATAGATTCGCGGCAATTTTTTCATTAAACATGGGAAAATAATTGCCTGTCTACGGGTGGACGAATTACGTATTGCGACATAAGGAGGACCGCCAACTCAGCGCGCACATTCCAGTGACCGACTACACGAGGCACAACCTCAGCAAAATACGAAGTTACCTATTAATAACAAATTCAATGTAGCTTCACTTTTCGTTCACACTTCGAACAATTGTCATCTTGCTTAGGATTAATTTCTGTAACATTTGTTTTAATTAAAATAGTAATAAAAGTTTTTGGTTTTTTTTCGAACCTCCGATAGCAGCTAACGTATTTAGAGCGATAATAAACCCGGAGTATCGAAAGCCGTTTCAACGGGGAAACGATATATTATTATACATGCTGGGGGACCATCCGGAATTGTTCCTAATGCTCTCCTAGTGTACAATGATAAAGAAAAAAAAGCCGATTATCATGATTCGATGAATAAAGACAATTTTAAGAAATAGGTTTCTCAGAAACTAATTCCTAATTTGAGTGAACCCACATGTATAGTAATGGACCACCATTAATAAACCACCAGCATCTGTGGATTGAAAATATATAATTGCAGAGTGGCTCCGTTCGAATAACATTTCATTTCCACAAAAGGCAACCAAAGCTAAATTGGTTGAGATTTTGAGACGTCACAAACCGGAGCCAATATATGAAATAGACACGATTCTCTCTACACATGGACACAAAGTGATAAGATTACCGCCATATCACTGTGATATAAATCCTATTGAGATGATTTGGGGCATTGCAAAATCAAAAGTGGCCCCTAAAAATGTTTCTCTCGATAATGATGCTTTTCTAAAGCTTGTTGAAGATAGTTTTCAGGTAAAAAATATATTGATGTTTAGAATTTAGTTGTGTAGTATAAATGATTTAGGATTGAGTTTATGTAATTTATGCTTTATCTGTTTTTTTTAATTTATTACTACTACTTAGAAAGTCACTCGAGAAAACTGGGCCAACTGCTGTGACCATGTAAAAAAAATTGAAGACTATTATAGGAATAAAGGTCCTATAATCGAATCCCAGACTGAACGTTTTATAATCGAGGTTGGTGGTCCTGAAAGCGACACAACATCTGACGAAGATCAAACTTCACCAGAGTCAGAATATGAAGAAAACAGAAATATTGAGTAGGTATTTGGAATCGGATTTTGACGAATAGGTAATATTACAAAGCTCTGATTCTCTGTAAACCATGCTGACTATACATGACGTATGCACATTATTGCCATACGTAAACTGTTTGTAGCGACACTGTGTCAGGGTCAAATAGAAAGTTGTCAGGCTTTACATAAAAGTTAAAACAAAACTCACCTTCAGAAGAAAAAATCTTGAACAGACACCACTAAACTCAGTTTCTTTTTTACGAAATTTTGCTAACATTTGAATACTTAGCTGTATTTTAGAAACTACTTATTTGGTGTAACGTATCCAAATTACATTTATTTTGTTGCAAAAGTCTACTTAAGAGTGTTCACAGTGACTTTTACTGTAGCAATGGTCGTTGGTGGCAAAAAATGGCAAAAACTGAAAAGGAAACGAAGATTTCATGGTTTTTCAAAAATTTCGCAATGAATTGGAGGGTTTTCGAGGTCGAAAAATTGGATTCGTCATTACCACTTCACTACAGACAACATATAAAAAAATAGGGGCAGACTCGTGGTCACACCAGATTGTCACACCACTGCTATTCGCTTTGGTCGGAAATTCGACAGAAATCATTCTTATTCCGCAAAAGTAGGTAGGTTAGGTTCGTTAGGTATTTTTAGATGCCCGAAGGGCAAATCGCTCTGAAATAGGAGCCCTGCCTCAGGCAGGGCTCCGTCGAATAGTAGTGGTGTGACGACCTGGTGTGACCACGAGTCTGCACCCAAAAAAATCAGAACTACCCAATTTGATGCAAGGCAACCCCCCTTTTAGGGCACGATTTCCATGTACTAAAAGCTTCATAAATGCTGATTTAAGAAGTCCGCTGGAACAAGGTAG
>OZ014438.1:23791037-23836057 GCA_963966035.1 Acleris laterana
ATTCCCGTAAGGAGGTGATAGGGGTGACCATTTGCGATAATTTTGATCCCCATATGCATTATGCAAAAGTGAACCATTTTTGAGTTATCGCGTTTTTTAGTTTTTTTTTAAATTAGTCAGAAATTCAACTTGAAAAATTTATTACAAAAAAAGTATCAAATTAAATCTATTTTTTATTTCTGATTTACAAAATCAATTAAACACTGGTTATTTCTCAATATTAAAACAGTAATTATCGGTCCAAATTTAAAAAAGCGAGACGGTAAACGAAAATTTTTCAATATTTTTTTGCGATCGCTTTCCACTAAAATGCCTTTCAAACAAAAAAAACGCTACAAAACTTGGCTTGCAGTATATTTTAAAAACTTAACTGTTTTCTTAGCTTTCCAAAAATGCATAACAACTAGGAACTTATTTATAAAAAAAACTGAAAAAAATCATCACAAAGGAAGCGGGCGGAAATTCATATTCGAACTAAACTAAATTTTAGTTTAGAAGTTCTGACTCAGAAATGCAACTTCAAACATTAAAATAAAAAAAAATACCAAATTGAAGTCAACTTTTTTTATTTGCTTTTGTACAAGATGAAATTGTTGTTCTTATGCAATATTAAAAAAATATTATCTGTACACGTTTGAGAATGCGAGGCCGAAAACTAAAAAATACATGTTTTTTTATCAAACTCCAACATAAATTACACGAAAACAGAAAAAATTACCAATACATTTGGCGTGCAGATAACACAAAAAATTGACGTTTTTCCAGCTTTCTAACGAGCTATTAAAACTAATATGATTTTTGTTAAAGATTACTTGAAAAAATTGATCACAAAGAAAGTAACAAGGAAGTCACGTCCGAACATAACTTAAAATTAACTAACTACATATGTCACAGTTACGAAAAAGGATGCGTATCTGCGTAAGAAATGGAGGTAGCCATTTTGAAAATGAACTATAAAAATCCTGATTATTTAAATTTTAATTGTTTATTTTATTAGTTTTAAATTTGTTACTTTTTACAGAAATTATTGTTGTTATTTGTGTTTACGAGTATAACAGTTACTTTTGATAGATTTAGTTAGTTGTTGGTAATTCTTTAGCTCTGCCTACCCCACTTTGGGAATGAAGGCGTGAGTTTATGTATGTATGTATGTAGTTAGTTAATTTTAAGTTATGTTCGGACGTGACTTCCTTGTTACTTTCTTTGTGATCAATTTTTTCAAGCAATCTTTAACAAAAATTATATTAGTTTTAATAGCTCGTTAGAAAGCTGGAAAAACGTCAATTTTTTATGTGTTATCTGCACGCCAAATGTATTGGTATTTTTTTCTGTTTTCGTGTAATTTATGTTGGAGTTTGATAAAAACAAAATGTATTTTTTAGTTTTCGGCCTCGCATTCTCAAACGTGTACAGATAATATTTTTTTTAATATTGCATAAGAACAACAATTTCATCTTGTACAAAAGCAAATAAAAAAAGTTGACTTAAATTTGGTATTTATTTTTATTTTAATGTTTGAAGTTGCATTTCTGAGTCAGAACTTCTAAACTAAAATTTAGTTTAGTTCGAATATGAATTTCCGCCCGCTTCCTTTGTGATGATTTTTTTCAGTTTTTTTTATAAATAAGTTCCTAGTTGTTATGCATTTTTGGAAAGCTAAGAAAACAGTTAAGTTTTTAAAATATTCTGCAAGCCAAGTTTTATAGCGTTTTTTTTGTTTGTAAGGCATTTTAGTGGAAAGCGATCGCAAAAAAATATTGAAAAAATTTCGTTTACCGTCTCGCTTTTTTAAATTTGGACCGATAATTACTGTTTTAATATTGAGAAATAACCAGTGTTTAATTGATTTTGTAAATCAGAAATAAAAAATAGAATTAATTTGATACTTTTTTTGTAATAAATTTTTCAAGTTGAATTTCTGACTAATTTAAAAAAAAACTAAAAAACGCGATAACTCAAAAATGGTTCACTTTTGCATAATGCATATGGGGATCAAAATTATCGCAAATGGTCACCCCTATCGCCTCCTAACGGGAATAGGTCGACTTACCAATAACCCTGTATATACACGGTATTTCATGGAGAAGTGGGGAAGGGGCTAGGCGGGTCTGGGTCTTACTACATACATACCTACTATTATATACTATATATTTCGTAGCAGCTGTTACAACCGTTAGCCTAACCAGTATTCGATATATTTTTAATAACAAACTTTTGGCCGATTTCCATATATATTTTATACATTTTTAATAGATTTATAATAATAATATATTTTTTATACATTTTGACATTAATTTCTTTAATATTTTTTTTTTCATGGGAGTTTATTCACGATAAAATAGTGAAGGCATTATTAATTCGATTTTGTCTTTTCAGATTATCAGTATGGATGATTGCATTTTCTGAGAAGATTTACTGTAGTAACATATATATATTTTTTCACCATCGGAAAGTAGAGATTTCAACGAACAGAAACCATACCAACTTTTTGAAAAAAGCTGATATTTTGACGGGTGAATTTTCGATTGAAAATTAGGGTGTTTTTTCGATATTAATTCAAAATAAGGTAAAAAAATAAATATTTTTAATCAAATAAATTACAGCATATTTGGGACATAAAAAGGTAAGTTTTCACCAAATTTCGTTAAAAAAAACAAAAATTTGTAAAAGATAAAAATAAAAAACCAAAAACTTGGTTTTTTGCATTTTTCACATAAATTTTGAGGTTATGTGAAAAAAGTGTAAGTACAAAAGTTTTAGATCTTTTTATTACCTACAACTTTGCCATTTGACTTTTTTCGATAGGACTTTTAGTTTTGCCGGAAATCGAGAAAAACCGTTTTTTACCCTTAAAAACTCACCCCCATCCCCTTCCCGACCTCAGATCGCCCGTAAATTATTTTTCCTTTTATTTTTATAATATTCCCCTCCTTTTCTAATGGGTTTCATCCTACTATTATTTTTTTTGGTTTTAAAAATTATCGACCCTGGTCTATTGGTGAAAAATCTTCTTTTATATAAATACCGCTTCCTTCCAGTTTCAACTTATTTTTTAAAATTCTTATTTTTATCCCATAAGTTGTAAACCCGACAATAACGGGTCTGGGTTTGTCGGTCTTCTTACCCAGTCGTCGTGTATGTTGTATTTCTTTTTTCGAACATTCTATTTCTATTGTCTGGTTTATTATTTTAACTATAATTTCTTCTAGATCAAAATAAGACTTTTCTGACTCAGGTATTCCAAAAAATACCAAATTTCGCATTCGTATGTCCCTTTCTAATTGGTTTAAGCGTTCTTCCTGCTTTTCTTGATTTTCTTTCATAGAATCCAACTCTGTTTTGAATTGGCACAGTTTATCATCAAGGTTGTCTATTTTTGATGCGAGTTTATTCTCAGTTTCTTTTAATTGTTTGCTGATCTCATTTATTGCTGTTAATAGATCTTCCATTGTAGTGTTGTGGTTATCAGCGCTCTCTAGCGGAATAGCTATGACCTATTATCGTATGCTAATTCCCAATCGATATTTTTCCTAGTTCTGTCGAACACTGGTTTAGTTAGTAGTGCAGCAATATTCAACTAGATGTCGCTATAAGCAAGATTGTACTCTGAATGACTTGTTCTAAACACACAGTATTTAATAACCTATACATTTAGAAATAATGTCCCGATATTTCACTTTTTGTTGATATATGACGAGTTTAAATGTTTATATCACTGTTTAAATGTTTATATCACTGTTTTGATTGCTGGAGTATCCCCTAGTTCGTAAACAAATTGTTCTCACTCGTAATTGTCACTTTGTTTGTAGTCGTTAATATTTTAAAGTTCCAGAGTTTCACTACACTTTCACTTTGACACTTTTAATTATTTAAGAAAATCAACTGCAATTTAACGATTTTATTTAGTTATTAAGAGATTGTATTGCTTTTCCTTTTATTGGAACACTTTTTAACACGGAGCCAATGTTATTCGTGGCACAGCGGCGCCCGCGCCGTCTCCATATGATACGGTTGAATTATTCTTTGTAAAATGTACCTAAAATGTTTTCAATTCAATTCAAATTTGTTGGGGTTGGATATGAGGCTATTACATATAATTTTGGATATGAGGCTATTACCCATACAAAAACCATGACGTCATATTAACTCCTCTCCCTTTTTTTTCGTGCTATAGGTATACGGGTTATATTGATTTTTATGGCCTAAAGATCAATCGTTCCGAGATTTTTATGCTTTTAACACCAATTGACAAGATTTCATATTTTCAAGACTTTAATTTTATTCGTTTTATAGATACTGTTTGGAAGGAGAAAGACACTAATAGTTTTAAATTTTCTCTAGAATGAATAATTATTTTATTATTAATTTATTAAGATGTACTTATTCTAAAAGGGCGTAACTTCATTTCTACGACACAATGGACATATTACGTTAGTCCAATCTGTAAATAAAAAAGTATCATGTCAACCGATAAAGGGCGACTTGCACGAAAAGTTTAACCCTGGGTTAAGACACTAACGCGGACTTGCGCGGACCAGAGTTAGCCCTGAACCCAGGGTTAAGCGTCTACTTTTGTACGTGGTTTGCCGCCTAACCTCGGGTTAAGAAGCTAACTCTAGTCCACGCAAGTGGGCCTAACTCGAGTTAAAATTACAGTTTTCGTATGAATCTGACGTCTACTAACTCGAGTTAGTGCCTTAACCCATCAGGGTTAAATTCTGCGTGCAAATGGCCCTAACGCGGACTTGCGCGGACCAGAGTTAGCCCTTAACACAGAGTTAAGCGTCTACTTTTGTATGTGGTTTGCCGCCTAACCTCGGGTTAAGACGCTAACTCTGGTCCACGCAAGTGGGCCTAAGTCTCTATCCATCTGTCAATAGTGTCAATGTCTAATTCGAAGTATGACAGCTTTTTATCTCGTGAAAAAGGCAATGGTATTATATCTATTCAGGCATAGTATTGGTAAAACTCGATATTTTTATTAACTTACTTGTAATTTTGAAAATAAAGAAAAATAAATCTAAATAAATATTTTGCCGTGTTCAGGAGGTAAAACCCTTTCGATTCGTATAGTAATTTGCAGGTGTCACCAAAATGAAATGTTGTCAATTGCAAAATTTTACTGTATTTCGGGGTAACCGCTGCACTTTGACTGACTCGCTTGTCGCAACAGGGAAAACAATATAGAGTGAGGGTCCATACAAATATAAACAAAAAATAAATACCAGTCCCGAACTTAGCTCTAGGCTTGTGCTGGTTAGTTCCCGATTCGCCGGATTCTCGTTTCGTCGGATTCTTGTTTCGCCGGATTCTTGCGAACGATTAAGAGTTCTGACTGTCACATTTATATGAAATTCCGGCGAAACGAGAATCCGACGAAACAAGAATTCGGCGAATCGGGAACTAACCACTTGGGAGGGGTACTAGACAGCGATAAACATGCTTATATATAGAGAAATAAATACTTAAATGCTAGGAAGGATACGCCCCAGACTCAGAAGACTCAGACTCGGACCTCCGGCAACTGATTCATTGTTGACGACACCACTAAACGGCACCCCTAGGAGTGTCGTTAGCAAACATATTATATTATGTTAACAACACTACCGGTGATTAGTGTTGTACAATATATCGTTTTAATGAATAATATTTACATTACAGTGGTTAAGCCTACTTTCCATTGTTACCCGTCCCTTGAAGGGACCACGGGGAGTAAAAATCCTCGTGGTCCCTTTGAGCAATAAGTATTATGCTGCCGAATCACAGAAGAAAAAATGCATATTAGATTTATTTTTAATTATTTAAATGGATGTAGTACATAAAGATGAAACTGGGTAATGTATAAAAAGAATTGCTTGCCGCATAACGCGAACAATATCTTCTGTTTGAGCTTGGCTGAAGTCTTCGCAAACATTTGGTGCCTCCGTCAGGTCCTCCCATGCACCAGCTGCCAAGTGCTCGCCGCACACACGAGTATTTTGTGGGATATAAAAGTTTAACTCGCATAGTAACTTCACCCTTACCATGTCGGGTATGAATAATAATGGTGTATTTGGACACCCAATAAATATGCATCGATTTGAATTTTCGTATGCTCTTAAAAGACTCATTTCTAACTAAGTACCTAATCCTTCGATAAATAAACAATTTAATCTCAAGTACCAGCTCCTTGCACTAAAGAGCTCGTACTACCTAGGAAAACATATTTCACAGCCCTGCGGTGGTGTCGTTATCAAAATGATGTTTGTTAACGACACCCCTAAGGGTGCCGTTTAGTGGTGTCGTCAACAATGAATCCGGCAACTTGGATCCCTATGAGTTCGATTCCATGGGATCGAAAGATATTTTTTTTCCTCTGGATCCTATATTTACGGGATTGAAATGCACTAATAGAACATGAATTATCTTTGATTCTATTCCTTATGAAAGGATTGTACGATTTCGGACCTAAGGCACCCAAAATATAAGGTAGGTTTAAGTTATGTTGGTTTTGCAGCAGGCCCGGAGGGCCAAAACACTCAGAAATAGGAGCGCTCCGTCGACTTTCTGCGTAAGTGTATAAAATGCGAATACATCGAAAAAATTACCGACGTTTTATAGAGGATACGTTCCCATGGGATCCAAGTGGAAAAAGAAATTATCATACGCTTCCATAGGATCCAAGAAGGAAAAAAATATTTCTTTCGATCCCATGGGATCGAACTCATGGGATCCAAGTTGCCGGAGGGAGAATCAGAAGCTCATCACCAAGGATCGGAAAAACGCCCGTCATTTTGAAAACATAACCCTGTTCCGTACAGCAGAGACTTCCTCATGATGTTATAAAAAAAATTAGGTATTTTATAGATGTATTTTACCATCATTTATAAATATGTATTCACCGAGAATTTTATTAATGAATGACACCGGAATGGTTATGAGACAACTCAAACACACTCACAAACAGTGTACCAATGTCAGCGATTAACAATTAAATATACCCCACTGACGTCTGTAGACTTTGAACAAACATTTTCGACTCGTAAATGGGTCCTAAAATTCAAGTTGTTATGAAAACAATTGGAAATTTTGAAAAAAAAAATCTTTTTCTTTTTGATTGACGAAAAAGTTTTTTGCCATAACCTTTCCGGTGCCATTCATTAATATATTATCGCTGAATACATATAAATTATGGTATAATAAATCTATAAAAAACAATAAAAAAAAATATTAACATCATAAGGAAGTCTCTGCTGTATGGAACAGGGTTATGTTACCAAAATGAAGGGCGTTTTTCCGATCCTTGCTCATCCCCAAAGCCCGGATGACGGTAGCAAAAATGCACTTTTCCTAGTGCTTAGTTAAATATCGACTATTCATACGAACAATAATAAAAATATATACATATATATATAAACACGGTGATTTTTTTATCGGTGATCAGGAATTGAAAATTATTAATAAGCAACAAAAATGGAATTTAATGGTTGATGTCTCAAACAATTAACTCACTGTTTAATTTATTTTAGTTAATGATATTGTTATAACCAATCACCACTGGATACATGGACATCCTACATTAATTATTGAAGTGAAGTAGATACGTCAAGTGCCATCGCTTTGGCGGGAAATTTGACAGATATTACGTCAATAAACTTATCAGTTAAGTGTTGTTAACTCCATAGACTAAACAATTAGTAGGGTGACAATTAATTTCAATTAAAAGTTAGTTCCAAAATATATTTTTTACATAAAAAAATAAGTTTTGTTTTATGTAACTGCAACTTAAACGTGATCGCCATTAATAACTGAATTAGAAAAATTGGTTCCTGATCACCAAAAATAAATCACAAATACATATTATAGTAAATTAGTACTTTTTGAATTAGAAATTTATTGTTCAAACTCACTGTCTTACATGTCAGGTTGTTACACAATATTACATCAGGTACCTAGGTAAGCTTACATTATGCACGGTGCCCGTGAGCATTGCGAGAGATTTTAACGACGCATTCCTGAGGTCATAAGGAGTAATAAATGTTATATGAACCTAGGTTGTTGTGTTTTAATGTTTTAGGGCGAGCTGGCAACGCTGTTTCCTCCATTTCTTATGTACTATGGGGATTCACCTTGACATTGAGTCATAAAGGGATTCCCCTTGACATTTTTAACTTAAAATATGGTCAGGAATATGCTGTTAAAATGTCTCGCAATGCTCACGGGCACAGTGTATATTATTTCAGTTAACTAATTAATTACATAGTATAATTAATTTATTATCAATACTATGAATTATTAAAATTTGGCCCGATTACTACACTAGATTTAGAACGGTCCTTTAGTTGGCTGAAATGGATTTTATCACCAAGGCGAAGGAGTTACAAATCGGAAAATTTAGAAAACATGCTACTTGTATACTTATTACCTACCCAGGCGAAGAAATTTAAAATCGAACAATTTAGAAAAAATGCTAATTTTAAATTACGAAAATTGTATAAAATATTAAAAAAATGCAAACAGTTAATTTTAATTTTCTTTATAACTATAATATTTTTGACATCCAATCTCCGTCCATTAGGTACAGTTAACAGCATAAATAAGTGATCATTTCTGTACCTTGTAACTTTCAATCGTTTCACAATTTTGTATAACATTTCAAACACGACGTTAAAGTGACAAGGTACATAGATGATCACTTATTTATGCTGTTGACTGTACATCGTGCTTTTTTATCGACATCGACTTATGAAATGTGTGTCCTCGCATTATTGAGACGTCAACACATAATTTCTCCCGTCATCCGGGCTTTGCTCATCACACAGATATTTTCCCTCGAAATGGGCGTCGAACCTGGGACCGCTAGCTTCGTAGGCAGGTTCACTACCAACTAAGCCAATCACGTCGCCAAACAAGGTTGTAATTCTTTTATTTCGTTATAACAAAGGAGAGATCATAAATCCAACTTTTTACATCGTCATACAAAAATTAGCATTAGTTTTAACTGACAGGATTAGTGCTACAGTACAGGCAATTTCAAAAGTAATCGAAATATTTTAAATATCTACACACAAGGGCCCCTTAACCCTTGATCCCAATTTTGTTTCAAAGTTGGATCCCTGCTAAAAAAGGAATAAAAATCGTGAACACTTATCATTATCACAAAGTGTTTTAATCTTCATAGATGTAATACCGTAAAATGTTCCTACTTTGCTCATTTATGGGTAACTGTTGAGGTTGTATGTAGAATGTAGATTTACATTGGCAGCTTACAGCAGAGCTTTATGATTTGTATTTGACATGACATGTGTTGTATTATATTATATAAGATGGTGTGCTCGCTATGAAAATATAATGTTTTAAATATTTAAGCATTCTTCTTCCTCATTATTTAACATGGTAGCAGAGCGTTTGTGAAATAAAAAACAAGTAAGTAGTTAAAATGAATAATATCGTAATACCAATTTTTGACGGAAAGGATTATGCAAATTGGAAGATTAGAATATTGAAATTTCTTCAATTTAAGAAATGTAAGGATGTAGCTATTAGACTAAAGACGGGAAAAGATGATGCTGTTCAGTGGAATGAGATGAATGTCCAAGCTACAAATTATATATACAGCGCGATTACAAACCAACAGTTGGAATATATTAGTGAGCTAGAGTCAGCATACAAAATTATGTTGAAATTTGATGAAATGTATTTAAAGCAATCTACAGCGTTACAAATTGTATGCAGAAACAATTTAGAAAATATAATGCTAGCGAAATATTCGGATGTTAATATTTTCTTCGACGAATTCGAACGATGTGTCAATAATTTAAAAAATGCTGGAGCCAAGATGTCGGAAAATGAAAAATTAAACTATATGCTTAAAGCATTGCCCGGTAGTTACAGTTATATTGGAGATTTAATAGACGTGTTACCAGAAGATGAAAGAATCGTTGAATATTTAAAAAGTAAAATAAGAATGAAGAATATCCAAAGTTTAAACGAAGAAATGCCGAGTACGTCAAACGCATTCAAAGTGGAATCGGAGAACAAACCAACATGTTTTACCTGCGGAAAAGTCGGTCATATTCAAAGGGACTGTTGGCATGGAAACCACGGTCGCGGACGCGGACATTATGCTCGAAATCGTGGTCATGGACGTGGTCACTACAATTTTGGACCAAATAGAGGCAGAGGAAATTATAATAACACGGAATATTATAAAAAAAGCTTTCACACATGTATTGTGAACAATTCGACGATAAATGAAGATGCTCTTAATAAGGCAGGACAGATAAATTGGCTTTTAGACAGCGGATGTACAGACCACATATTAAATACCGACGAATATTTCGATAAATTTGTAACACTAAAAGAACCAATAAACGTGAAGGTTGGTGATGGAAGAATATTGAAAGCAACAAAGGTTGGAAGCATTACGACATACTTTCCTGTATATAGGAATAGAAACAAAGTGATAATAGACAATGTATTTTACGTAAAAGAGATGAAAGCTAACTTATTAAGCTATTCGAAGATCACAGATAATCACACGATAGTTTCGACAGGATATTCAACGAAGATATATAACATGAATAGAGAATTGATAGCAATTGCGAAGAAAGATGAGAGACTTTACAAAGTAACCAGTTTTGTATGTAAAGAAATACGTGTAAATGCGGCAAATTGTAATATGACATTGAAAGAAAAGCTGCACCGAACTTTTGGTCACATAAACTTCAATTATATTGACATGATGTGTAAAAACCAAATATTAGAAGGATTGCCTGAACAAATTGAAACGGATTACATGAAGTGTGCTATTTGCATCGAAAATAAAATGCACAATTTGCCATTTAGCAACAATAGAACTAAGGCTGAAGATATATTAGATATTGTACACAGATGTTAACGGACCGCATAGAACTACGGGATATCAAGGAGAAATATATTTTTTAACATTCATAGATGATTTCAGCAAGTTAGCGAGAGTGTATTGTATTCAATCAAAGGAACAAGTTTATGAATGTTTCACAGAATACGTCAATCAAATGCAAAATATTACTGGGAAAATGATTAAAGAACTACGATGTGACAACGGAAAGGAGTACATAAACAGCAGAATATTTCACTGCGCCAGAGAAAAGGGAATAATGATCAAGCCATGCCCAGCATATGTTCATGAATTAAATGGTACAGCGGAAAGATATAATAGATCGATAATGGACATGGCACGATGTCTATTAGCTGAAGCAAAGGTTGACAGACGTTATTGGCCAGAAGCTATTAAGACCGCTACTTATTTAAAAAACCGTATAATGACAAATACCCCAGAAAGGAAGACGCCGTTTGAAATATTTTTCCATGAGAAACCAACTGCAAAATACTTGAGAATGTACGGTAGTAAAGTTTATGTTAGAGTACCTGAAGAAAGAAGAAGATCAAAATGGGATAAAAAAGCAGAAATGGGTATTTTACTAGGATATGCAGATGTTGGATACAAAGTACTGATCAATAGTAGAGTAGTTGTTGCAAGACACGTGGATATAATTGAGGAAGATGTTAAGCTTATTACTTTCAATGACAACGAAGAAGAAAATAAAAAGGATGAAGATAAATGGGAAGATAGCCTAGATGAAATTGAAACAGAAAATCAGTTATTGAATGATAAAGAAGCTGGAGAGATAATGAATAATGAGAGGAGAACTTCTAAAAGACAAATTAAAGCACCACAGCGATTTGATGAAGAATTTGGCTACTACTGTATAACTGTTAATTTTTGTGATGCGATGATTCCAGATACTTTTCAGGAGGCGACTACGTGTGACGAGGCTGAACAGTGGAGAGAGGCTATGGACCGTGAAATGAATAGCCTGGTGAAAAATGATACTTGGACCTTGGTGAACGCACCACCGAAAAAGGAGGTATTAGATGTAAAATGGGTTTACAAGAAAAAGTCAGTTGATCTCTTTAAAGCCAGGTTAGTAGTAAGAGGTTTCCAACAAACCACTAATGTTGATGATACGTATTCACCTGTTGCCAGGATGCAAACTTTGAAATTGTTGTTATCGTATTGTTGTCAATTTAATTTACATGTACATCAAATGGATGTAGAGACTGCATTTTTGAACGGTAAAGTGTTATCAGAAGTCTATGTTAAACAGCCTCTTGGTTATGAAGACGGTACTGACAAAGTATATAGGCTGTACAAATCTCTTTATGGTTTAAAAGAAAGCCCGCGTGCATGGTACGAATGTTTTAATAATTTTGTAACAATTAATTAATTTTGTAAATATGACTATTGTCTTTATGTCAAAACAGACAATAACCAAACTGTATATATTTTAGTTTATGTTGATGACTTATTGATTGCTTGCGAAGATGAGCAAATGGTTATTACGATTAAAAATAAATTGAGTAATCACTTTAAAATGAAGGACATGGGAAAGGTTAGAAACTACATAGGTATCGATGTGGAGTATGATTATGTAAAAGCTAATACCTTGACCTTAAGCCAGGAAAAATACATAGAATCGTTAGCCAAAAAATATAAAATTGAAAATTCTAAACTGTTTAAAACACCCATGGAGATTAATGTCAAACTTGAGAATTGTGAATTAAATGAAAATATTAAATACAGAAACTTGATTGGAGCTCTATTATACATTAGTTCTGGCACTCGACCAGACATTACTTTTAGTGTCAATTACTTGAGTAGGTTTCAGAACTGCTATGGTGAAATTCATTTCAAATATGCATTGCGTGTTTTAAAATATTTATACTTGACGAAAAATCACAAGCTTACATATAATCAGAATTTAAAGGCTGTGTACTGGAAGTCAAAGAAACAAATTTCTGTGACGAAATCTTCCACTTTTGCTGAATACATAGCGTTGTCAGATGCAGTAACAGAAATAAGCTTACTGCGTAGTATACTTGTTGATGTTTTTATAACGTTTAATGTTCCTGTAAATATTTACGAAGATAATTCAGGTGCTGTAGCTATTGCCAAGTATGGTAATTTCACAAAGAACTCGAAGCACATTGAAGTGCATTATCATTATGTTCACGAGAATGTTAAGAATGGAACCATTGATATTATTAAAGTTAATTCGGAAGATAATGTTGCGGACAATCTCACTAAATCTTTAGGTAACATCAAATTCGCTAAATTTAAACAAATGTTAAATATAATATTGATTTCATATTGCCATATAAATCTAAGGAGGCGTGTTGAGGTTGTATGTAGAATGTAGATTTACATTGGCAGCTTACAGCAGAGCTTTATGATTTGTATTTGACATGTGTTGTATTATATTATATAAGATGGTGTGCTCGCTATGAAAATATAATGTTTTAAATATTTAAGCCTTCTTCTTCCTCATTATTTAACAGTAACTATGCTCCATAGTGACTATTTCATTTGTTACAATATAACTCACTTGAGCAAACACTCACTTGATGGCAAATTTGCTGAAAAGAATTAATGTATTCATCCATCTACGAAGTGAATGAAAGCAATAAAATGATTTACAATACAGATTACCTCGATATAACCATGGAGCATAATTACCCATAGGAGAGCAAAGTAGGAACATTTTACGGTATATAAATAATGCATGCAGTAAATTAAATTGCACCTTTTCCAACACAAAACTAATCTTCTTTTAACTTTCACATCTGGGAAGTGTTTAAGTACCCACTTTTCCTGGACACCTTCACTTTTAATTTTCAAGCGTATTTGAGCAGGACGCTCACTCGCTCCCCTGACCTTTTTCGCTTGGATAATACCACAGCTTGGTAGACTCAGCTTTGTTACTATCTTGTCCGCTATTTGCTGGACATTTCCATCTGTTATCTGAGACAGATTAGCCACCCTAATGAACGTGCCAAGTTCTTTTTGTTCCATTTCATGAAACTTTTATTCGACTGCAGCGATTCTGGCTTCAAGGTGGGTATTTTTGTTTGTTAGTTCTGTATTTTTGTTTTAGAGATTTTGAACGGTTTTCTTGAAGCCTTCAATGGTCGCGATAAACTCATCCATTTTATCGCTATAAACCTGTATTGCTTCACGTATGTCCCGCATCTCATTCTTGATTGTTTACTCCACTTGGTTGGATATATCTCGTATCAACTGCTTACTAGCGATGCTCTGCCTTATCTGTAAGTCACACTCATCCTCGTCAGGTTCTCTGCCTTTTGGCCGAAATATGTTTGGCCAAATGTATCGTTTCCCAACTGTTTCATTTGCCAACCCGCTTTTTTTTCTGTAACTGTAAATATTTCAGGAGTTTTATAAAACTAACCTAACCTAACCTATAGGTTTCTACACGATAATACTGAAATTAATCCTGAAATATTTACAGTTACAGAAAAAAAAGCGGGTTGGCAAATGAAACAGTTGGGAAACGATACATTCGGCCAAACATATATCGGCCAAAAGGCGGGATACCGTAGTCAAAGCTTTCGCTGGCACGGATTGCTGATAAGGTGAGTTCGCCTAAAATCGGACAGCGGGTAAGATCGTATGATTTAAATCTACGCTTATTGCGGGGTGTTTTTAGGGTTTCCGATTTCTCGAGGTTTTTTAGTTCTCGGGTGTCGAGACTTCTCGAGCCTGATTTCTCGGGTCTTCTCGGGTTGTCGAGAAAAAATAAAATACGTCTAAATTTTTGTTTAATTAATAAAAAGAGTCTTTAATTTAACTGTGTTTATTTTACATGAAAAAAATTAACATAATTTTTAACAAAAAAAACAAGTTCTCAATAAAAAATCAGCTCAAAACAAAATTGCTAACTAAAAACAATCATACTTCTTCTCCTTATCATAACTAATCTCATCTCACTAATCTGTAATAAAAAACAAAATCTCTGTTAACAATCAGCTTAAAACAAACATCTTAACTAAAAACAATCATACTGCTTCTTATTAGGTATAACTAATCTCACTAATCTTTAATAAAAAACAAAATCTCTGTTAACAATCAGCTTAAAACAAACATCTTAACTAAAAACAATCATAATTTTTCTCATCATAACTAAAGATCACTCACTAATCTCACTATGTGGGTGGTATGGTATCACAAATGCAATTAATGAAATCGGTAAATATTTATGCACTAACAATTCTCTTATTTGATTAAAAACAAAAGTTTTATTTCTTTAACATACCTATTCATTTTAAACAAAAATATTATTTTGGTAATACAAAAGTACTTACAAAACAAAACAAACACTTGAACTATTTAAATAAATAATAACAATACTTACCTGTTTGTTCTGCGATTCTATTACTCGTGCGTCACTAAATAGTAAATACACTCACTATGCTGGGTTTATGATCCGACCGATCCGAACACGGCGGGAGTTGAAACACGAATGAACAAAATACAACTGGGGCCGCGTCGCGCTTGCGTTTGTCGGCAAAAACAAAGGATACCGACAGACACGAGCCGTGCTGTCAAAGGATGCCGCTGCCGCCTCGCATTTACAAAGAAAGCTAAGCGTAAAAATGTTTATTTAAACTTCTCGATGTCTCGACTTTTCTCGAGCTGAATTTCCCGGGTACGAGACCGACCGATTTCCCGGGAATTCCCGGGACGAGAATTCCCGGGAACAAACCCTAGGTGTTTTCTTAAAGCTGGCAAGCCGACGCGATGCGCCATTTTATCCCGCTCCCCTCTTCAGCCCGCATTTGTCGCTCCAACCATCTAGTCGTGCATAATGTGCCGCGGATTAAAAAGTGAACAAAATTATATTTTTTTCGTGCATCCGAATATACCCTCTGCAAGAATTTTGGAAATAACTGGTAAGTAGAAGCGTTTTTACTTTCTTTTACAGAGTACATATTGTTTTTATTAAATTTGTGGCAAATCTATATAATTAATAGTTATTTAATCATAAAATTAATCTGAAAGTAAAGGTAAATCATTGGTAAGACCTCACTTGATCTTTTAAAGCACGTAATGAATGCGTTACTATTAAACTCCTGCGTTATTTTTATCTAATTAAGTAATTCTAAGATGTTATAAATTCATAATTAGTAATCATATAGGTATATGTGTTACAGATTCGCCATGCCGGCGAATTACAAAAGAACATCACATCGAGCTTCATACTCTCAAGAAGATGTGAAGATCGCTGTTGCAAGAGTTCGAAGAAAAGAACTCTCTAACATCGAGGCATCACGATTGTATGGCATCCCAGCATCCACACTCAGTGACAGGGTAAGACAAAAAACTGGGTAAAAGAGTTTTAGCCTTGGAAGGCCACTAATTATTCCGCCTGAAATGGAAAAGTCATTGGCAGATGGTCTTCGCATTATAGAAAAATGGGGTTGGGGGCTGTCGCGATCATAAGTATTAGATTTAGTTCAGCGATTTGTCCAGAAGAATGGCTTAGTTACTCCATTTCGCGACGACAGACCGGGTAAAGATTGGTTCATCGGGTTTCGTAAGCAGCAGTTCTACAAAAGTATGTTCAACCCGCTTTCGTAAGATATAGAATAATAACTATATTTAAGAGGCGTTGATACTGCCACTGATTGTTAAAATAGCTATAAGTTATACCCACCTATTTGACCAAACACATTTAGTACCTAAGTATGATTCGGGAGACGTGATCAGAGATGTTATTCTCTTAAAAACTCGTTCAGTCGTTCGACCGACGGGACGCCGTTTTTAAGAGAATAACACTCCAGGACTGACACTACGTACTTTACTCAGTAAATTATTGATCTCTGTAGTAACTAAATACTTACTTATAATAAATAATTAGTGTAGGTAAGTAATGCAACCAAAGGTAGTTGTAATATAATAACTATTAACGAATAAAAACGCAGACTGATTCCAAATTGTTGTATTTATTTTAGTTTCCCTATACTTTAAAACAACTTATCTTCGTCAAAATCATCTCAGCCCACCATGCTTCTTGCGGGTTCGGTGAACCCGGGTTTATTGACCTCATAAAAACAGCCAAAAGTTTGAGGACCACAATTGCTATAATTTCGGGTGCATCGGGTAAGATCGGACAGAAAAAGTCTAAAAAAATAAAAATCGTGTCCGATATTTTGCTTTGTAATACTATATGGACAATTCTACTATATGTTTGTCAGCGGGTCAAATCGGAAATTTTTCTGTAGTTAACTCTCTGTTACCGGCAATAGAGACGAAGTTACAGGCTCGTCCGGTCTTACACCACCTCGTAGAAATTTACTGATATCCAAATTTTTCATTTTCCTATATTTAAACACTAATCACACACTCGCCTTGATGTCTTGGGAGGTACTGAAATTCAACGCTGTAGAATATTTCATTCTCATCATTTTGATATATGAAAAACGTATGCAAAGTATTCACAAGCTGAGTAAAAAAAAAAATTCAACATCAACTCAACCTACCTAAAATCGTCCGAAACTTTGCCGAACTCACCTTAATTGTTTAGCTGTTAGACCTGATCATTGTGTACTCTACAATGGACCACTTTTTCACATTTGCAGCACTGTAAGCTCGGGCTCTTTTTTTTACGTTTTTCGCACATTTATCGCATTTATTCATTTTCGCGGGTAGTTGGATATTAATATTATCGGTAACGTAACGCACGTCCTACTCGGGCAATGTTGTACTACGAAATCTCCAATAAAAATTAATAACATTAAGGGCCTGTTTCACAATTGACAAGTAAATTTATCTGGCACATAAAGTTGTCTCTCTCCTTGTCTGTTTTCAAGTGTACGACAGAGAAAGGGCTAAACTTATCCGTCAAATATCCTTTACTTGTCGATTGTGAAAGAGGCGGTAAATATCCGGTCAGTGTCAGAATCAGGTTCCTCATGGACGAACTAGTAAGAGGAAATCCTAGTCAGAATGCCCAGTCCTTAATATCTGGTTCATAATATTATCACTAAGCTTTAAGTGCCCAAATATACCATTCAGTTGGAATTGTGCGAATACAAGTGCATAGATAAATAAGTTGAAAATGTTGGAATCATGCGAAGATACGTAAGGATGATTATAAACGTTGGATTTATGAGAAAGTTGGATTCCTGCTAAACAAGGTGTTTAACTTTGGCTCGGCTCCGTAAGAGGTCGCTGGCCCCGCCCGAGCCAGGGCGTAGTGTCGGTGGGGGACGACCGGGCGCGCGGCGCATGGTCCAAGTTAAATAACAAAATGTCGGTTTGTAGTTCCGCTACAACACTGTTGCAGAGGAAACAGGTCATGGCATGTTATAAAGAGTTATCTCTGCTTATTAACCTTTGGTTGTACGTAAATAAAGCATCGCATTCTACAGGGTGCCTATGACCTTGGGGCTTAAAATGCAACGATCGATTCTATTCGATAAACTGAAGTTGTTTAGTTCTGCAATATAAAAAAAAAATCATTTTAAATAAATAATTGATGTTAAAGTCTAGTTGTAAAATCAGTGTATAAAAATAATGGCCCTAAACTCACTATGTCATGGTACGGGGGCGACATTTCCTTGGTATGAAGGCTACAGGAAAATAGAGAATTGGATCGCGTACATTGAAAATTACATTTAACATGTATGAAAAAATTCAAAATTTAAGTTGTAAATATTTTTAGCAACTTACCAAACAATGAATGAATTTCAGGAGTAGAAACGATCCATGCATCCATATACAGAACGATCTGATAATATCACAAGTCCAACTGTGTATTTAGTATGGGGATGTGACTCCATTGTAAAAGCACGAACTACTAAAAAAAAGCTTCATGACCCCATATTGGGGGCATCCGGACAGGGAACGTGTTAATCTAGGTTGATATTACACTTACGAGTAATAAGGTCAAGTTGCATATATATAACATTAAATAATTAAATTTTACATTTGAAAAAACCCCCGTCTCAAAACAGTCTGTAACAAAAACCACTAAAAAGTAAAAAAATAAGTTTAATTATAAGTAGGTATTAATATTTTGATTCAAGCGTCGCCACGTCGAGGACTGCTAAGTAGCTGGGGTATTTTATATTATTTAGTTTACTTAAGTTAAGTTTCTTAAGTAAATTATTCATTTCACGCTTTTTAAACTTTTCCAAATTAACTATATGACTATAGCTAGCATCGTCTCTTTAAAGACATGCAATGAATAATAGGGGGTTAATAACTAATAAATATAAAGAGGGATGTTAGTTTATAACGTGTATCTCTATGTCTATGTATCTGAGTGTCTGTTTGTGGCATCGTAGCTCCCAAACGGATGAACCGATTTGAATGCGTTTTTTTTAATTTAAAAGCAGGTTTTTTAGCGGTGGTTCTTAGCAAGATTTCATGAGAATTGGATAGGCCGTTTAAGAGATATCAGCTCTTAAAGTATGTGGCGCCGTTAAATCGGGGGCTTTTAACCCCCTAAAACCTCTATCTCAAAAACGGCTGAACCGATTCTGATAAAATATGTCTAAGATCCACGACCAAAAACCTGCTTTCAAATCGGCTCATCCATTTAAGAGCTACGGTGCCACAAACAGACACACACACACACACAGACTTACACGTCTTATAACACCCCTCTTCTGAAAATTCTGCGTCGGATAGGTAGTGTGGTTGAAAACATTCTATCTTGAAAAATATGTGTGTTACATTGACGGAAATCAGAGATAAACTTTGGATTTTTTGATTAAATTTTAGAGTTAGTAACATTCATATTTATAATTGAGTTTTCGATAGTTAACGTATATTATTTAGCATACATTTATTTTATAATTCATGACTATAATATAAAATAAACAAACTACTTTACAATGATATAAACATGGAAAAATAAGAGAAACAAGTCACAATAAAGAAATATAAAATTCAAAAATTCAAAATTCGAAATATTTATTCGGTATATAGGTCACATGAGGAGGGCTCTTTTACACGTCGGTAATATAGGGTGAATCTACCAGCGCTTCGGACGAGACCATCATTGCGGAGAAGAAGCGCCGCAAGAAACTCCAGCAGAAGGTCATTTTTTCTATCATAAGGCTGCGGCTCCACTGAGGTGGAGATGAGCGGAGCGGAGCGGAGCTGTGCCCATATTAACCAATAGAATCTAAACTAACGTGCGCAAGGCGCATGGTGACCGCATGCGCCTTCTATTGGTTAATATTGGCACAGCTCCGCTCCGCTCCGCTCATCTCCGCCTCAGTGGAGCCGCACCCTTAAAACATAATAGTACTTAAAACTAAATTACATTAAGGGCCTGTTTCACAATCGACAAGTAAATTTATCTGCCATTTAAAGTTGTCTCTCTCCTTGTCTAATTTTAAGTGTAAGAAAGAGAAAGGGCTAAATTAATCTGTCAAATATGCTTTACTTGTCGATTGTGAAACAGGCGGTAAGTAAAGTAAGTTACATTAGGTAATAAAGTAATAAATAATAATTTCTTAAAACTACCAAAAATAAAATCATTACAAATGTAAGGTCAATAAACCTTAAATTAAAAAAAAAATACTATGAGAACAACACGACGAGGTCTCTACGTCAAAAGCCATAACTAGAATAATTTATTTAACAACAAGTCCTTGCAAACGTGAACAGACCGGACCCCACAAACAGCACCCGTTCACGAGTATGACGCGTATCTCAGCCATCGCCTCTCTCAACCATTTATGTTCGGGAAAGTGGCGACCCGATCAACGACGCCGCCGTAAGCAAAGACCTTTGAGCGGCCGTTCCTCGTGGTCCTACTATTTTTGTCCTACTGACTTTCGACGGAGCCCCGCCCAAGGGCGGAGCTCCTGCTTCTAAGTGGTTTTGCCCTTCGGGCATCTGAAGATACCTAACGAACCTAACCTACCTACTTTTACACCCACAATTAGTATTTAGTGATCAAATCTAGGTTCACTTTTTGACCAGTAGGACAAATTAGTAGGACCACGAGGAAGTACCTCTTTGAGCGAGCGTGACATGCTCATGCTGCCGGACAACATAAAAGTAATATTGTGTGAAGCAGCTGTCCGGCGAGAAACATCACAGTGTGTTCTTAATTAAAAGCGTCTTGTACACACAAGAACTAGTAAAGATAAAATACAAATAGTAAACATAACATTGATTGCTTGAATACACAGTTTGCTTAAAGGCTATGCTTATCAAGGTACCTAGAAAAATTCTACGAGTAAATATACCTGACACTATTTAAAGACATCTTGGTCAACAATGAAGTCATTTACAGTGTAATATGCCCTACCCAACAAGCAGCGCTTGATGTGTAGGGCTAATAGTCCCAATTATATAGTGTGGAAAAATAAGTCGGGCCCTGGAGGGAAACTACCTTAAATCCTTAAGTTGGATCATTTTACTTAAAGGAGACATGTATTCCTTTATTTTTTAAAATAATCAAAATTGCATTCAAATATTTTCTAAAATTCGCTTCTCTCAACCAGGAATCAAACCAGCTAAAAATGAAAAAAAAAACTCGCTATTTTATTCTTCTAATCGATAGGATTATTGTTCGGGTTTAAACGTCTCTAAGGCCCGTATTAATAAACTAATCTCAACTGTAATGCTCATCTCGAGATGTGTCAAAAATGACAGTGTTCTATGGATTGACGTTTACTTTGACGTATCTTGTGACGTGCATCTCAGCCAAGATGAGTTTATTAATACGGGCCTAAGAAACACTTAGGCCCGTATTAATAAACTAATCTCAACTGTAATGCTCATCTCGAGATGTGTCAAAAATGACAGTGTCCTATGGATTGACGTTTACTTTGACGTATCTTGTGACGTGCATCTCAGCCAAGATGAGTTTTACGGGCCTTACTGCCGCACTCAGAGATGTCCACTCAATTTAATGCTTGTTTAGAGACAGCAGCAACTTTAATTAAGTATTAAATTTAACTGACGTCTCTGAGTGCGGCAGTTAGTCTTAGAAATAAAAAAACGTGAAATTTACCATTAATCATAACGAGTGTTTATTTTTTTTATTTTTAGTTGGTTTGTTACCCGGGAGAGACAAGAAAATTTTAGAAAATCTTTATAAAACTTACATTGCAATTGCTATTACGAACATCGCTATTGATGTAATAATAATTTTCCAGTTATTCGGTCATACCGTAAAATATTCCCAACAAAAAACAAGATAGGGTAGACTGGGTACGGTTGAAACAAAGTAAATATCCGAAAAACTAACAGCTGTAGGGTAAGGGGTGTAAGGGAAGAAATGCGTGGCATGTTAGTGCGAACATGTTCCACAGTGTCGCATCAACCATCGCGCGTTGTAGTTTCTTGCAGGGGGCCCATAGTTTTCGGGATAAAAAGTAGTCTATGTGTTAATCCAGTGTATAAGCTAGCTCCATACCAAATTTCATCCAAATCCGTCCAACTATTACACCGTTAAGGAGTAACAAACACAAACACACACACAAACTTTGCATTTATAATATTTGTAGGATTATATCGATTGAATATTGAGTATTTTTCTGGCCATTTGTCAGATGTTTATGATAAAATAATAATGGATACTTTTTGTGCTGGGTTCTTCGTTTCGCCACTATGAATTTTCTTTGACATCAGAGGGGGCGAAACATACGTAAGTATTAAGGAGTATTGATTGATTAATTTAATTTGGAACTGAGTGAATTGATCCGGGAATAAGCAATAAAACAGGATCTTATAATTACTAGGCTGTTTAGTTCCTAGTACCTTTTTTTTAAGAAGAAATACTTTAATTTCATGTTAATTACCTTTATTTGTATTTATGAAGTTATAATAAGTTTTGAATACTTAATAAGTGTTGATCTAATTTTAGGCTGAGTAGATTGATACGAGTATGTGCAATAAAGCAGATTTAAATACCCGTATTGAATATTATTTATTCGTGTTTCCACCGCCCCTGATATGGGGTCGGTTGAAACAGAGGATAGACTTTTTCAAATACTGCTCCCGTGTGAAAATGAATGTATTTGAGTATAACACAATAGTACACATTTCAAGACCGATATATGCCCTCACATGTTTGATATTTTACTCAACCCTAGCATAATGTTGATGCTATGGGCGATCAAAGCAAAATTGTTTCAAACGTACCCAGTCTACCCTATACCACAGTATATATATACATACACGCAGTATATACAGCTATATTTATACTGTCACTATAATATGGAATTGGAACCTCTATCTTGTCACAAACAATAAGTATTAAGAAGACTGTCAGGAAAACATCAATTTTTCATATTGTCAAATCGCTGTCAGAATTGCGTGATGGAGAAATCATTGTAAATTTTAAGTTTTAAAATTACCACCAACAATGCCGAACCAAACCAAAGGTGTTCAGGCGCTCGGTAAAGCGAAGGGGGCTAAAGGTCCCTGTCCGTGGCTGTGCAACCTGGTGCCAAAGAACGTGCCGGCGCCGGGGCCGGCGCAAGTTGTGCTGCATCCTCGTAAGGACGTCTTCGTCTTGAAGGTACTCCATTGCGTCATATGTTGCTAGCATAGGAGGCTAGGAGCATCAGCGCGTTGGCCCTAAATAATCAGTTAAGGGCCAACTACGATTTAGTAGTTCGTGGGAGACTGTCATTAGTTGTTGTTAGCCCACTCGGCTAACTCGTGAGAATAGGATAGGATGTCGAAATAATTATACTATAGCTAAAAAGAAACATGGAATATCGTATCATCGGTAAGTAACCTTACCTACACTATTTTTATTACGTGTCAAACAATTTGAATAAACCCTAGTACTCATGCCTAGTCGGTCAATAAGTTCTGTTACTGTACATGCGTAAAAATTTAAACTTTAATGAATGTTCATTTTGAAGAACAAATAATCATTCTATATAGTTAGTCACCCTAATTTTCAAAACGATCTTTCAACATTCACAGTCGGCATCGATAAAATTATTTACGCACGACTGTTCTGTAAATTTCACTTTTTGAAAGCGCTTAAATGTTAGTATTTCTTTTACCTAATATATTTTTTTGTTTAATATTATTTTATAAGTTATAGCACTCCATATCTCTGTGTATGTTTAGAGACCAGCATTATATTTCTCAACGAGAATCAATTCCAGCTTTAAAGCAAGAGATTTGGTATTTTCGTATTGCTGGAAATTGATGTGAAATCGTGTACTTGGTCGATTTAATGAGACTCAAGATTGACCGGTGTACAAGCGGATCTTTAGTTGCTTGTTTTGTATTTTGTTTTGTTTTGTATTTGCATCAGAATTTAAAAATAAAAGTCTGATCAATATGTCACGCAAATTTGAACTCTCTACAAGAACTGTTACAAAAGTGGTGGCCGTTAAGAGTATCGTCGTCGCGCGCGATTTGAACTAGGATTTTCTCGTCACAAATGGGAATACTTCAAGCTCGTACATCAAATAATTGCAATAGTTTCGAATACATTATTTTTATTTCTATTGTATATAAATCAAAGTTTTAATCAATGTACAGTTTAATGAAAAACACCTTCAATTTTTTTTTAAATTGTAATAAATGTCAGTAACAGAACTTATGAACCGACTAGATAAAATAGCCGCAACTTTGGTACTCAAGTCCGAAACGACGCGCAAAATAACCTTGTAAAAGCGTATTTTTAATAGTATTTTACAAAATCATTTATTTAAATAACAACTCTACCTATTCTGTAATTTGTTTTATTAAAAAATATTAAAGTTTGACAAATCAATGTTATTATTTTCCACATAATTTTCATGTTACCAAATCGCTGTACCTGTCGAAAAGAAATTTGTATCTAGTATGCAATATGAATCGTGGTAAACTATAAAACGGTCGGTGCCGAGAAATCATCTTCTAATAATGAAAATGATCATCATCATAATTTTAATAATGAAAATGATAAAACGAAGGTTCTTCTGAAGTCTTTGGTGGTCATTCTAAGTGTAATGTAAAATTATGATGATGTTCCTAAATATAATTATTACCTACATTATTTGTTATTTTTAATAGGTAATATAATTTATGTTTTATTAATAAATATTGAACGATAAGATGAACTATACTTATACCAAATAGACCAAGCATCTAAAATTCTTACATTCGTATGTTTGGGTTGTTAATATTTCTAGTATTTATAAACTGACTCGCACTAACTATGCACTTGGTTACTTAGTGAGTGTCGGCTTATATCGAGCTTTGAAAAGAACCAAAACGAAACCAACTATATTCCATAAATTTTCCTGTAATCCAGAAGTAAATTACTATAAAAAAACCAAGACTATACTACTACTACATATAGGTACCTACAAACTTAGTATGAACAAAAATACTGATTAGCAAGTTTTTTTACATGTATCACGTTTGTTACTCTTAGGTAGCAAAAATAGGGGCAATGGGAGACAGACGATGCAAGATGGAGCTCGAGCTAGTGACCCCAAAGGCGCCGGAGCGCAAGCCGCCGGGCCGCGTGGACACGCGCGAGACGCAGTGCGACCCCGACCCGCCCTGCTGCTACCAGAAAACCAGGAAAGCGAAGAAAAATAAGAACTGAAGACAAATAGTCAAGGAAAAACTAGACCGGTAGCAATACTACACCTAAATTGTAAAATAAATAAGCTTATTTTCATATTTTTCTTACAAATTTATTTAATTTTATAAAAATACTGTTACCTAAGGTACATGCGCCTTGTAAGGCCCTTTTTTTGCAATATTGAAATAAATAAAAAAATTGAAACAATTTAAGAAAACAAACTTTATCACAATATTGCTCATTTATTTATGAATCTAATCAACATAGGAATCAACATGTTTGATAAAATTTCTTTAACAAAACAATTATTTTTAAAAACTTCTAAACTGGGCTTTTTTAGGCACATATGTACTTATCATGGCCCAATATTAATTACGTAATTTATAAATGCTATCAAAGAAAAATATATATATAACGCAAAACTTAACGTAATATTTGAGATTCTTACATAATCAGTCTGTTACAATATTTTTTTGGTCATAAATTGTACGGTGGGCCATGTTAGGCTTACACAAACTTAATCTAAATACAATACAAAAATGGCATACTAAAATTAGTAAATAACACTTTTTTGCCGTTATTCTAATAATAAATTTCGATAAAAACAAGGTTGTTACTTTAAATTAAAAAAATATATATCCTCCGCAATTCGGTGGGCCTTATTAGGAGTACGAAAAAAACAGGAACTAACAAAAAATTCAAACCTTAATAGAGCATTTCTCAAAAAATTTGCCACTTTAAAAGTGACATCTCCAAATTAAAAATAATAATATATGTAGATAGAGAACATCAAACTATGCAATAATTAAATAATATTCTAATGTGTCCCAAAATATTTGATTGGCGGTAGATAAAGGATAAGATAATAAAAAATAAACATGAAAAATTTACTTCTATTTTATCAAATTTTACTAAGTAAATACACTAAACATGTGAGAACTTTTATTTTAAACCTTAATAGAAAAAAGTAGGTATTAACTTAAGTTTAAAATAAGCTCCAATGGTCTAATACCTATCTAAAAATAAAAATAAAACTAATTTTGTCTTATAGGTTACAAAGTAATTGATATACCTAATAAGGGCCGGGGCCCTAGGCCATCTTGGGTACCCGAGTGGTGGGCCTTTATAGGGACTTTACCCGGTAGCAAGAACTTGCTTCTTTTAAATGAAAATTAACAAATAATACAAACAATACTTACCTTATCTGGAGTGCCCATAAGTCTAAGAAACAAACAAAACGCAAATGGATGGTTTTTCTTAAAAAAAAAACAAAAAGTTTGTGAACAACAGGTTATAACACGTAAGCCTTTTGTAACGTCACTGACGAACTGTCAACCATTGCAAAGATGGCGGCTCCCTTCCACAGTGTTTTATAGAAGCCCAAAATGTGACATCCCCATTTTATTCCAAATTGCTGTAGTTTAGATCATTACAAATGCGAGACGAAAACTCCCGCGTTTCTAATATGTGTAGTTTTTGAGATATAAATTTTTTAAAATCTTGTTTTTGACGCCCGGAAATTACGAAAAATTGTCATATATTGCAAATTATTTAATAAACTTTTCTGCTGTTCAAAGTGTTGGATGAACCCTTCAAAGCCATACATTTAGAGGCAATTATGACCTCTCTAGGTGCATTTGTTACAAAGATATTAATTATTTTATTGATTTAGGTTTTTATTTTTTTCCTTCCATGTTCCGCCGTAGTAGGACGCGATATTTGTATGACAGCTTCAATATTATGTCTTCAATCTACCCTATTTTTTACAAAACCTAATTCCGTGGAACATTCATGTAATCACCTAAACACTTTATATCCGGGTTATCCGGTCTCTAGGGTTGACACTTCGGTCTTTTTAATTTAATACGCCGTTTTCTCGGGATATTTATTATTTTTGGTTTTGAGTTCATATGGAAGAAAATGTGGTGCCACTGCTTCGAGGACTGATTTAGTAAGTATCAGTCAAGTGCGAGTCGGGTTTGCATACGAAGGGTTCAAAAAAAATAAACCGTGTCACAGATTGTATGGAACGGATCCTCAGTGTGCAACTCTGACTGGCACGTGACCCAGTGTTATTATGGAATTAAAATTTAGGGCAACAGTTGTCTGACAAACATCGTGAAAATTTTGCAAACATCATTGGCATAGAGAAGTGGCTTCTGGACGATCTCCACACAGTTTTAGTTGTGTTATCGAGTGGTCTTCCAATAGACTCGGAGAAGTATGACACATTCTGCAAAGAAATAGCCCAAAAATATGTTCATAGTAACAATTGGTGTCCAATGACAGTGACAATACATAAACTTTTGGTCCATGGAGCTGCAATAATACGAAACTCGTCTATTCCAGTTGGAATGCTCTCCGAGCAAGCAGCAGAAATGCGAAACAAATATTGGCGTCACGATAGAGAACACCATACTCGCAAATCAGATAGAACAAAAACAATGTCTGATTTGTTTCATAGAGCGTTAGTCTCATCAGATCCAATAATTTCGGAACAACGGATATCACAAAGACAAAAGAATATTAAAAAACGTCCCCTACCATCTGCCGCAATAGCATTATTGAAAGCACCACAGGCTGCCTTTATATCATCACAGGATGAAAACATAACACCATCATCTGAATTTTGTCCCGACGACAGCTATTATGAGATGCAAGATGGGGCAGAGAGCCTGGAAGTAGAAGAAGACATTCAATGACTAGTCATGCTTCTTGTGTTCACTTGTCTTGTCTTGTCATACACCCTTGGAAGCGTACGCGTACAGATTTTTTGACTGTACAAACAGCAAACTACAAAAATGAACAGGTACATAATCTTATTACATATGTGTAGGTTCCTAATAACGTTTTCTTTCACCACTCATAAAAAGTCCTATACTGTGTATATTGTGTAGATTTTATATCCAGTTAAATCCGGATATTGGTAGTGGCAGCCCTGACCGAAAATTTTAATTGACTGTAGATTAAATGTTCCATGGAATTAGGTCTTGTAAAAAATAGGGTAGATAGAAGACATTATAATAAAGCTGTCATACAAATATCGCATCCTACTACGGTGGAACATGGACGAAAAAAAATAAAAACCTAAATCAATAAAATAATTAATATCTTTGTAACAAATGCACCTAGAGAGGTCATAATTGCCTCTAAATGTATGGCTTTGAAGGGTTCATCTAACACTTTGAACAGCAGAAAAGTTTATTAAATAATTTGCAATATATGACAATTTTTCGTAATTTCCGGGCGTCAAAAACAAGATTTTAAAAAATGTATATCTCAAAAACTACACATATTAGAAACGCGGGAGTTTTCGTCTCGCATTTGTAATGATCTAAACTACAGCAATTTGGAATAAAATGGGGATGTCACATTTTGGGCTTCTATAAAACACTGTGCCTTCCTTTAATATGAATTTGCAATTTAGTCTATGGTACTGACCGAACATGGGCGCGAAATTTAAACTCGTTCGTAGTTATAAAAGTATGAAATTTTGAAAGTGGGCCATCTTAGGAACAGGGCCATCTTAGGCGCAAGTACCTTACTTATAGTAATTGCAAATTACCCTTATCCTTATATTCATAACGAGTATTATTATTTGCGGTTTCCCTTTTCAATCTAAATCGAAATATATGTGTTGTATTACCCACCATATAACAATTAGGTATTAAATAAGATGATTAAATAGCGACACAGCGAATATTAAGTTTCATTTAGATAATAAACGTATGTGAAAACAATGTTATTCCAAATAAATATTACTGCTCGGCTCCGCTGCGAAAGCGGGATATATGCATCTTTTGGTGCATTACTGCCGAGCAGTGTCAACTCCTGTGCAACGTAGTGGACAACCCGTCGCAACTCAAGCCAGAGTGCACCTTTGCGCGGTACCAGCCGCCGCGCAAGTCCTCGCTTCTCGCTCGCGAAAGCCGTGCGCACGCGGCACGCTGCGGATGCACCTACCTCTAGAGCCTTAGCTCTGCTCATCCGATTTGTCGGTGAGGTCGAAGATGCGGATAATATATATTTTTTTTTTCATTTCATCTATTGATCGGATTTTACCTGTCAATCATCTGATCTGTTTTTAATGAACATTGTAATTTGATGTTTCATCTTTAAATTACAATTATTTATCAAATAAATAAATTAACATGAAATACTCCGACCAGTAGATCAGTTAATACTTTCATCGACGTGAATGACAATGCTATCAATATGATCAATGGATCAATATGATCATCCATCGAGTGTTCCTGTGAACGATATTCAGTTTCACATTTGATGGCATGATCACCAATTTTCATCCATTCATCCGGGCCAGTCATATATTAATTTTTCCTTCGATCAATTTGTTTACTCACTGTACTCATATTCATGGCTTTGTGTTTTTTTGATACGTAACCTTTTCTCTTGGACCATACGTTTTCAATTGGGTTAGTTTGGATGGTATGGCGGTAACCTTAACTGGGTGTCCATGTTGATTTAAAATGTTGTCTATTGAATAATATAAGTAGTTGTACCTTGGTTAGTGATGGATCAAAGGGAATATTATATTTTTCTAACCAGTTTATGATTAGCGGCTTAACTGTATATTAGAGTTAGGTGGGCGTTCCCACATATTTATTGTGATAAGCAGGATTATCTACTGCTAATACAGAATTAGGAGACAAGTTGGGAAAGAGCAACGATTTTTCATAATTTACATGATTCGTGGCATCGTGATAATCGCCGGTCTTATCAGTACCTAGACTCATTTTTTTTTAAATTTAAACTTAAAAACGACTTAAACGACTTAAAAAAGACTTAAAAACTAAAATAGTCTTAGTTATAATCTTTGCTTTTAAGATTGTATTAGCTAAGATTATACAACTACAAGTTAGAATAAAACAACAGTAACTTTTCTTAAATAATAGTAACTTTACTTAATACTTAATGTGACTTTGGTATTGCACAAATATCTTTGTATTTCCAACCAGACATCATAGCCCTCTTAATAAAACTTTTAACTTACTTTGGTTTATCAATAATTTTCTCTATGACGTGTCTAGGGAAATCATTTAGCAAAAGAGGTAAGTAGTTAGACCACACTAATACAGCCGTATTGGTTATTGCTTCGCGGGACGGTGAATTTTTTTTCGGTCGTCAAGCTACGGAGGTTGGTTGGTCTCTTATATCTAGACAACTTCCCCAGCTCGTCCTTATATTCTAAAATTACCGCGAGCTTGGCCTTATCAAATACATTCAGGATTCTACAGTATTGGAATAACTTGTCGTAAAATTACGACAATAATGTCGTATAATTTTATGTCTACCTATACATCGTGTTTTTTTTTATTTACGATAACTTCGGCATATTACTAGGTATATCCATAGAAACTAATTGGTAGATATGATTTTTAAATATTGCAAAAAATATATGTATATTTTCTCTGTTTAGAACAAAGTAATTGAATGTTATATCTTTGATCATTCTAAAAGGGCCTTTAGAGTTAACTAATAGTGAGTGTCAAATATACGTCAATGTTGGCGTGACCATGGAATTAGTAAGTAATATCGTACATCTGGAAGGTGCATTCCACCGATTAACGCGAGCCGAAAGAAATGTACCTGTATGTGGATCTGGGGATGTGTGTATTCTGTGCGATCTCCTATAACTCGAAATGGACACTTGAATGACAACTTAATACTAGATTTTGTTTGAAAGCTTTCAATGCTTGTATTTTGTTCTACCTGCTCTTATTAAGAAGTTCAAGACGGCAGCTACTTTTTCTCAGTCTGTCCACGGATTCGTTGACAGAGACCACACAGATGCCCAGATATCGATTTTGGAGACAATCAGTTGAATAACTAAAAAGTTCAAGATGGCGGCTACTTTTCCTCAATTTGTCAACGGATTAGTTGTCAGATCTACAGATCCACAGATATCGATTTTGAAAACAATCAGTTGAATAAGTAAATATTGTTTCGTTTACTGCCCCACCGGCTTGTAAAATTAATTTGTTCGTAAATTGCAATTCAAATGGGGTATTACTATTTATGGTCACCTTTAGAAAGGGACGCTGACGCAGTAAGCTTTACTACATTTCTTTCGGCTCGCGTTATGGTTTAGTGCACCTTCCAGATGTACTTTAGTACTTACTAATTCCATAGACGCGTATACAAACCTAACAATTGGAAACTCTTTACTCATAAGAATTAAAAGAAAATTGTTGTTATCAATTAAGAGCCTTTTATACTAGTTCAACGTGATTAACTGATTAAATTTAAAAATTAAATATCTTTAAAACTGTAAGAGTTATCATTTATCTGTCTTTGGGAAATTAACTTTATTTGACCTAAAGAACGTTCCCTTAAAGTTATCGTAAATCAAAAAAAACACGGTGTATAGGTATTGGTATTTAATCTCTAACGGAACTATTGTTTTTAACAGTTTGATTTGGATATTGTAGATGCGCTGTAAATGAGTTTTATGGGTTCTTCCATAGCTAGAGATGCCGTAGCTTATTACTGAGTCTGCCAAAGACGGTTGTACGTTATTTTACAGACCGAAGTTGATTTGAATTTCTTTTCACGTAACTTTTTTCTTGTATTGTCATTTCATAGAATAATCAATTTGTAGAAGAATTAAGTTTTTTCTGTGGAATATGTTTCATTCAAGTAAATAGTTTTAGAAAAAAAAATATCGAAGCAAAAATACAAGAACCAAATACTTAGTACTTATATGAAACATTTTCTGTGAAACAATATTCTGAGAAATTTCTGTCTGTAAAATAAGGGGACACCGCTAAAAACATTATATAACAGACGGATTTTAAATATGGAGAATGTATGTGCATGACTTTAGTTTTATGGTAGTTAATAGATAGCCCAACATCATGCGCCCATTTGCATAGTACATCGAACTCGGTCTGCATCAGGCATTCAGCAGCATTTAACTTCCTTGCTGGCTGTTATCAAACAAGTGTCATCAGCAAACTGGTATACCGAGGCGCGCTTAAAGATGTTGCACATAAATCTTTAACATAGACCTAGTATTCAATCGGCCCGATTATGGACCCTTGCGCTGTGACGTGCGGCGAGTGCCTCAGTTCACTTTGCTCTCCTGCGATACTGACTGTATTAAATCTATTTGTGTGATCGTTTTTTGTAGTGAATTCTTTATTTACTTTTAATACATTTAAATACAAAAACAAGTTGAATAATAATAAAATATAACACAACTAACCTATAATATAAATCCCTTCATTACCCCCACTTGCGGCATCGTGCCGAGGACACTCGCAGCGTTACCCCGTTGCACTGCGATGCTCAGTCTTTGGGCAAAAAAGGAGCCTTGCCTGTGGTCGCCAGAGACACCTATTAATTTGTCTGACACTTCTTTAACCAATTTTTTTGTGTCAGATGACCACGGGCCAAACGTTTCCATAGCAAGTGCAGCAAATTCGTAATTTGGCTTTAAAAAAGCATATTTGCGGCACTTGATGGTTTGGGCGAGGTCTGCGGCGATCCCTGGCTTGCGAGAAGAACCTTGGACGTGAGACGGTGCTAGCGTATCAACACAAGTGACGTCCCACGCCAAGGGACGACCAAGATGCCACGGTATTAAAGTGCATCCGTCGGGTCTCTTTCCATCTGAGGCAGACAGGCCAGGGGGCTCAAGTGAAGCTGGAAATGAAATTGTACTAAGAGCCCGACGGATCAAATCATTTATCGACGCATGTCTATAAACTCGACCAGCACTGGATTGGCAACATAGACCGTGGCGTCCTAGCTCGTCGACTGCATTTCCACATCGGCAACAAGGATGTGGCTCGCAGACTTTAAGACCGAGGCGGAGGCACACTGCAATCCTTAAAATATTAGAATCCAAAAGAGACCCTAGGGTTCGTGAAGGGAGAGAGTGCAGCCAGTGACCCGACTCTTGTTCGGAAACTGCCAATAAACGGGCCCTGTCCGATGGATTTTGACTATTTTCCAAAAGATTGCGATGGCAAATTTTGACAGAAATAAGGTCCCATGCTGCTTGGCTACTTTTTTTCGACTGGCTAGTTCTCACCCGGGTTACAGACACGCCAAGCATCCACTGCATCGGACAAGCACGACACCTGAACATCAGTGGGGTTAGAAAAGTTAAGAATCTCACTAATGAGGGTGATTGTGCTGTTGATCGATGAGAGGAAAGCTGGCAGTGCCAAGTCGCTAGTAGCCCGAATGCCAAGCCCACCGTACTTTACCGGGAGGGTTGCTTGAGACCAACTGTTAGGTGAGTGTAAGATGTTAAAAATTTTGCTACATGCTAATTTTAAAATATTATCAATCGAGTCTGACAGATGAGGAAATTTCCATACTGGGCTACATCGAAGAATTTATAGTATAGGGAATTGCATCTTCGATAATAGGGGCCCCAAGCAGAGAAAAAGTTTCCTTGGTATCGTTTTTTAGTTAGTTGGCCCCTGTATACCATTTTGCTGTAGTTTGTTATAAAGTGTTTCGTGATTTAAGGTATCACAGAAATCAATCATTATAAATTAAAACATGCTTTCTCTCGCCCAGGTGTTGATATACCTCATCTGTAAACTGAGCTAGTACCCTAGTAACTTTTTCCCTTTCTGGAAGCCAAACTGCCTCGCATGAACAATACCATTTTACCTGATAAGCAACCGTTAATTGATTTGCCCAGATACTTTTCAATAATTTTATCAATGACTGTTAGTATAGTTATTGGTCTGTAATTATTTGTGTCGGTATAACTTCCTTTTTTATGTATGGGCCGGATTAATCCAAGTTTTAATTTATCTGGACAAACGGAGGAATTTAAACTTTGATTTAATAGGTGTGCGAGTACCTACTGGGGATATCTCTTTACTAATGTATTTAACATGTTTTGCTCTTATGTTATCAAGTCCCGCGCTCTTATTTTCATTAATGTTGATAACTATTTTACTCGTCCATTCTATTTTAATGTTGTTATGTGTATTACTGTAGGTATTCTCGTCAAGTAATTGCTCGCCACATGTATCTACTCATTGTGCTACTTACATTATTTTCAAAATCGTGGGCAAACTTGTTCGACAAATCTCTAGCTTTCATTTTGAATGATTTCAGTAGCATGTCATCCACGGCTTTTATTAATCTACCTGTTAACATGTTGCTGACCTGCCACATTTTCTTAGGGTTCCTATAGTTATTATAAATTTATCGTTTAGTAAAATTATTTTCTCAAACATGCTATGTAATGTCGGCGTTATGTTAGTTATTTTAGGCTTCAAAGTGCCACGTTCCCGACGGAACAACTCGAGAGAACTGTAAAGGAATTTCATACAAAATTGAAGGCCTAGGCCGGGAAGTAATTTTTTTTTAATTTTAATATGGCCATGACAGCTGGTTTTATGAACAGGCTGAATATCTAAATTATATTTTTGTACTCGTCGATTAAAATGTGTGTACTACGATTTCATAGAGAATACTGTAACGTCACTCTTTTCATCGTTGAATAGTCTAGATGTTACTTCCGAAACAACCGAAATAACTATTTCGATACGCTCTAGACAACCGAAATAACTATTTCGATACGCTCTAGACAACCGAAAAAAATTTGAAAATAGAACTTCGGATTTCCTTATATGTGTCCTTGTTTAAGGAGCCTCGATCCGATACAAAATTGCCAATCTGTGTCGTTTCGGAACGTAGCAGCGTCGCATCATCTGTCAAAAATCTACTTTTAGTTTTCTTATATACTCGTATTAATGACTTACATTATTAATTTTAATGAACTCGTACAAAAAGTATTGTTCACAATAGTGTCATAATTAAGCTTTTTAATCTCGTACCTTACTTAGGCCACTCAGCAAGCTTCGTGGCCTAAACACGGTACTCGACTAAAAAGCTCTCTATTATAACACGATTACGAAAAATTGTTATAACGTCAAATACTAGAGCATAAACGTTTGGTAGGACATCCGCGCTGTGTCGTGTGCGCCCGCCGCCCGCCCGCCGGTTGCCCGCACCGCCTGAGATCTAAGTTGCGCTATGCCTGATATACCTCCTAATTACCGCTGCGCTCCTGGTACTTCATTTTAACACCCAATTACTTTTCTTCCCTAGGGTGGACATTTTTCAATTTACTTTTTTGAGTGGTGTCTTTTTTTTATTTCATTGCATATGTTTGAGAAAAGCACTATACATTCCTCGCCGTGAAAAGGTGTTGCCAGCCTCGTAACTATCCTATAGTCTATCAGTCGGCCGGCAACCCCCTACTTCCCGGCCTCTGTAGTAATGTACTATTTTAGCTCTATTCATATAATTATTTGTTTTTTCTCCACTCCTGTACTTTTATTAGTCTTTTACATAGTCACGAACACTATTATAAGAACATAGATAATATGACTTCAGAAAAGTCTATAACTCTATTCCCCATAACAGCTCTCGGTGTCGTAAAGTCGCCCTAACGATACGCCACAGATTACTAAGTGTAGCCTGTTAATCATATTTTAACGATTGTGAAATAGGGACTATAAAACACCTAATGTTTTGAGAAATGATTTCAGTTATCTGATTGGTCGATTTTAAAATAGCTGTATTCTGATTGGTTGATACGAATTACAAAGTTTTTTTTAAAGATGTAAATTAGTTAAAGAGAAACACGTACCTAAAAGAACCTATCGTTCCGTTTGACAGTCGATGTGTATTGTGATTGGTGGATTTAATTTAGTGAAGTATTCTGATTGGTCAAATTAAAATGTTTTGGAATTGTAAATAATTCTTTTTTCCATTCCGTCAATTTAAAAACAAAGTAAACCATAGACACATATTTTGTCATTTTCTTGTTTCCCGCTCGTTTGTTGTTCTTTACTTCGTTCGTTCGTTTGTAAGTTTTTTCGCTTAATTTTGCATTTCATTTGAAACCTAGTCGTAGAAAAAGTATTGTATGCAACGGTGTATAACTAAGTCAAAAAACACTCGTGGCGCTTTCCTTTACGATGTTCGCCTTCGGCTCACATCGTAACTCACGCCACTCATATATTTTGACCTCTCTTATACAACTATTGCATAAACTACTATTATTTCTATATTTCTTATACAATAATGCATTTTGTTTTAAAATGTAGGTATTTGAAGTATGTTGTTTACTATAAAAGACATTTCCTTTAATTTATTTGTTTGATTGGTGCACGTTCTTAGATAGGTGTTACGGTGACAAATCACCAGGGGGCGCTGCAGTAAACATTTTTAGTGCAATTCAATATTCCCATTTATGAAATTTGTTAAATAATGAGGAAGAAGAAGGCTTAAATATTTTAAAACATTATATTTTCATAGCGAGCACACCATCTTATATATAATACAACACATGTCAAATACAAATCATAAAGCTCTGCTGTAAGCTGCCAATGTAAATCTACATACAACCTCAACACGCCTCCTTAGATTTATATGGCAATATGAAATCAATATATATTTAACATTTGTTTAAATTTAGCGAATTTGATGTTACCTAAAGATTTAGTGAGAATGTCCGCAACATTATCTTCCGAATTAACTTTAATAATATCAATGGTTCCATTCTTAACATTCTCGTGAACATAATGATAATGCACTTAATGTGCTTCGAGTTCTTTGTGAAATTACCATACTTGGCAATAGCTACAGCACCTGAATTATCTTCGTAAATATTTACAGGAACATTAAACGTTATAAAAACATCAACAAGTATACTACGCAGTAAGCTTATTTCTGTTACTGCATCTGACAACGCTATGTATTCAGCAAAAGTGGAAGATTTCGTCACAGAAATTTGTTTCTTTGACTTCCAGTACACAGCGTTACCAAATAATCGAATTACAAAACCAGTAGTAGACTTACGATCTACGACATCTCCGGCCCAATCGGCATCTACGTAACAATCCATTATATTAGCCTTTAAATTCTGATAATATGTAAGCTTGTGATTTTTCGTCAAGTATAAATATTTTAAAACACGCAATGCATATTTGAAATGAATTTCACCATAGCAGTTCTGAAACCTACTCAAGTAATTGACACTAAAGGCAATGTCTGGTCGAGTGCCAGAACTAATGTATAACAGAGCTCCAATCAAGTTTCTGTATTTAATATTTTCATTTAATTCACAATTCTCAAGTTTGCAATTAATCTCCATGGGTGTTTTATATTTTTTGGCTAACGATTAGCTATGTATTTTTCCTGCCTTAAGGTCAAAGTTTTAGCTTTTACATAATCATACTCCACATCGATACCTATGTAGTTTCTAACCTTTCCCATGTCCTTCATTTTAAAGTGATTACCGTCAAGTCTGGCAACTTTGCCAACGTTAAGGTCTATCCAAAGTTCAAGGGTTAGGACGCATAATGTCCCACTCGCAGAATGTCCCTCCACCAAAATTACGTCCCATTCGCAAAACGTCTTCTATGCAAATGGTCCCTTATGTAAAATACCCCATTCGCAAAACGTCCCTTTCTCAAAAGGTCTCACCCCTTTCGCAAAACGTCCCTTCTGAGAAAGCCCCTTTCGCTGAAAGTCCCTACTGCATAACGCCCCTTTCGCAAAACGTCCCGTCTGCGAAATGACCCATTCGCAAAATGTCCCGTCAACAAAAAGGTTGTTTACGTTGAGACTAGGAGTCTTCTCATAAGAGATGGCCAATAATAATTCCTACATTGGCCTTAGTGTGGAATGGGGACGTCAGTTTTGTTTTGTTACGGCCAAATTCACCGCACAACAAATCCCGTGGAAGGCTGGAATAGCCGTTTTAATAAAAAACTGACAAAACATCCAGGATTATTTTGGGCTATACAGAATTTTTTAACAGAAGCGAAAGGTTCGGACAGGAAAATTCGTACAGGCTTGGCTTGCACTCTTAAAAAAAATCGCAGTAACCGGGACATTCATTTCAACAAAGAATACAAAAAAGAGGCTAAAAAACTACGAAGAGGCGAAACAACTGTAAGGAATTTCATAATTTCAATATGTTTTATGCAACAAAATCAAGACTAAAACATTGCGGGGGTAATAAGTAAGCGATTTTTATTAAAATTTGAGGAGCTGATGGTTTTTAGTTAAGTTTAGGATATTTTTTAAGTTCAATTGAATGGTACGATATCCATAAGTACAATTTTATTAATAAAATACTAAGGAAAAGTTTAATTAGTGTTTTTTATTTTTATAACTGAGCTATTAATTAGGGAACATTTTGCGAAAGGGACGTTTTGCGAACGGTACATTTTGCGAACGGGACATTTTGCGAACGGGTCATTTTGCGAAAGGGACGTTTTGTGAACGGGACTTTATTTATGTGAAGGGACGTTTTGCGAAAGGGACCTTTTGCAGAAGGGTCATTTTGCGTAAGGGACATTAAGGAAAGGGACATTTCGCGAAAGGGACGAAGGGACATTCTGCGAGTGGGACATTATGCGCCCTAACCAGTTCAAGATGCATTTTCTACAGACAAATACTACTTCAAACAGTTTCAAGTCGACTTGTCGTTATATAAATAATATGTCAAAAAATATTTCAACCCCATTGGAAATGAAATACACAAATGATTTATTAACAAAAAAGATCAAAACAAATTGTGGCAAAGAAGGCACTACCCTGTGGTAACTTTGCCAACTAGATTTGTGTTTATAAAACGACAGTGTTTCTTCTTGCTGTCCATAAATGTAATGTTACTTGTTTCGTCCTTTTGTCCGGGTCTGCCTAAAACGTACTCTAACTAATTCGCGTTATGCCTAGACCAATCGATAGGTAGCCGCATTACGACTTAGGTCTCTTGCGTTTTTGTCCAAAAGCAAATTTGGCAGAGTGAGACTTGAACTTATTACGATTTTGTCCAAAAACGAATTCAGCTGAGTGAGACTTGAACTTAATGCGATTTTGTCCAAAAGCGAATTTCCCCTTCTTCCCCAAAACTAAATTTAACAGAGTCGATGGAGCTCCGCTTTTGCGGAGCTCCTATTTCTGGGTGGTTTTGGCCCTCCGGGCCTGCTGCAAAACTAACATAACCTAAACCTACCTCATATTTGTGATACTTTTGTCTATAGGCGTAACGTGTTTTAGCCTAACTGCTAATTAGGCGTATCGCGAAATGGACAAACAGCTACTTAGGCTTACTGCGTTTGGATCATATTGCGAAACAGGTAATATAAGTAATAGGTCAATTGCGACTTAGACGAATAGCGAATTTCAAATGAAGTTTTGTCATAACGCGAATGAGTCAGACTACGTTTTAGGCAGACACGGATCCAAGCAAAATAAAATGTACTTAAAGAAGAAACTTTTCACAAAATTAAACATATAAATTATATTAAAAAATCTTTGAATATTATAAATCGATTATCCCGAAAACTTATTATTGTATTAAGTAGGTATAATGACTATAATAATGATAAAATTGACAACCCTAGGTCATTTCAAAACGTGGCAAAGTTGACTTCCCATCCTTTCTGCACCGGTATGGTAACATTGCCAATGCAATTTTTGAAGGGTTTAACAAAGAATGGATCAAAAACAATGGCAGTATTTGAATCACTGGGATATTAAACACGTTGACAAAAAAGTGTACACAGCTATATCCAGTCCATAAGCACAAATTCGTTGAAAGTTCCAGACCACTAAAAAGTGAGGTTAACTTACCGGCGAAATTTGGATGTCAACTAAAAGTTTACACTATCCTTAGGGATACCATACATTAAACAGTGTTGTCAGTTAATAATCCGATTTTCTACTCAGGGTGTCCAACGACGAAAAAATATTGCCGTATTTAAAATATAGGCGTTATTGTTATAGCACACAGCAGGTGGCAAAGTTAGTATCCAATTGCAAAGTTGCCAGACTTGACGGTACTCAATTTATTTTTAATCGTAATAACCATTTGCTCATCTTCGCAAGCAATCAATAAGTCATCGACATAAACTAAAATATATACAGTTTGGTTATTGTCTGTTTTGACATAAAGACAATAGTCATATTTACTCCTTTGAAAGCCAATAATTATTGTTACAAAATTATTAAAACATTCGTACCATGCACGCGGGCTTTCTTTTAAACCATAAAGAGATTTGTACAGCCTATATACTTTGTCAGTACCGTCTTCATAACCAAGAGGCTGTTTAACATAAGACTTCTGATAACACTTTACCGTTCAAAAATGCAGTCTCTACATCCATTTGATATACATGTAAATTAAATTGACAACAATACGATAACAATAATTTCAAAGTTTGCATCCTGGCAACAGGTGAATACGTATCATCAACATTAGTGGTTTGTTGGAAACCTCTTACTACTAACCTGGCTTTAAAGAGATCAACTGACTTTTTCTTGTAAACCCATTTTACATCTAATACCTCCTTTTTCGATGGTGCGTTCACCAAGGTCCAAGTATAATTTTTCACCAGGCTGTTCATTTCACGGTCCATAGCCTCTCTCCACTGTTCAGCCTCGTCACACGTAGTCGCCTCCTGAAAAGTATCTGGAATCATCGCATCACAAAAATTAATAGTTATACAGTAGTAGCCAAATTCTTCATCAAATCGCTGTGGTGCTTTAATTTGTCTCTTAGAAGTTCTCCTCTCATTATTCATTATCTCTCCAGCTTCTTTATCATTCAATATCTGATTTTCTGTTTCAATTTCATCTAGGCTATCTTCCCATTTATCTTCATCCTTTTTATTTCCTTCTTCGTTGTCATTAAAAGTAATAAGCTTAACATCTTCCTCAATTATATCCACGTGTCTTGCAACAACTACTCTATTATTGATCAGTACTTTGTATCCAACATCTGTATATCCTAGTAAAATACCCATTTCTGCTTTTTTATCCCATTTTGATCTTCTTCTTTCTTCAGGTACTCTAACATAAACTTTACTACCGTACATTCTCAAGTATATTGCAGTTGGTTTCTCATGGAAAAATATTTCAAACGACGTCTTCCTTTCTGGGGTATTTGTCATTATACGGTTTTTTAAATAAGTAGCGGTCTTAATAGCTTCTGGCCAATAACGTCTGTCAACCTTTGCTTCAGGTAATAGACATCGTGCCATGTCCATTATCGATCTATTATATCTTTCCGCTGTACCATTTAATTCATGAACATATGCTGGGCATGGCTTGATCATTATTCCCTTTTCTCTGGCGAAGTGAAATATTCTGCTGTTTATGTACTCCTTTCCGTTGTCACATCGTAGTTCTTTAATCATTTTCCCAGTAATATTTTGCATTTGATTGACGTATTCTGTGAAACATTCATAAACTTGTTCCTTTGATTGAATACAATACACTCTCGCTAACTTGCTGAAATCATCTATGAATGTTAAAAAATATTTTTCTCCTTGATATCCCGTAGTTCTATGCGGTCCATTAACATCTGTGTGTACAATATCTAATATATCTTCAGCCTTAGTTCTATTGTTGCTAAATGGCAAATTGTGCATTTTATTTTCGATGCAAATAGCACACTTCATGTAATCCGTTTCTATTTGTTCAGGCAATCCTTCTAATATTTGGTTTTTACACATCATGTCAATATAATTGAAGTTTATGTGACCAAATGTTCGGTGCAGCTTTTCTTTCAATGTCATATTACAATTTGCCGCATTTACACGTATTTCTTTACATACAAAACTGGTTACTTTGTAAAGTCTCTCATCTTTCTTCGCAATTGCTATCAATTCTCTATTCATGTTATATAATCTTCGTTGAATATCCTGTCGAAACTATCGTGTGATTATCTGTGATCTTCGAATAGCTTAATAAGTTAGCTTTCATCTCTTTTACGTAAAATACATTGTCTATTATCACTTTGTTTCTATTCCTATATACAGGAAAGTATGTCGTAATGCTACCAACCTTTATTGCTTTCAATATTCTTCCATCACCAACCTTCACGTTTATTGGGTCTTTTAGTGTTACAAATTTATCGAAATATTCGTCGGTATTTAATATGTGGTCTGTACATCCGCTGTCTAAAAGCCAATTTATCTGTCCTGCCTTATTAAGAGCATCTTTATTTATCGTCGAATTGTTCACAATACATGTGTGAAAGCTTTTTTTATAATATTCCGTGTTATTATAATTTCCTCTGCCTCTATTTGGTCCAAAATTGTAGTGGCCACGTCCATGACCACGATTTCGAGCATAATGTCCGCGTCCGCGACCGCGGTTTCCATGCCAACAGTCCCTTTGTATATGCCCGACTTTTCCCCTTCCAGACCCACCCTACCCCTAAACCGTACCACTGGTGGTACTATGACCAATTATTTCTATTAAAATAGAATTTAATAGAGTCGACGGAGCTCTGCTATCGCAGAGCTCCTATTTCTGGGTAGTTTGGCCCTCCGGGCCTGCTGAAGAACTAACAAAACCTAAACCTACCTCATATTTATGATACTAATTTTGGTCAGTGGTACGGTTTAGTGGTACGGTGGGTCTGCACCCACTTTTCCGCAGGTAAAACATGTTGGTTTGTTCTCCGATTCCACTTTGAATGCGTTTGATGTAGGTACTCGGCATTTCTTCGTTTAAACTTTGCATATTCTTCATTCTTATTTTACTTTTTAAATATTCAACGGTTCTTTCATCTTCTGGTAACACGTCTATTAAATCTCCAATATAACTGTAACTACCGGGCAATGCTTTAAGCATATACTTTAATTTTTCATTTTCCGACATCTTGGCTCCAGCATTTTTTAAATTATTGACACATCGTTCGAATTCGTCGAAGAAAATATTAACATCCGAATATTTCGCTAGCATTATATTTTCTAAATTGTTTCTGCATACAATTTGTAACGCTGTAGATTGCTTTAAATACATTTCATCAAATTTCAACATAATTTTGTATGCTGACTCTAGCTCACTAATATATTCCAACTGTTGGTTTGTAATCGCGCTGTATATATAATTTGTAGCTTGGACATCCATCTCATTCCACTGAACAGTATCATCTTTTCCCGTCTTTAGTCTAATAGCTACATCCTTACATTTCTTAAATTGAAGAAATTTCAATATTCTAATTTTCCAATTTGCATAATCCTTTCCGTCAAAAATTGGTATTACGATATTATTCATTTTAACTACCTACTTACTTGTTTTTCATTTCACAAACGCTCTGCTACCATGTTAAATAATGAGGAAGAAGAAGGCTTAAATATTTTAACCCTTAACCAGGCTGACAGATCACACACCACAGTAGAGATTCAACCTTAGATATTAACATACAAGGTACTATTGAGTAGATTTTATGTGGTTCGTATGGATCCCTTGCCTGGTTAAGGGTTAAAACATTATATTTTCATAGCGAGCACACCATCTTATATATAATACAACACATGTCAAATACAAATCATAAAGGTTTTGACGCTTTGTGCCAGATTTGCAAAACACCAGATTCGCGGAACGCCAGATTCGCAGAACACCAGATTCGCTTAATGCCAGATTTTCAGATTCGCAGTATACCAGATTCGCAGAATGCCAGATTCGCTCGATGCCAGATTTGAAATTCGCATAGTACCAGATTCGCAGAAGGCCAGATTCGCAGAACGCCAGATTCGCACAATGCCAGATTCGCACAATGCCAGATTCCTGTAGATTGTTTCGTTCGTCAAACTTTTGCAATAACGACGAGTCATACATAATTAAACACGATCTAGAAAGGGGTTCTTATTACGTATATTTATATTTTATTCGTTTCAGTACTCTAACATAGGCAAATAAATTCTAATTCTGTCAGATAAATTTTGGCTGTCACTTTTCTTTTATATGACGGGAGAAAAGGATAGCAATAATTTTAACTGATAGATAAATTTATATCTGGTGATTGAACAATCGGCCCTAAATGGGCTAAGTTCTCAAGATAATGGATGGCAAAATTAACTGTTTCACTCCTTTATCCATGGAAAAGCCCAGCCCAGCTCCGCCCAGCATTTTCCTATTAAACGGGATGTAATTATAAACATTTATGTTTCGTCCGTGTACGCAATATCTTTCCTTTCAGATCTATACTTTCTTATTAAGTCCAGATACTTTACTCTGTTTAGTCTTACGTCATCCCTTTCCATCAGCATTCTTCTATTGTTTCTAATTCTTAATGTAAAATCACAACCATTAAAATTCATCGGTTCCATCAATTAGGACTTTAGGGCCTGGATCGTAGAAACTAGTTTATAAATCAGATAGAAATTATAAACCGTACGTTGTATATCTGCGTAATAGTCCAAGATCCCAGTCACTCCAGACTCCAGACTTACGTGATATTAGGAAAGATGAAATTTTTAGGATTGCTAGTATATCGTAAACTTAGAAAGGAATGGACTCGCTAAGCTGAAAACGGTGCCGTTTTACAGGTAGCAGGTATCAAAGGTGGAAAAAAATCATGCTAACTTACGTCAAAGTTGGAAGGCTGGTTTTTACATATTTCATATAATGATACTGTTATAAACAAACATATACATTTGCCAGACACTTCCTGTGGGCCATAACTTTCGACAGGACACTTTAAAGGTCGTAAAAAATGTGGCAACTTACGTCATTTTAGGAAGGCTGAATTTTATATATATTATTAAGTATAATATTTAAACATATTTCCCAATGAGGCAGACAAATCTGACG
>OZ014438.1:23836257-24040913 GCA_963966035.1 Acleris laterana
TACAAGTGTGATGCACTCTGACGCGTGAATCTCTCTCTCTTACAACTCGTGGCTGCTCTGAGTTAGTGTGTTGTTAATAGTTCCGCTGTTCGAGGAAGCGCGAGAGCATTATTCAAGCGCATAAGTACAAGTGAGATGCACTCTGACGCGTGAATCTCTCTTACAACTCGTGGCTGCCCTGAGTTAGTGTGTTGTCAATAGTTCCGCTGTTCGAGGAAGCGCGAGAGCATTATTCAAGCGCATAAGGGCATTTTCACTAAAAATTGTACCCAATTAAGGACTGAAATTAAGGAACTTTAACTTTGTCAGTTTTGTGACGAAAATTAGCCATACAATGCGGGCGTCAATATATAGCTAATTTTCGTCACAAAACTGACAAAGTCAAAGTTCCTTAATTTCAGTCCTTAATTGGGTACACTTTTTAGTGAAAACGCCCATAAGTACAAGTGAGAAGCACTTTGACGCGTCAATCTCTCTCTCTTACAACTCGTGGCTGCTCTGAGTTAGTGTGTTGTTAATAGTTCCGCTGTTCGAGGAAGCGCGAGAGCATTATTCAAGCGCATAAGTACAAGTGAGATGCACTCTGACGCGTGAATCTCTCTTACAACTCGTGGCTGCTCTGAGTTAGTGTGTTGTCAATAGTTCCGCTGTTCGAGGAAGCGCGAGAGCATTATTCAAGCGCATAAGGGCATTTTCACTAAAAATTGTACCCAATTAAGGACTGAAATTAAGGAACTTTAACTTTGTCAGTTTTGTGACGAAAATTAGCCATACAATGCGGGCGTCAATATATAGCTAATTTTCGTCACAAAACTGACAAAGTCAAAGTTCCTTAATTTCAGTCCTTAATTGGGTACACTTTTTAGTGAAAACGCCCATAAGTACAAGTGAGAAGCACTTTGACGCGTCAATCTCTCTCTCTTACAACTCGTGGCTGCTCTAAGTTAGTGTGTTGTCAAAAGTTCCGCTGTTCGAGGAAGCGCGAGAGCATTAAGGATAGTTGTCACAACACCACAAAAGCGTTCTTTTCAATCACTTGTAAAAATATATTAAATATTTTTATTATGTAGGGTAATGAATAGCATCAATGCTGGACACTTATAGCTGACAGACACCAGTAATGGACACTTCACTCTTAATTCAAATTTCATACGGTCCTAAATTGATTGTTGCAAAACAAATGAATAACCCTTATCTTCTGTAAAATAAAAATCAAGTGTCCATCATTGTTCCTTGTCCATTACTGGTTCCGTCACCCTACCTACCTTGTTTTATTTATAACTGTGAAATGATAACTGCGTTGGGTGAAATTTAATTGATATAATTATGTACTTAATTGTTATCGTTAATTGGGAATCACGATTCGTGATAAGATTCTACTACGAAGTTTTTTTTAACTAGGATGAACACTGTGAATTGTTATTCCGTCTGAGATATGCAAAATTAAAATGTCGTTCCATCTCTAAGGCCCCGTTTCACATCCAAATGTTTTTTTTAAATAGGCTTGCCCTGTTTTGTTTGCTCTATGTTTGTTAGTGTTAAACTATTTGCTTAGGGTATACCAACTTACTGTGATTGATTACATCATTATTTTCATTGAAACGTTTGCTTGGCACAAACACATATTGACAGGTTTTCATGTTCTTTTTTTGTAAACTTGTCTCGATTGTTTAATGATTGTGTGGACACCCTAGTTCGAAAGAGACGAGGGGGACCTAAGTGAGCGAGATAGAATGATATCAAGGTCCATTCAAGGTCGCTTCATTTAGGTCTTGATAGTTTGGCCTCCTCGTTTACCTACCTACAACTTCATGGTATATCTGTAATACTCTTTGATTCAAGACTCCAATGACATAGTCATGTCATCGTTGCTCAACTATCTCTTATCTGTAACAAAAGCAAAATTTTCAGTATAAACAGAATAAAGAAAGAAAATTGAATTGAATTGAGTAGAATGTGTTTGGTTTAATTTAGATAGTTCACCCATCCAAATATTAATAATGTCGACGTCGCCACCGAAAGGGGCAACGACGCCCGACTCGAAGTCGAAAGCTTCATCGCCAGCAGCTCCCGTCCAGCCTCCGAAGCCTAACAGAAAACCGTATGAAGAAATTGGAGCAATTTTTAATGGAAATGAAGTAAGTTTACGACGCTCAGAAAGTGATCTGTTGGTGAGCTACGACCTACCGCAAGATGCAAACCGTATATTATTGAATTAAGAACTTAGCCATGTGTAAATAAAATTCGGACGAACTGAGACCCTCTTCCTTTTTTGAAGTGGTTTAAAAGGTAGACTACACGGCAGAGCAATGGCAGAATTGGTTATTTTAAATGTAATATCAACTATTTATCTGTTTTAAAAGCATAACGTCAGATAAAAAAGACAAACTTGATCTAACAAATATCACGATATCAAACTTGTTTTTAGTGAGATCCTTTATTCGCCATGGCCCTTATAAGTCAGATATAAGTAGGTACCTACTTCGCGCGCTACCTCCGAGGAATCTGGGGTTGGGAAGAAGACGGGAGTGCGCCGCGCCCGCCTATCGCATCTTACCCCGCCTCTCTCGTACAAGGAGTTTGCCTTATCGCCTTAGTACCAAATTCACCAAAAGATGTTAAATTTAATCATAATGGACTGTTAGTTCATACATTTTGACAGCTGCAAATGCTCTAATCGTCTGTTAAGTGGTTAACATCGTTAGGTGAAATTGGTACTTAGTTAGCTACATCATTAATAATTTTTTCGTTAATAATTTATCATTAATCGTTTTAGTGAAAACCGCATTAACATTGGTTCAGTGGTTTTCAATTGTTGCGAGGAGAAACAAAATTTAACAAACAAACAGATAAACTGACAACTCTAATAAGGGCCGTATTAGTTAACTCATCTTGGCTGAGATGCCCGTCACGAGATACGTCAAAGTAAACGTCAAACCATAGAACACTGTCATTTTTGACGCATCTCAAGACGAGCGTTAGAGTTGAGATTAGTGGGTTTTTTTTCTTGCTTTGCAAGGATTAGCCCATGTCATGTAAAATTTGTGTATTAATACGGCCCTAAATAAACTCCTCTTGACCGATATGCCCGTCACAAGATATGTCAAAGTAAACGTCAAATTATAGAAAACTGTCACTTTGGACGCATCTCGAGTATAACAGTCGAGATCAGTTCATTGCGTTGATCAAGCCTTAGAAAATTTTTACAAACGTGTTCTGCTGCTCATTCTGACGGCCCCTATAGTATTTTTAAGTTCATTTCTCGAATGTACAGATTTTTTCACTTCTACAACTTTATTATATGTATAGATTTATTATATGTTTAGATATTGCAACTATAGGTACTTTACATTCATAGTTAAAAATAAGTTTGACGGAAGGCCTTTTAAAAGCCGTTAAAGATTGCGCTGTTATGTTAGCTTGACGGGTGCGGCGGGTTGGTCTCAGGTGAAGATACGAGTCCCCAAGAACACGTCGAAGCCGCCGAAGCTGACGCCGTCGCAGATGAAGCTGCAGCAGCAGTGCACCTGCGAGGACGATGAGTCCATGTGCTCGGAGACGTGCGGCTTCGGCGCCGGCGCTGACACCAACCAACTCAACTTCCAGGTTTCCTTTTTATGTCACACATGCGCTCATTATCTACTTTCCAGAATTATAGCATTATTACTTTCATTGCAAATTATGATTAAAAAACCAGGCAAGAGCATTTCGAACCATGCTCATTCGTAGGGTTCCTAAGCCGGTTACAACAAACAAAAAAATATATTAAAAAAGACATGTGTAAAGTAATTTTCATCACACTTGCTCGTAAATAGTGTCCTAACATGCTAGAAAAATCGACCGTAAATCCAAAATAATACCCGCGGGCCTTTTTTTACCATTACGTTACTAAAGTGCGTAATAGCTTTTTTTTTAAATGTTATACCTACGTGGACTCAAACTATCACAATACGTCAGGACCCCAATTCTTGTGCTATTCGATATGAAGTGTCATTCGAGATGAAATGTCAGTTGCATACAATTTCCTAAAAATCTCGCATATAAACTATTGATCTCGACTGTCACTAGAATCGGACTCCAAACACGTTTGACATTAGGTATCTGTGGTAAGTCACAGACAATGATGTAGTCTGCCGCTAATAGGTTAAAAATATGAACTTTAGTCTGATTTTATTTCATTTCCTCGCAATTGTGATGAAAAACATTGTATGTTACACGGGTGGTAAAGGAAATACAAAGCTCGAGTCATTAAAGCCCTCAGCCTTCGGCTTCGGGCTTCAAACAGACTCTCGTTTGTAATTCTTTCTTTACCACCCTTAATACACAATGTACTATTTTAATCCCCGACGCTAAAAGAGGAGTGTTATAAGCAGAGCCCGTAATTTTCATGCCGTTGACGTAAAAATTACGTCACGCAACATACAGTATGATTCCAATTAGTATTTCGTCATAATTATTATTGTCAACCTCTTTAGTATGTATGTATGTAATGTATGTAAACTCTTTATTGCACAATAAAAAAAAACAATTACAAGTAAATTTGTACATAAACTTAAGATTAACATGTACAAAGGCGAACTTATCCCTATAAGGGATCTCTTCCAGTTAACCTGACCGGTATCGATGAAATAATCAGTACAATGAAGTTTAACTAAATCTTACTGTCACTCAACATACATACACATACACATACATAAACTCACGCCTTTATTCCCAGAGTGGGGTAGGCAGAGCTACAGAATTACCAACAACTCTAAAAACTTGTTGATAATTCTGTAACCACATTTTGCACACAGGCTAAGATGTTTACCAGTGTATTAGTGACAGGTTGCAAGCCCATCGCCTAACAATACTATAAGGCCTTTATTCCCTTAGCCGTCTCAAATACTCACTGTCACTCAAATAAAGAACAAAATGTCAGTTTATTAAATAATTCATACTTATGTTCCTTAGATTTTAATAGTGTCTTAGTTATTGTTTACATTTGCTATTGTTACAGGAGTTTTGCAACAAATATCCGTTTTTAATCGTAAACGACAAAAACAATTATTGTACTAATTGTGATCAAAATATAACGTCAAAAATCAGCAATGTCACAACACATAGGTATCTAATATGCGAACAACTAAACATATTGAAAGAGAAGAACGAAATTTAACACAAGGTGTTTAACCTGGATCTTACGAATTTTAAGATGCATCAGGAGCATGAAATACAAAACAAATAGTTTCATTTACGTTTCATGTATCAAGTAGGTATTTATTTTTCTACGCGTCAATAGATTACTGACTCTTTTGTACATGATTAAATGATTAACGACTAATGGTTAATAATTACAATAAAACCATTTGAAATCATACTCTATGTAGCGTGACGTCATTTTTGCGTCAGCGGCATGAAAATTACGGGCCCTGTTTATAAGTTTAACTTGTCCAATCGTCCATGTATCTGTCTGTGAGTTTGAAATCAGTGACACGCTCTCGTGGGCGGCCGCCTGTGCGGTTAATGTTTTAAAACCAGGAAGGTTGTCATGACGATTTATTCGCATTTTATACACTTTCTCTCTAGTACACTTTTTCAAGGTACATCCTATATCAAATTAATAACTTATCTAGACTTCCTCACATGCTTTCGCATTTAGTACACTTTCGCAAAATATACACTTTAATCTTTTTATAGGTAAGAGTTATCAGGCTGTAGAAAAAGTCACTTACTCCAATAAATTGTTGCAATTAGTACACTTTATGCGCTGTCGAACACGTAACACTTTTAAAACTCTGAAATTTTGTGGGGAATTCAATATTATATTATTTCTAAATAAAAGAAAAAGCATGATGTTCGCTTATCTACATACTTTAATCTCTACCTCTATTTATAGGTACGCATTCAACGATACTTATGTTAATACATACATTTTACTTTACTTAGTCTATCCAAACAAACATTTATCTCGATTGAACTCTTTAGATAATCTTCAACGATCTTTTTTAATCTTTCATCAATCATTCTACATTTTTTCCGCGTTTTCTGTTATACGATACGAAAATATTGTTTTGGCGAATGAGAAAGTCATACTCAATGCTTCTCCTTTTCAAGCAAAATATTTAATAAAATAAACTCGGACGTCCTCTTCCTACACTCTGGTTGATCCGATTATGCCATCCTTCACAAGCATTGATGGTTCGGTGTCGATCTCCGTAAGAACTCATAGATGGTAATATTTCTGAATTCATCCATTGCTTGACAAAGTATTGAATGAAATCATCCCATATAGAGTTATCATTGGCTTGTACCCCGAAATGTATAGAGGAAAAAGCTTGCGGAATATGTGACTCTGGAAGGTGAGCTAACGCAGTAAATAATGCCAACGTATGCTGGCCATTGCTAATTTCCGTCAATATTTTTTTTGCCTTCCGTCGAAGAGCCTGGGCGTAATGAAAGAAGCAGCCTTTTATTCTTGCCGTAGGAAATACCCTTACAAAAGCATTCATCGCACTAGTTTCGAAATCGGTTTGAAAGACATTAGGTTTCATGTCTGGTAAATGTTGCCTAATCAGCTGGAAAAGTCTGCAATATGTGCTTTGTAGTTTGTTAGGCAGTAAACCGAAAATGGGTGGCACAACTTTTGTGCTATTGTCATTGCTGCCCATGTCTCCGTTTATCGTATACACTTGCTAAAATGGTTTGGGTACAATTTTGAATGTCCCATCTCCAAAATAATGAGTAATAGTTTTCATAGCTTCTCGTGCTTCTTCACTACAAAAAGCAACTATTTTGTCCGATGCACCATCCTCAAACAGCAAAACAATTTCAGATAGAGTTGGTGGTATAACAACGGATTTATGCGTGTATGGACTATAAGGAAATATGCCGAAGTATAAAAATGTCCACTTGAATAATTTCGTCCGTGCATAATTTGGTCAAAGTATAAAAATGTGCACATATACACCGTGTTTTTTTTGATTTACGATAACTTCGGCATATTGTTAGGTATATCCATAGAAAGTAAATGGTAGATTTGATTTTTAAATATTGCAAAAAAAAAAAAAACTGTTTAGAACAAAGTAATTCAATGTTATATTTTTGATCATTCTAAAAGGGCCTTTAGAGTTAACTAATAGTGAGTGTCAAATACGTCAATGTTGGCGTAACCATGGAATTAGTAAATAATAATAATAACGTACATCTGGAAGGTGCATTCCACCGATATCGCGAGCCGAAAGAAATGTACCTGTATGGGCTGTATGTGGGTCTAGGGATCTGTGTATTCTGTGTGGTCTCCTATAATTCGAAATTGACACTTGAATGACAACTTAATACTAGATTTTGTTTGAAAGCTTTCAATGCTTGTATTTTATTCTACCTGCTCTTATTAAGAAGTTCAAGACGGCAGCTACTTTTTCTCAGTCTGTCCACGGATTAGTTGACGGAGACCACACAGAGATGCCCAGATATTGATTTTGGAGACAATCAGTTGAATAACTAAAAAGTTCAAGATGGCGGCTACTTTTCCTCAATTTGTCAACGGATTAGTTGTCGGAGACCACACGGATCCACAGATCCACAGATATCGATTTTGGAAACAATCAGTTGAATATGTAAATATTGTTTTGTTTACTGCCCCACCGGCTTGTAAAATTAATTTGTCCGTAAATTGCAATTAAAATATGGTCACCTTTAGAAAGGGACGCAGTAAGCTTTAGCACATTTCTTTCGGCTCGCGTTATCGGTGTAGTGCACCTTCCAGATGTACGTTAGTAAGTACTTACTAATTCCATGGACGCGTATACAAACCTAACAATTGTAAACTCTTTACTCATAAGAATTAAAAGAAAATTGTTATTATCAATTAAGAGGCTTTTATACTAGTTCAACGTGATTAACTGATTAAATTTAAAAAATAAATATCTTTAAAACCGTTAGAGTTATCATTTGTCTGTCTTTGGGAAATTGACTTTATTTGACCTAAAGAACGTTCCCTTAAAGTTATCGTAAATCAAAAAAAACACGGTGTATATTAGACGACGTATGAAGATGTTACGACAATAGACTATAAGGAAATATGCCGAAGTATAAAAATGTCCACTTGATAACCGCTCTCCGCACTATGTACAGTCAAGGGCAAAAATATGTATACACTTTAGTACCTTGTCACTTTAACCACTGGGACAGTTCATATATGGCAGTTCAAATATGACGAAAATAGACAAGGTACTAAAGTGTATACATATTTTTGCCCTTGACTGTACATAGTCGATTTTGATATAAGACATTTACTTACTATGATTGTAGACATTTTTATACTTTGAGAGTAGTCATTTCTATATTTCGACTTAATAAGACTTAGACGTTTTGAAGTATTGGCTTTCTTATACTTAGACTAATTTATGTTAAAGGTAGACATTTTTATACTTCGGCATATTTCCTTATAGTCAATACACGCATAAATCTAACAACGTCTTCAAGTTTTTGAAAGGTACAGCGAAAAACTTTTTAATGCTTTTTTGTACACGATAAATCGTGTCTTTGACTGATTCCAAAAAGTACATCATCATACTCCGGGTTAGACCTGAACGGTCTCATGACTTCATCAAATATTGTCGGAATAGGACGGTACACACAGCATTTTCCAAATTTTCCATTATTATCTCCAGCTTGAATTGGCGAAAATCTGGGCTACACTCATGGTCGTCGCCTTCCCTTACGATGGTTTCGTCTGAGGTACACCAAGTAAGTGTGCTGTTGCACACCTGACTACTACATCGCCATAGTGTATTAGATTTATTGTCTTTTACTTTAATCAAGCGATGACCAGCTTTCCACAACACTTTTTTACCCAAACCGGTGTCCGACGTTACTTTTATCAAAAGTAACAGCAAAAGGCACAAAATTGAAATATCGCGCCAACAGATAAGTGGCGCGGATTCGCTTAGTACTAGTTCTCACGATAGTTCTCTGATGCTATACCGAACAATGTCTTAGAACTGCTGAACTAATTAACATCTGTCTTTATGACCAATAATGGCTTATACAGCCATTCAATGGAATTGTAGAAGTATTCGACATAAAAAACATGAAATCATTCATCTCATTAATAAATTTATTCCTTCAATTCTTGCCATCTCGGAGACATGGCCTGGGTCCCTTTTTAGGGTTTCAGGTTTCTCATGACTTTGGGATGACAGTGCTGATGGTTGGAACGGCTGTGTCGTTCTTATTAAACGTTCTCCTCGCTTTTCTTTAGTTCCTATTCCCAATCATTCTTCAGGCTTAAATATAGTTGCTCTAAAACTTTTTAATTCTACTTTTATTTCCCTTTATATGATCCTCACCCTAATCTCATGATTATTGCTGAATTAGACTCAATCCTTTCCTCTCTCTCTGGCCCTTTTGTTGTCATGGGAGATTTTAATTGTCATCACACTTTGTAGGGTTCTCATTGCTGCGATTATAATTCATCTCATCTTTTAAATGTCTTTGCCAACATTTTTGTGCCTGTTGAACGATGGCTCTCCTACTAGGAGATCATCCCCTTTGCAAAACCGTAGCCCTGTGGATTTATCTCTGGCATCTCCTAACTTGGCTTCTGGGCTCTCCTGGAGGGTTCTCTCCCATTCTCATGGTAGTGATCACTTTCCTATTCTTATTTCCTTTTCGTCTGGTGTGTCTGTTCCGACTTTATCTTCCCCTCCTCTTCTTAAATATAGAACTGGAAAGGCTGACTGGCCTGAATATTCTTCTTTGGTCTCTAATGAGGTAGCGCTTCCTCCTCCTATTTCTCCTGATAATTTTCTAGAGTTGTATTTAAAGTTTGTCTCAATTTTAATTCTATCAGCTAATTCTAGTATTCCTACTAAATGCTCTAAACTTCGCAGGGCTTCCTCTCCTTCCTGGTGGGATGCTGATTGTACTTTAGCTAATAAAAAATAAATGAGGCTGAAGGTGCTTTTGCTGTAGACTTGTCTAATCTGGAAAAATATTTGGAGTTCCAGGTTTCCAATGCTCGTTGCAAGCGTTTGTTATCTTCTAAAAAACGTCTTGGTTGGTCCCGTTTTTGCGAGAGCTTGTCTCCTCGTTCCCCCTCCTCCTTAGTACGGAAGAATATCAAAAGATTTCGTGGATCCTTATCTAATTCGAACCCACTGTCTAATGATCCGTCTAGCTGGTTGGAGGGATTTTTGGATAAATTAGCGCCTGCTTTTGTTCCGCCGGAAGATTGCTTTCCCCCATCTTCGTCTCCTTTTTCTTCTGACAGTATGGATGATCCTTTTTCTTTTCGGGAAATTTCTTCTGTGTTGGATCATCTTCAAGATTCTTCTCCAGGAATAGACGGAATTCCTTATTCTTTCATTAGACGGTGCTCTAACTCTTCTAAACTTTTCTTCCTTTCCCTGCTAAATCATATTTATAATTCTGGTTGCCTCCCTGATTCTTGGAAGAATCAAATAATTATTCCCATCGTAAAACCTGGTAAAGATCCCAGTGACTCCTCCAGTTATAGACCTATTGCTCATTCATCTGTTCTCTCAAAGATACTAGAGCATTTAATTAAGAATAGGTTCGAGTGGATTTTAGAAAATCGATGAATCCTTTCCAAATCCCAATTTGGTTTTCGTAGAGGCATGGGAACTATGGACAGTTTAAGTATTCTTACGTCTGATATTCATCTGGCTTTCTCTAGAGGTCATCACATTGTTGGTGCTTTTTTAGATATAACTACTGCCTATGATAATGTGCAACTTCCGGTTCTTAGGCAAAAAATGCTTCAATTGAGTTTGCCGGTGAAGATGGTTCATGTCATTTGCAATCTCTTCATGGCTCGTTCTATCTCAGTTCGTTTTCAAGGTTCTTTGTTACCTCCTAGAACCATTTGGAAGGGTCTCCTTCAGGGACAGGGTATTAAGTCCAATTTTATATAATCTTTATACCGCTGACCTCAGTAAAGTAAGAGCACTCACAAAAATTTATTATAGAAAAACCTGCCTCGTTAGTGGTTCGTTTTGTATTTTACAAAATCCCATATTAATTTTACTAAACTAAACATATAGGTATATAGCAGTTTAAATTTTCAGTTTTTTTTATCAGAAATCGGGTTTTCGAAAACGTGTGGATTGAGTGAGCATAGTAAATTATTTGTAAAACCTTAAATACGTTACTAGGTGATCTACAAATTATAAAGGTAATTAAGCATAGGTTTTACTAAATATTTATAAATATTATATGTTAAATGAATACATTCACTGATTTCGTTGGTAGATTGTGAGAACTGAGTGAGCACATGTTAAAGGTTTTTTTTTTATATTTGTGGTTTTACAAATACAGAGATTAGTTTTACAATTGTTTTAGAACTTTTACTAAATGAACAGCATTTTATCTTTTTTTTTCGGAAGGGTGCTCACTCAATCCACACGCACACATTTCAATTGCCTCATTTTAGTAAATAATTACTGTTAAAAATAAAACTTATCTTTTCGTTTTATAAATTTTGAAAGATAAGCATTAGCTGTTTTATCCTTAGTGTTTTTGTTACTTCTAAAAGTTTTTATTTGTCTTATTTACTATCACTAAAGTTGATTGTTTAAGCGGCGCGTGAAAAAAAATGAGATAACTCATATGCTATTTACGATAGAACTAGGTACTTGCGCAGTACTATTCAACGCATAACATGGTTATAAAAAAAAAACATAAACTTTATTCTCAGTTTCATTTTCCAACCTCGTTAATATTTTTATTCACTGCAACTAAACTATGAAGTGTCAGAGTGTGCAAGATTAAATACCACTTTATTTCTACTTTACAACTTAACACTTAATTTTGTTTGAAAAGTATTACGCAAATGAACTTATTCCTGAATAAATTTTGAATAAAAATATCCATATGCATTTGTCTGAATAAATATGAAATAATCTAAATATATAAAAGGATAAACTGACTGACTGAGTGACTGACATATCAACGCATAGCCTAAACGGTTAAACGTAGGCACTTGAAATTTGGAAGGGAAGTAGTTTAGATGCCGTAGAGGTGCACTAAGAAAGGAATTCCCGAAATTCCCACGGGAACGGGAATTAGCGGGAAAATCCTTTTGTATGAAAAATCTAAACCGAAGCGAAGCGAGGGCGGGTCGCTAGTAGCTATATAAAAGAGATGTCAGCTTTTTTTCAGATGTTACTAAGCTAAGGGGACCATTACTAAGTTATTACCCAGACTTTACATCGCTGTTATACAGACTAAAGCATTTAAAATGTGCCCAAATTGCTTGAATAACAGCTGAATAGGCGTTTACTCAGACATAATCCAGACCAAAGTTTCAGCTAATAGTTTCGCTGATCGCTATTACTCAAACCTTATTCAGAATGACTGTGTTACTTGGGTAACTGGGATCCCTCACTTGCATCATATTAAAGACAAGTGTGAGAAAAGTTTAAATGTTATGAGAGCCTTATCTGGTGCTTGGTGGGGTGCGCATCCCTATTCACAAAAAACTTTTATATAAGTATAATGCTATCATCCGGAGCCACTTTGATTATGGTTCTTTTTTGTTGGAGGCCTGCAGCAAACCTGCTGTAGTATCTTTAGATAGGATTAAGTCTAGGTGTTTGCGTATAATTTCTGGAGCCATGAAATCTTCTCCCATTAATGCTCTTCAGATAGAGAATGCTTGGAGCCTCCTGTAAGGCTTCGCAGACAATTCCTTTCTGATCGTTTTTTCTTCGGAGCCGTGCAGTCGTCTGATCACCTTTTATTGTGTCGCCTTAACCGTTTTTCGGATATCATGCCCTTCTCCAAGTATTGGTCTCACAAGGTGACTCCTTGCCTAATTGAAAGCTTTCGTAAAATTTGTAATGGTCCCCCGGTTGTTCAGTCGGTTGGCAACCCTTTATTTAGTTTTAGCTTTGATTCTCTTCTGTTTCATCCTAAGATTGTTTTTTTCTTTTGGCATTAAAAAGAATGATATTGAAGCCAATCGGGTTTTCAATAAAATATTATTTGAAAAATGGGATGGGTGGATTCCTGTTTTCACTGATGCTTCCAAACTATCTTCAGATGGCTGTGTGGGTTCCGCTGTTTGGAATCCACGATATAATGTTGTTTTAAACTTTAAATCTCCCTCTCAATCTTCTGCTTACTCTGGAGAGACTATTGCCATTTTTGAAGCTGTCTCTTACATAGAATCACACAAAATGACAAAATCTATAGTTTTCTCAGATTCTTTGAGTTGTCTCCAGGCCTTAGATAGGGTTCCCCTGCGATCTAGGGATAATCTTTTAATTAATCTTAAGTCAAGAGAGGTTCTCCATCGTTGTCATTCTCTTGGCATTGATGTGGTTTTGGCTTGGATCCCCGGGCATGCCGGCATTTCAGGCAATGAACGGGTTGATTTTTTTGCGAAGCAAGCGGTTGAGATTGGTTGCTCCTCCCACTCGGAGTGTTTTAGTCAAGACTTACGTTCTACTGCGAGGTCCCATCTGTTTGATCACTGGACTGATTTGTGGAACTGTTCTCGTCTGTCCAAGTATGCATTATGGTAATATTGAACCTAATCTGCCTGTTAAACCTTGGTTTTTAAATTTAACAAACTTAATAAGGCTGCCACCTCTACAATAATTCGTCTGCGACTTGGTCACATTTGTTCGCCCTCTTTTCTGGCGAAGATCCGTGTTCGGGATCATTCTTTGTGCGAGTGTGGTCTCGAGGAGGGAACCCCATATCATATTTTTTTCAATTATCCCAATATTCCAGTTTCTCTATATAACTTTCTTCCTGATTACATATCTCGCCCAGCTAGCCTTAGTTACGTCCTCACTTTCGTAAATACTTCCTTTGTATATATTTTAGCTAAGTATATTATTGATTTTTTTTTCTAGCCTATTTGAGTGTCCCACTGCTGGGCAAAGGCCTCTCTCCTTGATCTCCATGAATCCCTATTAGTTGCCTCTTCCGGCCAGTTGCTGAGGAATGCGTCCAAGTCGTCCCGCCATCTCCGTCTAGGCCTGCCCCGTCTGCGTCGCCCATTTTGCGGTTCCCACTTGGTGGCCACGCTAGCCCACCGGTCCGTGTGCATGCGGCGCTACGCGTCGGCCCTCGAACTAACTCGTCCATCTATTGCTTACTTTCTAACCTCTACAGAAATGTACTATTATTAAACTCTTTGCTTTTTATCATTAACTTTTAAATAGTACATTTTGGTATCGCTTCGTCTTGAGTTAAGGCCCTAGTTTTTCTAGTTGTAGGTTCCAGGTTATTATATATACTCGTACATTTTCTTTTCTTACTAACTCATATTCTACTAGACTTTAATAATGTCTGATAGAACTTCTTCTGTTAATTTTTACCAACATATTCAAAACTATCCAAAGCCACCCGGAACAATGTGTTCAGTACATACTTCATCGCGATGTTTCAGTGCTTATGTATTGTTCAAAATTAACAGAATTGGTTCGATCAGACATTTTTAAAATCTATTGGAATATGGGTTGGCAAGAAAAGAAAATGTATATGTATCTTTAATGGTGGATCTGAAACCTACAACTAGAAAACAAAGAACTCAAGACGAAGTGATACCAAAATGTACTATTTCATAGTCAATGATAAAAAGCAAAGAGTTTATTAGAAACCATTTTTGGATACGTCGGGTATAAAAGAATGAACGATGGAGTGAGATATTGGCTGAGAGAGAAGAAGTATAATAAATAATACTGAGTCTGAACCAAGAATTAATTATACTTTTATACTTTTCTCGTCCACCTTTTAAAAAAGATTAAGTTAATAATTAATAATATTGGTAAGCAAAAGTTGTAAACTTCTCGCGCAAAAATTAAATCTTTTAATCTCAAGAAAATAAACAAAATAGGTAGAATTTTTAATTTTGTCATGAGAAGTTTACATCTTTAAGTAATTTAACAAAAATATATATTTTTCTTTACAATGTTGATTTTAATAATTATTTTTCTGATACTTCATTTTAAAATGTATTTTTATTTTCAAATTCTTATGTCATTATAATATGTTTTCTCCCGCGTACCTACTGATAAATTGATAATGTACTACTTTTTCTATAAATTGTTGCTACAAATCCGCGTAACGTAACTTTACACCGAGTTTAAACAAGTTATGGGGAAATTTACATTATTTTCCCATATGTTAAGTCGCAAAGAAGTAGTCCAGTCAGCAAAATATAGTTAAATGTTTGAGATATTACGTTTTTTTTCCTCCTGTAAAATCTGGAAAATGCAGATACGCGGATTTTACAATGTGCTCTTCCGCGGTTTTGCACGCGCAGCGACGGTATGTAAATAAATAGGCTAGATGTAAATCACTTCAACGTAGATAAAATAAAGTTTCTTTAAGTTGTTGAAGGCACGACTATATGTTTTGAAGGTGGTTTTCGTTTTTACCGGACTGTACGGTCAGCCGCAAAATTGCATGGACACCTCAACGTCTATAATCCCGTGAACACGTGAGGTCACGTTCGTAACAAACAACCTAGATGGCGTTGTTAACTGAGCTAGTGAAATTGTTGTTTACTTCAACTTTATGAAGTTATAGTATTAGAATCGATAATTTCGCCAGTTAACTAAAAGAGCCATTGGCTTAGTTAGTTGACACCTTGTTTTTACGCGGGGTCAGTCTGTGGGTCGGGAGATCGTAACTGCGTTTTGCATTTTTTTTATTAAATATTGTGTCACACTAAATAAATGTATTATGTTTTTAAATAATTATCGTTTTTAAGAAATGATACAACTTTTGTTATTTAAAATGAAAAAAACTTTATTTCTTGTATAACATCTTAATTTAGTAAACTGTTTACATAGATTTTTTATAATATTACCTACCTTTGTAACAATAATATGACTATCTAATACTTAACATATTATTGCGGTAATAACTTAAGTATTCGTTTCCGAAATCGGAAAGAGGCTTGAAGTTGAACCACAATAACATAGTATTACTAACAAATATTTGGAGACCGGGTTACCTTCAGTCAAACGCATTATGGTTAACTATGTTTTGATCACTTATCTATGCATAAAAACTGAAAGTTCGTTTGTAAATGGTGTGATTTGTCTTATTTAAAATAAGATAATTATTTACTGTTGCAAAATAGTATAGAAACGTTAAAAAAGCGAAAATAATGTTCACTTTTGTATTAATTACTTACGTTAACCCGATCTCCACTTGTCCCCTCGTATAACCCCCACTTATATCGTCCCCTTACTTCTAGAACCGCTTAAAGTACCTTTTAGGCAAAATCAAGTTACGAACATCGTTAGAAAGTACTTTCCAATATCTACGTGTTGGTAAAACCCGTTTTTTAATACCATGCTCCGTTCCTGAGATAGCCTCTTGCTTAAAGTAGTTTAACGGCGATTTTTTTAATATTGAACAAGCAAAAGCTACTAAATGGTTGTTATAATCGATATTTTTAAATTTTTAAGAAGAAAAACATTTTGTCCTCATTAAAGTGGTTTTAGCAGGTTTCATGTTTAAATAAAATACAATTTAGTTACTCTAATAAGATACTAAACATGTGTAGTAGTTTTTTGGTGCTAACCATAAGATATAAACGTTTATTTTGCTATCTACAAAAACATTCAAACCAATCGATAATATGTTTTTCCACTTCCTAATTACTCAAAAGTCTAAAATATTAATCAGCAAAAACAACAAAAACATATTATAATGTGTTTTGTTTGCATCTTTTTTGCTTTCGCCGGTAGAATCCGATACAGCAAAAACCGCTTAACGTGCGCGTACGCGCTTCACGCTGTACTCCCTAGTGAGGGCCTGCCCGCTAGGCGTTAACCGCGCGGCGCGGCGCTTAGTCGCGTCTCACCTGTTTGCAAGTGTCGACGCCGATTGCGTGCACGCATGTAATATTTACCTAATAACAGTGATGACAAGTTAAAACATGAATTCCCGTACAAAAAAAATGTTAAGCTTGGTGCTTGGAAACAGTGGTTTGCATAAAGGTAAGTAAAAATGACTGTTTCTATTAATTATGTTAAAATTGATAGGTTAGGTAAATCACGAGAACAATATTAAAGCTAAATAAGGCGAACTATTTTAGTCAATGTCATTTAAGACAACGAATTTGCATGTTGAACATATTAATTACGGCAAATCGCGCGGGGCGTTGACCCTAACATACCTAAACAAAAAAGTTTTCGTTATAGATGATGACAACAAGCTATCTTCTGGTGTCAATGAGTCGCCAAGTCACGGACAAATCAACCAAAGGATGTAAGTCGAATGTGAAAACAATTTAGGTAGGTATTACAACTACCTACTTCTTAACTGTTTGCCGCGGATTATAACACGTTCCTACCTACATACTTACCAGTAAATAGGTATGTCACTTAACAAAATTCAATACTACCTATTTCAATTTTAAATGTCTTAGTTTCATATTAAGTATACAAAACAATTTTGAGTAGGTAAGTTTTTGATTGACTCAATTTGAAACTATGTAGGTACTTACTTAAATAAATCTTGGAAGACGATTTTAACTTACTTTTCGTTGTTGGAGATACTTGAAATTTTGCATGCTAGTGTGATGCCGCATGACAATACAATAATATTATGGTACCAACGAGCTGGTATGGTGATCGAGACGGAAGGTGGCCATCAGAACTCCTCAACGGTTTATAGTAGGTCCATAGAGTTCGGATTCGTTTGAGTCGTCTTTCAATAGCGAGTTTGTTATCAATAGTACAAGTACAGTCGGCAACAATAAAGTGTCAGCAAAATGAATTTTTTAGGAAAAACTTTCTAGGGTAAAGAATTAGTTATTGTACAGTGTATGTATTAAAATTATTTATTGCACAAAATGAAAAAAGAAAATACAATGTGTACAGAAAAGGGATGTAAGTTAAGTACATAACTTAAAGCTAGTATTATGTTTCAGATAACTGTAATCCAGAGCCGCAGCCGACACTAGCAGTGACGAAGAATAACTTTTTTTTTTTATATCAGTGGGAGGCAAACGAGCATGTAGGTTACCTGATGGGAAGTAAACACCACCGCCCATAAACACCATCAGCTCAAGAAGAGTTGTCGGTGCGTTGCCGGCCAATAAGGGAGATGTAAGCTCTTTTCTTGAAGGCACCCATGTCATAACTGGTGGGAAATACCGCCGAAGGGAGCTCATTCCACAGTTTCACTGTACGAGGCAAAAAGTGCCTAGTGAAACGCACGGTGGAAGAACGCCCTTCATCAAGGTGATGTTGATGGAACCTGGCATTGCGACGAGTAGTTCGGTGGTAGAACTCTGCGGCCGATAAAAGTCCAAATAATTCATCAGAACACTCCCCGTTGTAAATCGTATACAGCACGCAAAGTGAACTGACGTCCCTTCGGATAGAGAGGGAATCCAATCGGACGGAGAGCGCTGGGTCGTTGACGATTCGAACCGCTCTGCGTTGTATCCGGTCAAGTGGAAGAAGGAGGTATTGGGGTGCCCCAGCCCAGAGATGAGAACAGTACTCCATATGCGGCCGAACCTGAGCCTTATAAAGTTGGAGGCAGTGGTCAGCTGTGAAGTACCGTCTTGCTCTACTAAGCACGCCAAGCCTCCTGGAAGCCAATTTGGCTTTATCTTCTAAATGACTACGGAACTTAACGTCATGAGAAATGTCAACGCCCAGGGTTCCGATACTGGGCTTGATGGCGAGGGAAGTGCCTTCGAACTGAGGTGTTGTGACGAAAGGGCTTTTCTTGGCTGATAACACGCACAATTGTATCTTAGTGGGGTTAAATTGGATCAGGCGATGACTCAGTTTCAGACACAAGCTTTGCTCGGCAGTCTTCGGTGTCGGCTCGAGAGAGATTACTCCGGCCAAAGTAGCGCGTGTGACTAGTGCTATCATCTGCATAGCAATGAATGTTACTAATCTGCAACATATCGTTGATATGCAGAAGAAACAGCGTAGGGGACAATACACAGCCTTGCGGTACACCAGAATTCACGGGCATGAGTTTCGAGCATGAGCCATCAACTGTTATTTGGATGCTCCTCCCCGTAAGAAAACTGGCTGCCCATTTGCAGAAACTCTCTGGGAGCCCATAAGAAGGCAGCTTCGACAAAAGTGCTTTGTGCCAAACCCGATCAAAGGCCTTCGCTACATCCAAACTAACGGCCAATGCCTCGCCCTTGCTCTCCACGGACTCAGCCCAACAATAAGTGAGGTAAACTAAAAAATCACCAGCTGAACGCCCACGGCGGAAGCCATATTGGTGGTCACTTAATAGCTGATTATCCTCCAGATACCTCAGCAGCTGACGATTAATAACATGTTCCATTATCTTGGAGAACAAGGATGTTAAAGCGATAGGCCGATAATTTGATGGATCTGAGCGAGTATACTTTTATTTTTTTGTTTACTCCTACGTGTTTTTTATAACCCTAATAAACAATTTTTTAAACCTATGTGACGTTTTTTTTAGTTTTACCCACTAATTTCTCCAGTCAACACCAATGTTTGTCTCAATGTTGCTTTTTATCTAATAAACGCCTTATTAGTAAACATAATTCGATGAAATTTTGTAAACGAATAGTTTTAAGTTTTGAATAGTGCAAACTTTACAAAACATACCGCTATATCTTGTAGAGACGGGGCAGTCGGTAAAATAAGTTACAGTACAAAACATACTAGTAACATATTAGCATTTTAAGTGCACTTAATTCTGAAATATCATATTCTCTACAGCCAAAACCAACTAACTGACTCGTGACTGTAATATAAACTAAGATAACTGCATAATTAATCACAATTCCCAATATTTTTCTAGTCCAAAGAGAAACTTATATAAGTAAGAAAGTTAAACTTTGAATTAATACTGCCGAAGCCTATTAGTTTAAAAGATACGAATAAATTGACTCTACAGCAAAAACCGCTTATCTGCACCACTTTTTTTACAAAAGCCTCAATTTAAACCATTTGTTTAAAGATTATACTATTTTTTTACTTACAGTTTTGATTACTAATAACCTCTCCTTATAAAATCTATAATATCATTTACTTAGAATTGGGTTTAACTAGACATTTAAACCCTCAAACCTTTAAATGCGTTTTTCTCAAAACTATACTTCATGCAGTTAAGCGGTTCTAGAAGTAAGGGGACGATATAATAAACTTTAATATCTAGTATAACCCCCACTCTGTTCGATCACAGCTTGCATTCGGGAAGGCATTGAATCGATAAGATTCTGACATAGATTGGATCCACGAATACTATCCCATATTTTTGAACAATGGTCTTCCAAGGCATTCGGAGTTCGCTCATTCTGGTGATCCCAACGTTGGACAATGATACCCCATAAATTTTCGATTGGATTTAAATCCGATGACCTTGAAGGCCAGGGAATAGCCCTAATATTATTGTGCTGACCAAACCACTCCCGCACACTACGTGAACGGTGTATGGGACAGTTATCTTGCACAAACGTTATCACCGGCAACTCCTCCTCTGGATACACATTGCGAACGGTGGGCAACATGGTGTCCTACAACATTTCCATATAATTAACACTGTTCGCTCTACTGGGAAGTCTAACCAGTTCTCCTGGGTCAGCCGCACTCATCCATCCCCACATATTTACGGTTATACGACCAGATTCCATGTTGGGCACTACATGATTGTCACTATACCGTGTATTATTTCGGCGCCACAAGCTTAGTCGTCCGTGTTGGCTGGATTTAAAAGTCGTTACATCTGTAAAGACGACATTACTCCAGTCGAAATGTAAATACTCCAAAGCGAACTCTAACCTTGCTCTTTTATGGCTTTCTGTTAGCAAGGGTTTGACAGCATGCCTACGATGATGCAGACCCTCACTATGTAGAACACGACGAATAGTATCTGCACTTGTATTAAATAATCCAGCGTAGTGGGTTGTTCTTTTAAATCCATCTTCCTCATAATCCCTCACCAGGGCTTGACGCTGGGGTGTGCTTATGAGTGCTGGTCTTCCCGTTCTTTGCCGGGATAGCAAAGATCCGTCCTCTTCAAACCGCCGTATCCATAAAACACCAGTTTTCCTCTGTAAAACAAAACAGAAATTTATAATAACAATTAAAGATATAAAATGCTATAAATAAAAACGAAATATAAATTAATTTTATAAAAACATGAGTGACTACTTACGTTTACACCGGTTTCTCTAGCAATTTCTGACAAATTTCTGCCTTGACCGTGCAAAGCAATTATTTGCGATCTTTTGACCAGGTCAATATTGCAACGAGAAGTCATTATTTAAAGAAAATTCAACGAAAGTAAAATTAACACAAAAAAGGCAATCGATTAAGCAGCTAACGAACGAACGAGCGTAAGTCTTTGTAATAATCATTCTGGTATTTATAAATCTTAAGTCTACCCTCTTTAGCAGTTACATTAAGCGGTTTCATGCGAAAATAAGCAAATCATTATAAACTAGTAATTAATTTCGACGCCACAATAAAAGGTTTGATGGTCCAATGGCATGTAAGGCCGCCCTCCTACACGACCCCGAGTGTCCCGGGTTCGATCCCACGTCGAGGAAGAATGTTTTTGATAATTTAACCTCTTAGTTTGGAATTGACTAACATTTCATAATATAACTACTTAAATCTACTATACTAAAATATTGAAACTATAAAATAAAGAAAATAATGTTTGATTAGGTTGCGTATGAGCAAAGAAATATTTTTTTAATATTTTAAGATCATTACCTATAACAACGCCATCTAGGAAGATCTTCTTGAACCACTACGAGCAGATAGATGGTCAGTTTGCACCTCAGAGCATTATCTTTATGAACTGTCCATGCACTTTTGCGGCCCACTGTACATCAGTAGAATATTTGCGAAGTCCTCTACGAATGGCTATAAAAGTAATATTTTTGATAATTAATCTAACAATTTTACACAAACATTACTGAATGCGAAAGCATGTGAGGAAGTCTATTAGTCCATTCACGTTAAGTATGCAGAAAATCATCGTTGTCCACCGGCTTAGACACGTCCCCTGACTAATCAGGTCGCTCAAAATTTGGTTTATATTTATTCGTTAATACTTAATATTTAAAAAAAAAAATGTTTTAATTTTATCTCCCTGCAGTTGTATTGATGGTTCACAGCATTCTTAACGCGAACGGACTATAGATAAGTTATTAATTTGCTATAGGATGTATCAAGTATTGAAAAAGTGTATTATCAAACCGCGTTTAGAAAGGCATTGAGCTATTATGTCATTTTTGAACTAATGCATGATATGACATTGTCAGTGGTAGAGTATGCAGATAAATTAAATTGTTATTTTGGTACAATGAAGTTCTAAAGCATGGAAAATATATCAAATTATACAGCGTGTTTTTATTGATTTCCGATAGCATTAAGAGATAATTCTTCAGATCAAATAGAGTTACTTCCTTAAACCTGTACCGTTTTTAAAGTATTTTAAATATTTTTAATAGTAGATTGTACAACAAGGGCATAAAACAAACCATTTTTTCCGAGACTTATGGTATCCAACCGAGCCGGCAGGCGAGGTTGGATAATTAAGTCGAGGATAAAATGGGTTTTAAGACCGAGTTATACACTCTGCTTTTCACTTCGATTACGAGGAAATAAAACAGTGATAATGTAAAAAAACTTTAATAAGTTCTTATGCATTTTTTTCCATGTGATAATGTAAAAAAACTTTAATAAGTTCTTTTGTTAGGTGTGAGCATTATTTTCCTCTTCACTAGACGACATTTTAATTAAATTCCATAACACAACAAGTTTTGCAAAGAAAATAACTAATTAATAGTCCAAAACCTCTTTCCCGCCACTGTATTTCTGTCAATTTTTTTTTTTCTGTTTGCGATTTTTGACTTAGGTCGAACGCAATACTGCCAAGTTTATACCTACGTTGATTTTTTAATGTTCTTGTTAATAATGCTTGTTTTTAATAGTTTTAAATTTCTTCTTTGTTAGATGCAACTACGATGCAAATATAAATAAAATTAAAGTAAATTTATTCAAATAACAAGTTTATTTAATGTAGTCACCTCGTCTGTCTGGCTGTAGGGCTTAATTGTCTTAGTCTAGATGACGACAACCATTTATGCACTAGTGCATAAAATGCGATTTTATGCAGCCTATACCCAGCATAAAGAAGGACTTTACGAGCATGAGAAGTGAAAATATGATTTTATAGTTTATGTACAACTGGTAAGTGTTGTCATTGACGTAAAGTCAAAACTGTCAAAACTGTCACAATTGAAATTTTACATTTACGCTAAAGGACCTCTCACACTTGTGATCAACACGATTCTGATTTAGTATGTATGAATAAAAAAAGTCTCATTTCGAATTTAAAAGAAACCCATATACAAGGTGATTATGCTGTTAATGTACTAAGCGACGTGTCGAATTTATCGGAAATTAAAAAAAACACGGTGTACTACTTAAATAAAATACAAATGTTGTAAATAATTACTTTTAGAACCATAAAAACTATTCAGTCATAAGTTCATAACGCTATCGTCATCAGAGCTGTCTGTATCATCACCTGTATGAACAAAAAAATTTATAAGTTAGTGTTTGATACGAGTAGATTCTGTATGTATATTTCATATTATACTAATAGGTTAACCTACCAGTGTTAACAATTACTTCATTTCGAGGAATTGCCATGTTTTCTCTTAGCCAGTAGTCATTTTCAATATGTTTCACGTGATTCACCTCTTTTTTCCAATCGTTTTCGGTGATTGAGGCTAATGACTCTAGTGTTATAGACTCAATCTCATTTTCACGCTGTAGTAAAAAAAATTGAGATACTCTCTGCTTAACTAAATACTCGATTGGATTCAGGTCGCAGTGATAAGGTGGCAAGCGAAGTACCTACCTCATGGCCGTGTGCTTTTAATAGGTTATCTATTAAATGTTCTTTAGGCGGGCGATTTTTTTTTATAATTTCGTATAAAATGGAAACCGTGTCCTTCATAAAAATTTCGATATTATGTGCTTTGAGCCATTCCTTCATTACGTCTTTCCGATCTCGAGAAGTAGGGGGTTTATTTACATGTGTGATAGGAAGCATTGTCCATTACAATAATCGAATTGGGTGGTATATTCGGTAATAAGTTATTAGTAATCCATTCAATAAATTGTTGGGTATTTACTTGACTATGATAATCCCCTTTCTTTGAATTAGCCTTCCAAATAGCTAATGCTCCGTTCACAAAACCGTATTCAGAACCTAAGTGGATTATAATCCACCGATTTCCAGCACTGTCATATTTTCGAATGCCCTGTTCGGACATTGATTGCCAACATTTGTTCACGGTGTAGTGACAATGTATCCAGGTCTCATCTAAATAAACCACAAGTTTTTTATTAGAACCCAAGGCATCATTTTCGCGGATTCTTGTTAGATACCTGGCTCTCCAAGCTTTAATCTGAGGTTGTTCGACCAATTCTAACCGTTTCTGTGTGCACCTCTTAAAGCGGAATCCTAAATGGTTTTTCATTATATTTAATGATGTGGTTTTTTGACCAAGAAAGTTTATATCTAGTTGAGCTTGAGTTAAAAAAAAATGCACAGTCTGAACAATTTTTTGGTGCTACATATTTGTTATGATATTTCGCAAGGCACATTTGTCGAAATTGTCTAAAATAAATTTTGGCCCTCGATTTCCTTTTTTAGGTGTGCTCAATTTAATAGAATTTGCTCTGGCGACATTGCCTTCTTTTTTTATTAATGTTACTGTGTTTTTTCCAACGCCCGTCGCAGCCACCACACGATTCAAAACTTTGGTATTATTGTTCAGTAATCCAATTATTTCCTGCAATGTATCTCTTGGAATACTTACCTCAGAGACGTACGCTTAAGATGGCCATCAAAGTTTTCAAAAGAACCTTCGTCTTATCGTTTTCTTTATTAAAATATGTTAGCACATTGTAGATAATTTCTCGGCATCGACCGTTTAATACTTTACCGCGATTCATATTGTATACAAACGTATTTTTGAACAGCTACGGCAATTTGATAAAGCGAAATAATGTGATTAGTGACAGATTTGTCAGATATGATATTACTATTTTTTATTGAACAAATGACAGTTATTACCGAGAATAGAGTTTAAATATGCAAATCATATTCAGCTTTTAATTCTATTATCTATAAGGGTCTGCACTTATGAAGATATCAAAGATTGGTTTATGATTATATTTAATCATTTATTAAGTACAATTGTGCTAACGGTACTCTCGAATCCCTTTCTAAACGCGGTTTGATAATAGTAGAAGAGAAAGTGTATAAAATACGAATCAATAATATGATAACAAATAAATAAATCGCCATGACGTTCACGTGAACGCATCTCAAACATTTTGATGAGTAGTGCAGAGCTGTGTCACAGGGACGTTAAAAATTAAATGATAAGAATTGTCAAACAACATGTCACGCTGACGCACAGGTCTATGGAGAGTGAAGGTTCCATTTACCCGATTGTAGATTAGTAAATAATAAATCTAATCCATCACATATTTTCCCCAGCTTCCTGATGATATTTGCGAAGCTCTGACAGCACAGAACAGAACGGCATTGAATTCCGAGTTGGTTTATACCAAAAAGGACGCTCATGATACACTCTGCAACATCTGCAACGTGACTCCCAGGGACGCGCCGAAGGGAGTCAACGCCCAGAAGGTGCTCCACCCGGACAAGGACGTGTTCATACTGAAGATCGGCAAGCAGACCGACGAGCCGAACCGGACCGGAAATATTGAGGTGACTAACTTAACAGTGAAAAATCTAGAAATAAAATTTACTCATCACGTAGTGCAGTGTTCGCCAACAATTAAAAGGACGGTTAGCAACGGTTTGACGATTGTCAAATGTATTGACCTTGCACTAATTAGTTAGCAGGTTAATTCGATAAAATGTTCAGTTCTCATATACAGGGTGTTTTTTTGGCCAACAACTTCCAAAACAGTAGAGATAGTTTAATCAATGCTGAATCCGAATATCACATTAAAAAAATTAAAAACCTTAAGAGGTCAAAGAAAGCATTTAAAATTTTTCCCATTATTTCACTTAATTGTGATTACAGATGTAGTAAATAGTCCTTTCCCATCGTTTTTTGTCGGATAAGCTCGTACTTATCAATCTTTCTCAATTAGCTTCAGGACCCGTCAATAAGCCAACTGTACCATGCGCCGTGTTTACCGATGACGTTAATAACGTAATCACCGTGCACAATAGTATGATTCATCTTTCCCTTCATACTCGTTACGAGCTTAGGAGTCCTAAGTTAGGACCGCCAAAGATTACAAACAAAAAAATTAGGATAAAAAATTGTAGATTATTGTTGTTAAAAATCATTCTGAAATGGTATTTAACTACAGAATAACGGTATGGATTACTAAACCGCAAGAGTTGTCTTTGGCGTATTTAAATAGGTGAATCAGCTTTGTACGACGATTGTTAAAAAATTACAAAAAAAAAAAACTACTTTAGGTCACTTTTAATAAATGTTCGAAGTGACGGCCGCCTTCTTCTTCGAAGTAATCTAGAATAGCCTGTTTAACATCCAGTGCAAGCCCACTTTGGCCTCATCCTTGAGCATGGCGTGGCGTTTCAAAAGTGCCCCACTCGTAAAGGTTGCTTACAATAGACCTTACAGTGAAGCGTAAATAGTTCAGTCCAAATTCTAACGGTGTCAGCAATGTTTTGACCACTCACAGAGTAAATGTTCGGCAGTAAATTTCCTTGCCAAGCTTTTTTTATCAATAAATGATTTAACACTTCACTTAACAAGCACTCGCTTCGAAACAAACACGGAACTGACGTCGCTTGCGCATAGGTTTGTGAGGGTAGTATTAAACAATAACATCGTGACGATAAGCGGCCTATCCCCTTCGTAGCTACAGAAACGAGAGACGAGAGCGAGGACATTCTTTCGAGTTTAGATGAAAAAAAATTGTTTTCAATTTAATTTATTTTGAGCCCAGATTCATGAATATAGTAACCCCTATTGCGGAAGTTGCTGACCAAAAAAACAGCCTGTATAACGGCCATTCTCAGAGTCGAGTGTTCTCTGCCTAATTACCGTAGGCAATTTTTTTCTTTTTGTTTTGTCTAAATGACTTTTGAATATGAACAAGTGTAAGCTAATTAATTAATGTATCAAAATGGCATTAGAATAAATACAGTGGTTTTTGAGTTATTGAGATACAAAAATTGTATGGACATGGTAATTAGAAAAAATATTTTTACATGGCTACGGTAATTAGAAAGAGCAAATATTTCAAGTAAAATATTATATTAATATATAATATACATATTAATATATTAATATAATATTTTTAATAAAACTACAATTACAATAAATAACTACTCTCATATTTATATGATTATAATTTTCCTTTTTTTGTAATGAACTTACATCGACGTTGAAATAAAAAACTATTTATTTTATAATCAAATTATTTATTTTAAAAGGTTTCGAAGAGCAATTTTGTCTTCTAATAAACAAAAAAATATTTTTATCAAAATAACAATTACAATATTTTTATTATTAAATGGTTATGTAGGTAGGAATTAAAATTATATCAAAAATCTTGAGACAAATAAAGGAGAGAAAGTTCTTAAAAATAAATACAAAACAATTGCACACTTATTGTAACGATTAAAATTACTTAGGTAGGAAATGGGCCCCTGGTGTAAATTACATTGAAAGTCTATAAATTTGAATATTTTCATACTACGGTAATTAGAAAATAACCAGTAATTAGCACTACGGTACTTAGAAAACAATACAATTTATTAAAAATATCAGAAAATATAAACGATTGAAAATATTGGAAAATCGTAATATACAAAGGCCTCACATCTCTTTCGGTTCACAAAGTATTAGAATTTTTCCATAAGAAATCGAATTTATAAGTAGAGGAACGGGAATTAGAATACTTGAAATCCAAAGCTACGGTAATTAGGTACTTACGTGCATCCTAGGCGTATACACCAACACTGAGACGTTCGCACTGTCCGATTGCCACGGAACGACCTAAAGGTCTCGACTCGTGCACTAGTGATCTTCGAATATTTCGTTGTTTAGGGATGAGCACTTCGAAAGTGAGTGGCGATGGTAATTATCCCTTCGGGCCGGACAGGGAGATATTTCATGATAAATTTAAATCAAATGGTCCTAAATGGTTTTTTTTGTGTACGCAGGCAGTATTTCGGTCTCTTAAGTTTTTTAATGGCATAGCTAGAACTTATTCCTGACTTAAATGAGGAGCAGATTTACAGACAAAGGTAGCGTGCGGACAGGCTATGGTAATTGGCGAACGAGGGTTTGAAAAATAAAAAAAATTGTAATAAATAAATAATCAACTTAAAACGTGTATGCTACTTTTAGATAAATACACAAAGTATACAATAAAAAATATTGCACTAACGTCTGAACATATTTATGTATAAATAATGAGCCGGACACGCAAACTTTTGCTTTTTTGAGAATGGCCGATAAATCTGACATTAGTGACTATAATTTCACCTGGAGTTAACTAAGGGTTAGATTTACGTGCAAGCGGGCCTTAACCTGTATAGATTTTTTTCATGGATGTCGTTAAGGCGTGAGGTCCTAATAAAAATCCAACTTTTCGAACTTCGGGAAGCAAGCGTTAGGCGTGATCTTGAAGTCAAGGTGCCAAAATTGGTTCATTTGTTAGTAATATACAAATTCCTCAACTTTTGATTTAACGCAAATGTGGTCAACGGGAGCAATTGCGTGAATAGGGTAAATGCATCTTTCAAAGAAATTAAGACACGTCTTAAGCAATGCTTCCTTCTCATAGAGAAGTTTAGTATTATTGCCCACAAATAATCATTGGATAACGCCTCTATTTACGTATTTTTTTTGTTTAAAATCGCTGTCTCGTTTTTGATACTTCTTTGTGAGTCTCACTGCTCGCACTTGTTTCCCAAATCTAATCCAATAATAAAAAACCCGGGCAAGAGCATGTCGGACCATGCTCAGTGTAGGGTTCGGAAGCCGTTACGACAAACACAACAAAAAAATGTCACAAAACAACATGTATGAACTAATTTTCTATTTAAAGTTACTTGGTGCTGACTGTTGACTTAGATGATTTTTAGTAGGTATAAACACTTGAGTCGCCTGTATCTCAGGAACTAATTAATTCTACTAAATCGTGATAGTTTTCCTTTCAAATTCGTTATACGAGTATGCGCTTTCATTGAAGATATTTTTCAGATTTTTAGTATTTGTAGTTTTGGCTGCAGGGGGGGGCACACTTGACTCAAAATTTTGGATAAACTATAGACAATTACGTCGTGTTTTACTTCCCATAGACTCTTAAGTTGTAAAGTCGAGTGTTGAGGAAATATGAAATAAAATAAAGTCCAAGGCTACCCCCCCCCCTACGTAATGGTTTTTTTCGAAACTCAGCCATCTACTACTGTAATCTACCTCTATAGCTGCTTTAAGTTACTCCAAATGGGTAGTCGCCAATACATTTTTAAAATTTATTTTACGATTGCATGCCATAGGTACCTAGTTTATTTTTAAACCTATTATATTTTACTAGCGCCATACAATTATAACAAGTACACGGTGCAAGTGCATGAGTTGATGACAATTCATGTCCCTTTGCATGACGGTATAATACGTTTGGAAACATGGGCTATCTGTGTGTCATGTCATCGTGTGTGTGGTAGGGTGCCTCAGATAAATAGGTTGAATACTCAAAGGTGGGAACAGTAGGTAAGATTAGTAAAAATAAGAAAACATAATTAGATGTTATTATACTTATTATTAAATGAAATTATGCATAGATTAATGACAATTTTCTAACAAGTCTATTATTGTTGTCACAGACTTAAAATATGCTTGAAAAAAAAAAAATCCTCAATTGATTGACAGGGTAAAATAAATTAGACGACAATTTCGCGGTATCCATAACAATCGCAGTACCTGATTGCTCAGTTTGTGTAGAGATATCTTTGCCTTGTCCTGTAGTCTGCGTTCCTACGGATATTAAAATATCAGGTGTACTATCGCTACTCCTGAGTTCACTTTGATCCTCCGGTAGCTTTACAAAATACTCTTGAGTACAGGGCATATCGACTTCATCGTCGGGCGTGTATTCATATTCACACGCACGTAAGATCGATTGGCTTTCCATATCTACACATTTTGCAGCAATATAAAAAAAATATGTTTAGAATTTAAATACGCAAATTATAACTTAGAAACGCAAATATCAATCATACGTACTTTTAGATGTCATTGCAGTGGAAATAAGATCTGGAATAGGATCTGTATTCTTTCTTTCTTTGCTAAAATAATATTTTCGTGATGTACCAAACACGTAGCGACATAGGCCCAAAAACTACACAGACATTTGTTTTCTTCTTATGTCAAGCGTCACTTCTATTGTCTTTATGTTACGTTTATTTTAGGCCAGTCCATGTAAAAGTGGAATAGAGTAAATAAAGATTGCGAAAATCATACTCTATAAAAAGTAAACATTTAATGCTATCTTATATAAAATCATTCGTTTATTCATTATCAGGGGTCGGACAAAACGTGCGGATGACGTAAAAATGACGTACCTAATCTTGCACACAGGATGATGTTTGTATTTTAACATCCGTGTGACATGTAGTAACGAAGAAGTAGTAATGAAGTAACAAAATAAATCCATAGTTTTAATAATACAGGTGGTAGGGTGATGTAGTGAATAAAATAAATTTCACGAAACTTGTTACCATAAGGTACGATTATTTAAAATTACATACATACATACATTATATCACGCCTGTTTCCCAGAGGGGTAGGCAGAAACCACTTCTTTCCACCTGCTACGATCCTGACAAATATCTTTCGCTTCTTCCACATTCATACATCGAGTCATGCATGCACGTCGGTTTCGGGTACTTAAGATTCGGCCCTTTTCCAGTATTTCTCCGATTTGACTCAAAAAAGTACGCCTATATATATACGCCTATCTCTCACCACCAGCTCCGTATAGTACGCCACTGATAGTGCTGCTCGCGTGGCTCAATATTGGTCAGCCTCAATTTGACTCGCCGTCGACACGCTAAGAAGAAGAAGAGTCATACGTACTTTTAGATGTCATTGCAATGAAAATGAGATCAGGAATAAGATCTTTCTTCTTTCTTTCTTTGTTAAAATATTAATTTCGTGATGTACCAAACACGTAGCTGTATAGGGCCAAAACTACACAGACATTTGTTTTCTTCTTATGTCAAGCGTCATTTCTATTGTCTTTATGTTACGTTTATTTTAGGCCAGTCCATGTAAAAGTGAAATTGAGTAAATAAAGATTGCAAACTTTATACGCTATAAAAAATAAAAATGTAATGCATTTAACTATCTTAAATAAAATCATTCTAAATCATTTTTTTTCCGATATTTTAATACACTCGCTATTCGGTGCGGAGATATTTCCTTAAAAGTACTTGCTTTCATAATTAATTATTAATATCTGTTCTAAATTCTGAGACGTCATTCTAGAACGTGTACTTGTAAAAATCCATTTCAAAATCGAAAACGACCTTTCGACCTCCACTGATGTGATTGGGGCGTATTTGAAAAATGGCCACAAGTCAATTTTTTCTATGTTTCCATCATTTCTATCGACACTAATTTCTTTTTTGTCATTTAAGTCGGCAAGTTTTTGCATTGTTTGTAGTTCCTTATTTTTCCTGAGAACTGTTTTTTGCTTTTGATATATATATTTCCCTTTTGCATGCAAACTAATTTTAGACAATTTTGCCGTGACTGTTTTTACGACTTGTAACGAGTCACTTAGTGTCAGTGTAGAGCTTTGTAACTGTTTAGTAGACTCCACCAAAATGCTGCAATGTTCATTTATAAAACACAAGTTGCTTTTTAGATGAGGTCTACTTACTGCTTTCTTCGCACGTCTTACTTTAGCGGCATTTTGATCATTTAAAGCATTCAACACGTTCGTGATCTCATCCAAGTATGTCGCGTAGTATTTGCAAGCCTCAAGCCAAGTGTTCCATCTAGTAATAATCGGCCGAGGAGGCTGTGGTATAGTAGGGTATAACTGGTTCAAAACTTTTAATCTTGATGGTGATTTTAAAAACACTGATTTAACGCTTGCGATTACATCATTGACATCGTCGTATAACCCTCGAACTGTCTCTGCGACTCGATTTAACCCATGAGCCAAACATGTCACGTGGATCATATTTCCAAATAAGTTTTTTAGCGTTCGACCTGCTTTCAACATATAGGGAGCCCCATCAGTCAAAAATAATAACACTCTGTCATGATAGACCTCGTTTTCAAAAAAATTGTTCAATGAATTGACAACTAAATCGTTTATGGTGACGTTGTTTGTACAGTCGAGAACTTTAGAAGCAATTATATGTGGTCTGCTTGCATTATGCTCTCTAAGAGCACCAACGAGGACATTAGCAATATTTTGTTGCAAACGGTCTTTTGTCTCATCTACTGTAACATAAATATAGGATTCCCCGATATCTTTTCGTATAGAAGAAAAGGCATTTTTGAACATTTTTGGCAAATAGCGAAGTCTTAGGTTTGATTCGGTTGGTATGGTAACTGTTTTTGCATATTCGCCATCAATGCATTTTTTTATAAAATTGCGGAAATTTTGATTTTGTAGTTGCACCCAGGGTATGTTTGCTGCTATCATAAAACTTGTAAGGTTCGCATTAAATTCACTTTGCCCTTTTTTTTCTACGTTTCCGACATGTTTGGTTGTCTCCAAATGTCTTTTAATATTGCTTACCTTCGTTGGTATATCTTTATTACAGCAAGAGCAGTATACGTGTTTGTCACGTACCTCCAAAAACGGAAAATTGCCACAGTATTCGAGTAAAGATGACATTTTACAGCGTTTTTTTATACATTAGTAAATATAGATTTTAGCTAAATATAATTGTGAATATACAATAGCTAAACAATAACGAAGTCAATTTATTGTTCATCTGATTGACAATGTCAGTCAAAAACGTACTTACTCATTTCAAGTGGCGATATCGTTTAATAAGGAGGTTGATAAATGATAAGCGATAATTGTTTATACATACATACATAAACTCACGCCTTCATTCTTCAGAGTGGGGTAGGCAGAGCTACAGAATTACCAAGCACCCTTAAATAAGTTGTTGATAATTCTGTAACCACGTTTTGCATAATCAGGTTAAGATGTTTACCGGTGTATTAGTGACAGGTTGCAAATCCATGATTGATTATGAAAATCAAAAACACTATTTGAAATCATCCTATAAGTGGTTTGACGTCATCCGCACGTTTTGTCCGACCCCTGTTCATTATACTCAAGCCCACTTCGGCTTCACACGGTTAGGAGATTTTTTTAGTGTTTTTTTCCTATATTTTAATATCCTCGTTATTCGGTGCGGAGATATTTCCTTATAAGTACTTGCTTTCGTAATTAATTATTAATATCTGTTCTAAATTCTGAGGCGTCATTCTAGAACGTGTACTTGTAAAAATCCATTTCAAAATCGAAAAGGACCTTTTCTCAAACATGCTCGGGAAGAATGGTTTTCCGATTGAAACACAAGGACGGAAAGTGCCCCATTTTACTCCTAGGAGTAAAAAAATCATATAAAAACACTTTCCGTCCAAGAACATAGTTTTCTTAAAAATGCTATCAATTGCATACAAAATCAAAAGGACCAAGACCAAATTCCAAACAGCCAAGGTAACTGCTCGCTTTTTTAGCACAGTGCGTGTGTTTCTTTTTGCATTTGAATTCCCATGTCTATGGTTGGTATTTAAAAACAATTGACAGTTGGTAACATTCGTTAATTCTGCATATGTGAAACCAAATGTGAAACTATTGTTGTGCGAAATACTTATTAGAAAAAATTAGCTCAAGCGACGAAAGCGACGAAATAGGTACCATACCGCCTATATTAAAACCTGAACAGGCTCCTAGAAAAACTATAAAGTTTTTATTTACAAATTGCTTAAACATGACCAACATAACTTTAAATGTGAATTAAATAAAATTAATTGCTTTTTAAAAATGTATTTGTGTTATTTCCTCACATGTTTGAGAAAAGCATTATGTATGCCCCGGCGGAAACGAGGATTTCCTGACTCGCATTTATGCTAACCACCTCGTCAGGAAAACCTTTACTTTCCGCGCCTAGGCAACAATGTACTATTCTACCTCCACTGATGTGATTGGGGCTTTCTACCTCCACTGGTATTTGAAAAATGGCCACAAGTCAATTTTTTCTATGTTTCCATCATTTCTATCGAAACACATTTCTTTTCGTCATTTAAGTCAGCAAGTTTTTGCATTGCTTGTACTTAGTTCCTTATTTTTCCGTTAAATCGTTTTTTGCTTCTGATATACAATATATTTCCCTTTTGCATGCAAACTAATTTAAGACAATTTTACCCACTTATTTACTCCACCAAAATTCTGTTATGTTCATTTATAAAACACAAGTTGCTTTTTAGGTGAGGTCTACTTACCTACTGCTTTTTTTGCACGTCTTACTTTAGCGGCATTTTGATCATTTAAACCATTCAACACATTCGTGATCTCGTCCAGTCTCATCTCGTCGTCGCGTAGTATTTGCAAGCCTCAAGCCAATTGTTCCATCTAGTAATAATTGGCCGAGGAGGCTGCGGAATATTAGGGTATAGCTGGTTCAAAACTCTTATTCTTTGACATTATTAATAACACTGATTTAACGCTTGCGATTACATTATTGACATCGTCGTATAACCCTCGAACTGTCTCTGCAACTCGATTTAGCCCATTAGGCAAACATGTCACGTATGGATCATGTTTCTAAATAAGTTTTTTAGCGTTTGACCTGCTTTCAACATATAGGGAGCCCCATCAGTCAAAAATAGTACCACTACCACTCTGTCATGACAGTTCTCGTTTTCAAAAAAAATATTCAAGGTGTTGAGAACTAAATCTTTTACGCTGACGTTGTTTGTACAGTCGAGAACTTTAGAAGCAATATATGTGGTCTGCTTGCATTATGCTCTCTAAGAGCACCAACGTGGACATTAGCATGAGTCCCGTGCGAATGCGCTCTGCGTACGGACGTGCGCCCGAGTTACATAGTGTTTTCTAAACTACCCTATCTACTTTTGGAATTAAAATGACTCAGTGTAAAAAGTGTAAGTTATTTTTATCAACAGCGAAGGATGACATTGTGAAGTGTAAAGGGCAGTGTGAAAGTGTTTTTCACAAAAAATGTGTACAGAAGGCTTTTATGAGAACTGAAATGTGCGAGGCATGCGCTAAAAAGGATGGCAGCCCAAATACACAACGCACGCCCAAAATCTCACTTGACTTAAGTAAGGCATCAGCAGAATCCCTGCTAGATGAGGTCAACAAAAAGCTAGAAGTCATCTATACACTACAAGAAAAAATTGAAAATCTAACAGAAAATGTGGATTTCTATGCGGAACAATATCAAATAATGGCTGAATTCAAAAAGAGTGCAGAAAAGAAGATAACGGCACTGGAAAGCAAAAACCTTTTTTTACAAAAAGTTAACGATTCACTCGAAGAGCGAATTACACAGCTAGAGCAGAAGGAAGTTGATACAGAAATTGAGATTGTAGGTGTGGAAGAAGCTAAAAACGAGAACATAAACAATATTATTAAAAAAATTGCCGAAAAGATACAAATGGACCCAAAAGATATTGAAGCCGCTGGGAGGGTAGGCCGCGAAAAGCCAGGCGAGACGCGCCCACGACCCATCGTGGTCAAGCTGCGCTCGAAAAACGCACGCGCCGGCTGGCTTAAGCAAAGGAAGACTAGTCTCGCTAATAAAGACTTTTTCGCGAATGAGAATAGCAGTCGTATTTACATTAACGAGAATCTCACAAAACAACTTAGGAGACTGTTTTGGAACACAAAAATCACCTTAAAAGGAAAATACAAATACATATGGGTACAAGATCTTAGGATACTAATTAAAAAGACGGACACTGCTAGGATATATAACATAAAATCGGATAATGACATTGCAAAGCATTTGAGCATGGAAGATGAGATAAGCGCAACACAATAGTCGGAATGCTAGCGCGTGAACACACTACGCGATTATTTTTAACACATAATGTTCACCGATATACTACAAGAACTAGATGACGGTGTAGAGTATAAGAAGTTTAATGGCATAAATGAGTGGAGTAACTACATAAGTAAAACTGCAAGGGATTTCCAGATCATACACTTGAACATTAGATCATTGCGTAAAAACTATGATGAACTGTTATGCCTACTTAAAAAGGCGGAGTATTGTATAGATATTATCGTTTTGAGTGAAATAAATGTGAAGAAGGAGGAACTACCTATCTACTTCATAAATGGATATGACATGCACTCTGTGACAAGAGAAAAACGTAGAGGTGGCGGCTTGCTAATGTTCATTAAAAATGGACTTGATATAGAGATAAGAAACACACAAGGGCACGCCACAGAATTACTTCATGCTGTTATAAAAAAACCGAGCCATATCACACATATAGTAGGTATTTACAGACCGCCGAATACGAATAAACTTCGATTTATAGAGGAAATAGACGTCCTACTAAAAAGTATACCAGAAAAGGATCACATAATTATTGTTGGTGACACAAACATAAACATCAGGATACCTAACAACACGACCGAGACATACAAAAGCACCCTGTGTGGACACGGCCTACAAAGTATGATCAATGAATGCACTCGGGAGGAGGTAGTGGGAGATCAGCTGGTGACGTCGTGCATCGACCATGTGTGGGTGCGCGCGCCCGCGCAGCGCCTAGCCGCACACATGCTCACCTGTAAAATATCGGATCACTACGTAATCGGAGTGAACATAGCTCCAGGCAGAAACTGTGACAGTGAAGTAAAACTTGTAAAACTGGTATGTCGATTTAACACTAATTTAATAAAAGACGGTTTAGGTAAAGTGAACTGGAATGAGTTTGATGATATTAAATGTCCAATGTTGCTATACACGAAATTACTTAATGTGTTTGGCATAATTTATGCACAAGCAAAAACAACTGTAACTTGTATACAAAAAAGAAAAACTGAATTGTGGATGAATAGCACTGTTAATAAAATGATTGAAAGGCGTGATGAATTATTTAGATTATGGAAAGGCAACCCAAAGAATGTCACTAATAGATTAAATTATACAAACTTTAGAAACCTAACGAATAAATATATATACTTAGCTAAGCAAAAATATAAACAAAATGAAATTAAGAATTGCGAAAGTAATGTAAGAAAAATTTGGACTACTATAAACAGTTGGCTGGGGGCTACCAAACCCACATTAGACACAGTTATATTAAAATATCTAGGAAAAACCGAAACTGTGGAAAACATATGTACAAAGTTTGCTAAAACATTTACAGAGGAAATTTCCAAAATCAAACACAACTGTGACGTAAAGTTTTTAGAGAGGCGCACCTATGTCAAGGATTGTAATGTGAGTTTTAGATACCAAAAAGTTAGCAAAACTCAAATAGAAACAATTATCAACAAAATGAGTTCTAGAAAATCACCCGGTTCTGACGGTATAAGAATAAAAGATTTAAAGGTCATACGTAAAGAGATTAGCCCTGTCTTAGCAAATTTTGTGAATATGTGTGTAAAAATGGGAAAATACCCTGAGGAATTAAAACTTGCGCTTATTAGGCCTATATACAAACAAGGAAGCCACTTGGATTACTCAAACTATAGACCGATTGCAATCCTGTCTGTAATAAATAAAATAGTGGAAAAAGTAATTGTAGGCCAATTAAGTAAATTTCTGGAAACCAATAATGTGATTTCAAATACCCAACATGGTTTCAGACAAGCTAGAAGCACTTCCACTGCTTTAGCACAATTTTCCGATGAAGTTTATGGTAACTTAGATAAAAGGAGGTATGTAGGTGTACTATTTATTGATTTCAAAAAAGCATTTGACACATTGGACCACGAACAACTGCTGCAAGCTATGGGCGAATGCGGTGTTCGTGGTCCAATGCGTGAATGGTTCCGCAGCTACTTGTCGAAGCGCGCCCTGCGTGTCGCGGTCGACGGAGTCGCAGGCGCAGCGGCAGAGGTGCTGAGCGGGGTCCCGACCGGGTCCGTTTTTGGCCCGGTTGGGTACATTATGCATGTGAACAGCGTTGCAAATGTGGTGCGAAACTGTTCAATGTATATGTATGCTGATGACACATGCTTACTTTATGCTGATAAAGATATTAAGAGTGTAGAAAATGGTCGCACGATAATAGCATATTGTTAAATATAGAAAAAACTAAGTGTATGGTAATAAGCTCCCCCTTTCTAAAAAAAAACTCTGAACCAATTAGGATTGTAGGGCATACTTATAATTGTTTGCATTCTCAAATGCATGCTTGTCATTGTCAAAGCATAGAAGTAGTAGAGAAATATAAATATTTAGGCCTCACTATAGACAAATGTATAAACTGGAAAATTCATATAGATACACTGTGTAATAAACTAAGATCAATACTTTTTAAAATTATAAGTCTAAAAAATGTAGTTAATAAGAAAATATTGTGCATGATCTATCATGCATTGGCAGACGCGGTTATTGGGTATGGAATTATAGCTTACGGACGTACTTTTAAAACCTATTTAGACCGGATATTAAACTTACAGACTAGAATTTTAAAAAATATAGTGGATGTTAAAGTCAAAGATAGTTGTAACAAAAATTACCTAGCCTTATTTAAAAACCTTAATATTCTGCCAGTGCATGAGAAAGTAAGGTACCTAATAGCAACAGAGCAGTTCAAAAGTCGCGAATTTAAAACCCCCAAAGCACATACCCGCGCACTGAGGGCCACGACGCAGCGGAGGTACGTGGAGCCCGCAGCCAACAACTATTACGGCAAAAGAATGCGTAGTTACTTTAACACCAAGAATATTTAATATAATTTTTTTCAGAAGATGAATGTTGTGGTAAAAATAGTTTTAAAGTTAGATTAAAAAAGTTGCTCTTAGATTCCTTAAAATCATCTTAGTTGTAGTGGGTAGTAGGGTTAGCAAGGGTAAAACACAATGCTCGAACTAGTATAGGTAAGTAAAGGTATTTATTGAATTTATGTGTTTTCTATGAATGGATAGGGCTGTGATGTGATGATGGCATGTCTATCTATGGAAAACGGGTAGATTCAGGTAGGTGCATATAGAATAAGTAATTTGAGTGCATTACTTCGCCAATAAACGCTATGTTTGGCGAACTTACAGTTAAAAATATGTACCAATTTTTTTCTAAGAAATAAATTAAAAAAAAAAAAAAAACATTTTGTTGCAAACGGTCTTTTGTCTCATCTAACTACTGTATCATAAATATAGGATTGCCCGATATCTTTTCGTATAGAAAAAAAGTTATTTTTGATTTTTTTTGGCAAATAGCGTAGTCTTTGGTTTGATTCAGTTGGTATGGTAACTGTCTTGTTTTTGCATATTCACCATATTTTTTATGAAATTGCGGAAGTTTTCATTTTGTAGTTGCACCCAGGGTATGTTTGCTGCTATCATAAAATTTGTAAGGCTCGCATTAAATTCAGTTTGCCCTTTTTTTTCTTTGTTTCCGACATGTTTGGTTGTCTCCAAATGTATTTTAATATTGCTTACCTTGGTCGGTATATCTTGATTACAACAAGAGCAAGTAGGTATACGTGTTTGACACGGACCTCCGAAAAACGGAAAATTGCCACAATATTCGAGTAAAGATGATATTTTTCAGCGTTTTTTATACATTACTAAATATAAATTTTAGCTAAGTACAATCGTGAAGATACAATAGCTAAACAATAACGAAGTCAATTTATTGTTCATCTGATTGACAATGTGTCAGTCAAAAACGTACTTACTCATTTCAAGTGGCGATATCGTTTAATAAAGAGGTTGATAAATGATAAGTGATCATTGTTTATACATACCTACATACATACATTCATAAACTCACGGCTTCATTCCCAGAGCGGGGAAGGCAGAACTACTGCAGAATTACCAAGCACTCTTAAATAAGTTGTTGATAATTCTGTAACCACGTTTTGCACAATCAGGCTAAGATGTTTACCAGTGTATTAGTGACAGGTTGCAAGTCCATCGCCTAACAGTACTAGATGCCTTTAATATTCCCTTATCCCCTCTTACGACATCCACGAGAAGACATGGAGTGGCACTATTCTAACCCGGTGACCACACAGGTAATAATAATTGATTATGAAAATCAAAAATACTATTTGAAATCATCCTATAAGTGGTTTGACGTCATCCGCACTTTTTGTCCGACCCCTGCTGATGGATGACCTGGCACAAGTCTCGAAAGGGTAAACCGATAATACGTGTATCATTTGAAACATTGTATTCCAAATTTGTAGGCAAATTAAAAAATAACATTTAATTTAGCAAAATTTACCGGTTACACTTTTTCTAAACTAATACTTGTGTGCATAGTACATGGTTGGTCGTGTAACCTTGGCAGGTGGAACTGGTGACGCCGCGCGCGCCGGCTAAGGCGAAGCCTCCCACTCACTCGTGCAAGATGATCCAATGCGAGGAAGAGGACATTCCGTGCTGCGGCCCGTGTCGCACGTGTCGCGGGCAGCCGCGTAAGAAGCGCCCGCGCCGCAAGTGCTGCACGTAGGCACCAAGTCGGAAATGCAATATGGTTCCCAAAACACAAACTAACCGCCTTCTTTCATGAGAGTACCATAACCATAACTGTTGGTGATACGTAGATAAAAGTTATATAAGGGTAAACCAGAAATATATGATTATTGTTAAGAGGGCGCTATTATTCTTATTTAAATGCCAATAGTTCAGTATAATCTGAACAAAGCGAATTGGCCACTCATTTTGACTTACTTTCATTCACCGTAGTCAAAATCAGAATACAAATATTCGTTGTCCATAGGGCAATTGGCTTCAAATTCAGATCCTGAAAGTGACTTATTGGAATCACTTTCAGAGTCAGATGTGTCACTGGTGTCTGAGCCAACTTCAATCACGAACTTGTCCACGTGGGTATCAATTATAACATCTAATTTCCTTTACTAATTTTCTATTTTGATCACATAGTCGCAACAGCTCTTCCAAGTATCGGATACTATTCCCTGAAAATATAAACTGTTACTTCCTACATTACGTGTGTATTTCGCATGTGCCTTATTGGTATTACTTATTTATGTTGATTTCACGAAAATTGATAACTCATAATATTTTGCACTAAATTCAAAAAGCCATCTTCTCCGCGTGCAACATTTGTCGATGCCTCCTATATCATTTCAATATGGTTAAAATCACAATGATATGGCGGTAGACTGAGTCTAAGACCACACAGAGGTCAAAATCGTCTAAATGTATCTTCTTTTTTATTTTCGGTTGGTTTTTCATTAAAATTATTGCCAGTGAAAGAAATTAGTTTCAATGAAATTACGCAACAGGGCGAATAGTCATATATTTCTGGTCATACTTTAACACTCTGCGATTGAGGGTAATTATTTGTCAAACCGGCGTGACTTTGTGACCGTATTCCGGCGAAAACGAAATTTGACTATTAACACAAACGACTCATAAAACCAAAAATATCATAGGTCTGCTAAAGTTAGAACAACACCGTTACATTCATTAGTAGAGTGTATATGAACTAAAAATATTATTGATTATCATAGTACAGAAGCTTTTAATCATAGTACAGAAGCTTTTAATCATTAGAAATATCAATTTTCGGGCAAGTAAAAATATAACGTCAAATTATATTCAGTAAGTAATATAATAGAACAGAGTATTATTCTGACATTTATGACATAAGACATAAAAGTAAAGTGACAATAACAAAAAGGTAAAAAATAAGAGAGCCATTTGTAAACATTCTACTGACGTTTAGTCCGCCAGGCAGGCGTCAATTTTAATAAACGAGCTAAAATCTTCGACTCTCCGCTCTATTAGTTCCACAAACGTCAGCAAGGCCGGGCGCAGAGTAGCCGTATGGCTAAATGGTAACGTCACATTTGGAGCGGGTGGCTGACAGACTACACCTCACTCGCAGAGGGTTAACGAATCAAGTAACGTCTTGTGCGTTTATATGTTAATCGTTGTATTGTGGATTTCAATAAAAAAAAATAGGAAAATAAATACTTATTATATACATAAGCAATGTTTTCACTTCAATTTTATCATAGATATATTTTATTAGCTTTTCGCTGCACGCGATTTTAGCGCTACGGACACCTTTACAGTAGGCCTAGTATGTTTGCGTTTATCGCGTGACAAAATGTGGATAAAGCATCCGTCACTCTCGTAGGCACTAACGTACGCGAGAAGTGACCGATGTTTTATCCACATTATGTCACGCGATAAACGCAATCATACTAGGCCCCGAGGATGTCAAAAATCTCAACTAACTAGGGTACGGGCACCAATAGGTGAATGACACCCATAAGGTACGAGTAAACAAACACTCGATCGAAATAATCACATAATTCAATCGTAAAAAATGTTACATAGTTCGAAATTTATTTTTCTTAAACTGCAACTATTTGCTTATGCATTCATTCGATCTTTACGTAGTACTATATTTTCTGTGGCCGAAATTGGGCGTCGTTCTGGAGCTTCCCGCCTAAAACGTCGATAGTATGGGAAAATAAATAAGGTCAGTGCACTCCAAAGGCCGTAGCAGGATAAGGGAAAGAAAAATGCCCTTTGATATTATGACTTGATTTTTTTTCCAACTGTTCCTTACGTCTAGCAGTGCAATTGTGCCCAGTTGGGTACATAAATTCCTGGTGGTTCCGCAGAAAAAATATAATATATCCGAATTCATTAAATATGAATCACCTTCTAGCCCAGTTTTCATGTATAATTTCTTTCCATCGATGTTTTTAAATGTCTTAAATGTTATTAATGGTGACATTGTCATCGGAGATGAATTCTAAATAGGTTAATTAAAAGAGATTGTATGTATCTGACTTATCTACGCACTTCACTGGTTATATGCTAGTAGTAGGTATCTACTTGTACGAGGATCGTTTTTTTTTGACATGAAGCACGAAGGTTTTTGGAAATATTTGTGTTCTTATGTTTATACAGGGTGTCCCATAAATAGCACGTCACAGTGACACCGGAGATTCCCCAGCCTCAGACGAACCGAACCAACCTAACATGACCTCAGTAAAAGTTGCACCGTTTTCGAGTTATACCAATTTAAAGATTTTTCCAATTTCTCACCTCTTTTAACATTGCAAGTGCCCGCATTTACTGGGATAGCTTTACAATTTAGTTTTTTTTATTTGTACGCTTTTATGAATAGTTGCTTAAGATGATAGAAGCATTAGGTATTATGTCAATAACTAATGTAAAAGTTGGAAAAATACTGTAATGAACTTGACTTAAATTATCATCAACATATTAATTTCAACTTTGAACACCTGCCATGACTTTTTTTTACTAGAAACGAAATGAGCAAATAACTTTAAAAACATGCGTATGTTATGCCAATTCTAAAATGGTATGACACATGATATCATAATGCAAAAAAGTAGGAATTCGAATCACATTTGATTGACCAAGGTTCAAAGATAAAGGTTTATTCGTTTTTACAATAAATGTTCGAATTGTTTCCCTGCGACTCTAAGGCACAAATAGCATCTTCGGATAAAATTTCGGTTTAATTTTCGTAAACTGGTTTCGGATATGTCTCGGGCTGCATCGAAGACACGTCGCCGTAGTTCCTCTTCGTTACTTATTGGTTTTGAATAAATTTTATCTTTCAAACATCCCCAATAAAAAAAATCCAGTGGGTTTAGATCCGGGGAACGCGCTGGCCATAAAATTGATCCCATTCGCCCAATCCATTCTGTCAGGATACTTGTTGTTTAGGTGCTCACGGACTGAGCGAGCGCAGTGTGCCGGGCAGCCATCTTGCTGGAACCACATCCTTTGCCTCAATGCCAACGGCGTGTCCTCTAATAAAATAGGCAGATCGTTTTCCAAAAACTGCAGATAATTCTGGCCATTCAGAATCGGCGGCAACTCGACCGGTCCTATTATTTGGCCGTTAAAAATTCCGGTCCACAAATTAATTTTAAATTGGTATTGTGACCGGTCTTCTCTCTATTCGCACTGAAGTTCCTGGCTCTGCTTGTACTTGACTTAAAACAACGTCATCATCAATGGTTTGGGGTCTTCCTTCTGAGCCACGTCTTGGTAGTCTGTCGTCACGATAATCATTCACGACTCTTCAGTCGCCTCATAAGTCGTCGGCCTACGATTTGCATATCGTTCCGAGTACAGTCTTGCAGCCAACCTTGCGTTGTAAGAAACATTACCTCGAGTGGAAACTCTCCTAGTTTCACCATAAATTAAATGCATATCAGCGTACTCACTATTGAAGTACTGAGAAGTATTACGATGTGCCATCGTAATAAAGTTTTACAAAGTGAAATCAAGTGTCCGTTAAGAGTGCCGAGTAGTCGTTTCAGTTCCACAAAATTAATCAGAGATTTAGTTCAGGAACACCACAGGAAAACAGGGACGCAGTGAACATGGTGATAAGTAATGACATAAGTCAAATTAATAAAAATAAAAAGTAACTAAAAAGTCTGCTATTAAAACGAGGTTTAATATTAAAGGGCACGAAACGCAAGGTAACGAACTACTTTGGGTCACAGGGCACCCGCTGCAATAAATTAATAACTACCATACAATTCTTTACATAATAAACTTGCAAAGCGGCTAATAGCCTTTCATTTGTTAGTTTGGTTTCGGGATCCTTATTAGGAAAAGTTAGTCGAATTCCTACTTTTTTGCATTATGATATCATGTGTCATACCATTTTAAAATTGGCATAACATACGCATGTTTGTAAAGTTATTTGCTCATTTCGTTTCTAGTAAAAAAAAGTCATGGCAAGTGTTCAAAGTTGAAATTAATATGTTGATGATAATTTAAGTCAAGTTCATTACAGTATTTTTCCAACTTTTACATTAGTTATTGACATAATAATGCTTCTATCATCTTAAGCAACTATTCATGAAAGCGTACAAATAAAAAAAATTAAATTGTAAAGCTATCCCAGTAAATGCGGGCACTTGCAATGTTAAAAGAGGTGAGAAATTGGAAAAATCTTTAAATTGGTATAACTCGAAAACGGTGCAACTTTTACTGAGGTCATGTTAGGTTGGTTCGGTTCGTCTGAGGCTGGGGAATCTCCGGTGTCACTGTGACGTGCTATTTATGGGACACCCTGTATAGTGGGCATTAGTGGCTTGTCACGATATTTTTTTGTACCTCCGTAAAAAGTATTAAAAAATCTATTTTTTTTTATGGACGTCCTAGAAAATGGTTTTGGTTAAATATATAAGGTGCTAACAAACTAGTCACGGATATTTTAAGAGGTAATACATTACACTAAAACAATTCACTTTTAACTGTAATTAAGGAACCTTTGTATATCATTTTATTGTTTTAATTTATGTACCTGTCAAGATGTTTAACAATGTTTGTCAAAAGTAGTTTTTCGTAATGTATTTTATTTTATTTATCAACTTTAAGAGGCCACTTGAATGATAGTTTAAAGAGGTTCTAGAATGTCTTAAGAGGTCTCATTTAATTATCTTATTAACAGGGTGTTTTAACGTAGCAAATTTGTTTCCTAGTTTTCTCCAAAAAACATAAGAAAACCTATGATGTTTCATACTTAAATGTACTCCGAGAACCGAGTATTATCAGCTGTAAAAATATCCGTGACTAATTTCTTAGCACCTTATATGTACAGATGTAGTGATTAATCCTTTCCCATCGTTTTTTGTCGGATATGTTCGTATTTATCTAGCTTTCTCAATTAGCTTCAGTACCCATCAATATGCCAACTGAGAAAGCAAGATAGATACGAAGTTATCCGACCAAAAACGATGGGAAAGGATTATTCACTACATGTGTAAATGCAATTGAATTTTAAATTCCCTGTGTCGACAGTGCCTGATGTATATGAAAAGCAAACCTATCGAAACTGCTAACTATCTCGTAGTTTTGTAGGAACTTATTTAAAAGAAAGGAAAGTCGAAGTTACGTTAGCTCCATCCCCTTCTCTCAATCTAGTGTCGAATGACAAGTGACAGGTATGCAGCTAACGTTACTTTGAACTTCGATTTTCAAAGTAGGGCCAGGTGAATATTTGGCGTTTCAACCGCTTTCAATTCTTGTTATTTTAAATGGAATGGATACTACCCCCGGGTCCGCTGATTTTGACATCAAAAGTTGCTGGTAGTTATCATTATTTTCGTCAATATATTGATGATAATAATGACGGCGGTTGGAACTAGCGATGGGCAATTTCTGAAACATTTCACATATTACCTTAACTGTGACACATTTCAACTTTTGAAAATTACATAATTGACAAGAAACGTTTCTGAGAGTAATATTACCGAATAAATTTCACTTAAATTTCATGTCACTTCTTCGCTACTTCTGACGCCAGTAGAACGGGTTATTATTATAAAATTCGTAGATTTACGTCAGTGGCCGCTTGGCCTAGGGGTATATGTTCTCAGCTGTTATACGAAGGACGGAAGTTCAAGACCGAGTTTCGATTTTTCTTGAGATGTTTTTTTTTTTATGTACTACCACGGTGGTAAACAAGCATTCGGTTCGTATGATGTTAAGCAGATACCTTTACCTATAAGCACAAGCATTTCCTAAGGGATTGCTAGCACGTTGCCGACCAAAAAAAGAGGATAAACGGTGTTGACGACTAAAGACAAAGTTTTGCCTTCCGTCATCAAACCACTGCATTCTCTGGAAACCTTACTCACCAGCATCAGCACAGCCCTATGAAATGGGTACCTAGGGTCTTAGCGTCATTCATTACATTGCGGTATCCTATAAGCTGGCGGTATTTCACCAGTCTACATATTATATATTAAACAAACATAATGTCCTATCCTTAAAAAGTCCTGCTTTCGCAGGTAATATACCTGCTATTTGGACTATTATAAGCTATTGAGACTTTACTGTTTTGTAAAATATTAACAAACAGTGTCGTTGATACACGGAATAAAACACTTTTTTATTTAAAAACTTTATTTCATAACATTGACCTAAATCTACCAAAAAAATATATACACACACACAATACCACAATGAACAGAAAGAATTCAAACAAAATATAATACTTTTCGCGGCCCGCGGATACTATTCGTTGCATTGTGCATTGAAGACTTTACAAGCTATAAAATAAAACTTTTCTGCAATTGAAGGAACTCACTTTTTCCTTAAAAATATGTACAATTGTAAAAAATAAATATTGTGTTCCTCCGCATTCACACTTATCTTTTATTTTGACTCGATAATCAACTAAATATCTTTCCAACTCTTCCAATCGATTAAAAAATATGTCTTTAGTATTTGTTAGTGGAAGGTTAAGCGTTAACGTTTCATCCTTGATTATATTTATCTGAAAATAAGGAAGTATATGTGTAGGCATATTCATATTATCACATAAAAACCTACGGTAAAACTAGTAGCCCCGGGTCTTGTAATGTAACCCACGCAAGCCTCTAGCCTTCATGTCTCCGGCATCACCTACTTAGAAAATCTAAGGCAAAACTTACTAGTTGAATCAAAGGCAGAGGATCTAACATTTCCTGTACATCATCATCATCATCAATGTGATTTTCGTTTATATAATTAAATTTTTTCCTATTTAAGTGCTTAACAATGGTAGGTATTCATTGTTAATGCATATAAAGTATTTACTTGCATTTTGTAATAAATAAATAATAGCTTAGTTATAGATTTAGATAAGCCTGACTTGCGAAATTATTTAAACGTCATATTTTATAGTTTTTCAATGTATGGCATGCAAAGAGTGTTTACTACTGCAGATAAAAGTAAAATTGTAATACCAGAAATTAACATTACCTACATAGAATCGTCAAGGTCAGACACTTCAGCAAAACTGTGATCGCTGCTATACTGGTGTATATTAGAACTTGTGTAAGATGTTTGGGATCCAGGGGTTAAACTTTCATCCTCGGTATCAAGTAAAGAACTTGCTATAGTCGATGAGGTATCATGTTGAACATCAATGGAAGAGTCTGTAGCAGGTCGATTCTTATTATTTTTTTTATTAAGCATATTCCAGTTATGTGCTATATAGCAGAGTTTACTTGCTCTGTCTGTTGTAAGTCTATTTTTTTTTTTAGAATGGATGTTTGAGAAACATGAAAAAGATCTTTCCACTGACGCTGACGTAGCGGGTGTTGTTAGAATTTTGATTGCAATTTTTCCTAAATTGCTTTGCGAAAAAAAACATTTCCACCAAGCCAGTGGTTAAATTTTTTGTATCATATCTATGACGAAACCAGTTCGATAGAGTCCATCATTCATTTTGTATAGTGACAACTCCTGAAAAGTATCTCCTATGTTAGAATTATTATGTGTAGCCATTTTATTGATAATTTCGCAGCCTTCAATATTTTCCGATTCGCTCAGCATTACACCTTTGTTTTTTGGATCCAAAATGCAGGCCGCAAAATGTATTGGTTTTAATGCATTGGCTTTCCTTTCATTTAATTTTATCTTTAGGTTCTCAACTGTTGCTAGTTCAATGACTTTAGCCAAAGATGTACTGTAAACTTCATCAGTAATTTCTTCAAGACATTCGTAAACTTTATGTATGCAACAATAATCACCTTCTAAAGTTGTAATCCACCTAGTTGTTGGTTTCAAAATGTCGCAAACATGCATTATTTTTATCCAAGTTTCGTCATTTGATAAAAAAAAAGAATATTGCCGTTTGAGCTTCTTAAAAACGTCATTGTTGTTCGGCATGTGGCACAAGTTTTCAAGTATGACCCTAGCATTAAGAAAATTTTGAAAGCACTTATCATGACTGGCCCATCTCGTTTTAACAGGTAAAGATAAATTAGTTTTCATTCCTTTATCTTTTGATATTTCTGTGAACATTGATGTTAGAATTTGTGTTTTTTTTATGGTTTTTACCACATTTATTACATGTTTCGTCAACGTTTTCATTTCTTGTGTTTTTAAAATATCATGGACACACAAATGCAATGTATGTGCCAGGCAACCGGTCCATGTAATATTGGAGTATTTTGTTTCTAATTGTGATCCACATTTTTGCATATTTGATGCATTGTCAGATACAACACCAGTGAATTTATGCTGTCCAAGTTCCTGTATAACTTGAAATTTCTTCAGTGAGATAGTCTGATGTATGTCTATTTTGTTTTGTAGATATTATCTTATACAGATATGGTTGTGGGGTATAAATTATGACATTTATAATCCCTTCATTCCTTAAATTAGACCAACCATCTAATGCTAAATGCAATGCCTCTGACTCACCGACAGCACGGTTTATCTCGTTACTCAAATCCATAAATGTGCTTTCCAAAAATATGGTAGATAATTGCTTTCTGGATGGTGGTACATACTCCTGATTTAGCAGTTTTAATGCTGTCTTCCATAGTGGGTGTTCCAACATACTAAGAGGAGCATTTGTGACGTATATTGCAAGAGCAAACGCTTTATGCACTTTATCATAGTTCTGAAAAATAAAAATAATACTATATTATACTGTATAATACATTTGCATTTAAAGTCGAGCCATACGTGCATTAAAAGTCGAAAATGGTTACGTACTGTTTGTCTGTTGGATTGTTCCGGTAGTTCATTTGGTGATGCATTATTATTTTGCACGGAGGATGTTCTTAGTGAAAATAATGCCTTAACATCATGTGGACAATTTTCACAATTTAAAACATGTGTGGTTTTTCTAGTGGCATTTCGATAGCCGAATTTTTTTGTACAATATTTACAATAATACACTCTTTTATTTCCCTCTTGTGAAATTCTAAAGCAATTGTAAATAACACCTTTTGGTTTCATTTTACCGTAGTCTTTACAAAGTTTCTACGACAATCATGAGTCAAAAATGACTTTATGACTGTTCTCTGGCCAGTCATTGATTTGTACGTTAAAAGTAGGTAAGTAAATTAAGTATGTTATCTTTGTTGTACAGTCGAGTGCATAAATAAGTAAACACCACAAAGTTTCATAAATATGTATGCAGCCCTTATTACTACAGTAGTAAAGTTGCTGTATACATATATCGATACCTTAGTGCACAATCGTACTAAATTATTTTATTTTGCCAGTAAACTTACAAACTTATTATCTTTGCACAAACATATTAATTACAATGACTTTTCAAATGTAATTAGTACAATTTGTGAACTAAGGTATCGATATTTGAGACTTTGGGTGATAACTTATTTTTGCACTCGACTGTACATAATATCCAGAGTAGTTAAAGGAATTATCTTAAAGTGGTTGCTTTGATAACAATGACAATCTAATACCAACGTTGATTTCATCGTGAAGTATAAAATTACACACAAACATATAATTTACACCTGAAAACTACAGAAAATTAACAGAATTTTTTCATTTGTAACTTATAGTAACTTACATGAAATTTAAATGAAACTTTCAGTTTCGTAACTTACAAGCTGCCCATCACTAGTTGGAACGCCCGAATATTCACACGGCCTCTGCTCATGATATTTTGTCATTGCCTCAGCTCTCAATGCGAGGTGATCACTTCCATCGCACTCTCCATAAATGAAAAACATTATTATCTAAGTAGTCTGAGTAATATATTCTTGTACCAATTTTTTGCGTAACTATGTCATCTATGTAGGTACTCTTATTTAAACATGACAATTTAAAAAAACATGCAATATTCAAAAATATCGAATGATTTATTCAGTACATTGGCCACACGAGGACTCTTTTACACGTCCGTAATAGAGAGTGAATCTAGCAGCGCTTCGCACAAGACCATCATCGCGGAGATCAAGTGCCGCCAGAAAAAGGTAAGGTAAAGGTAACCAGTAGAAGGTAATTTTTTCATCATAAAAACATAATAATAATTAAGTATAATACTTAAGTAAGTTACGTTATATTATAAGGTAACAAAGTAATATATATATATTATTTTTTTAATTATTTATTTAATCTTTGTTGCACAAAAACACCGAAATTCCTAATACCTAATTCGTATAGGTATTCCTGCAATTATGTAGTATCTAACATTGGTTCTTGAGTTACAGGTGACAAATTTTTTTTTTACTTTACATGTTTTTGGTAAAGTCATATATTTGTCAGGCCGTACTTTTTGCCCCATAATCCTAAGAACCAAATTCACCAAACGATGTGAAATTTAATCAATGTCAATCGACTGTTAGTTCATACATTTTGACAGCTTTCAGCGTTCTAATCCTCTGTTAAGTAAGTGGCGAAAGTCCATTTATAAACCTTAATAATGATGAGGTGCCGTTTAGTTCCAGGATATTGACTTATTGTCACCGCCTGTATCGCACGGTCTTCATGTTTTCACGAGAAATATAAAATAAATTAATACCTCTTATTTTCTCAGAATACGAAATTGGTTCACATTAAAGTGCATAGAGTCGCTTAGCTTAGAAACAACGTAAATCAACGATTGAACATGAATAACTGAAAATAGCATTTTACAAGATCCAGTTAATAATTAAAATATCCTTTCTTTGGGTAAAACACATTTAAATTAATATTATCGTAGTTTTTTGTTTATTACATTTTAACATTACATTTTTTTCAGAGCAGTGATATAAGGGTGAATTGCAAAAATATATTACATAGTTAAGGACTTGATTGAGACAACGTTAACTTTCTTCCGTAAAAAATTACGGTCGGTTAAAAATCACACATGTACAGTCAACCAATTTGATTTCTAGGCCACTTTGGACTATGTTAAACTGACGTTGTCAACCAAAACGTAAGAGACTTCATATGATTTGACTTACAACATTACGTTGACAAAGTCCATAGTGGCCTAGGAATCAAATTGGTTGACTGTACGCACCTTAACTTTTTTATCTACACAAATATCATGTCTTCTATTATGCGTTCAATACCCAGGTTACAGCAATGAATATTAGTTAATATTATAATTTTGTCAAACATGCTCGAAATGAACGGTTTTCCGATTGAAACACAAGGACGGAAAGTGCCTCATTTTACTCCTAGGAGTAAAAAAACCATATGAAAACACTTTCCGTCCATGTCCATATTGATTATTAAAAGTGCTCTCTATTGCATACAAAATCGAAAGGAACGTGAAAAAAAATCCCGCACACCCAACTTGTAAGTGCAGTCTGAGGCAGCACCGGACGCCTGCGGTGGAGGCGGCGGCGCGTTGTGCGTGAAACTATCTTAACTAATACGAGAGTTTTCAAACAAACATTCTCTCCGAATTTGGTAAAGGTTTTTAAAAATATTTATAATTATGTATTTGTATCATGTCCTCGCATTGTTTGAGAAAAGCATTAAATTTGGCTCGGCGGAAACGAGGATTTCCTGACTCTTATTTTAGCAGGGGCTCGCTAATGCTCGGCCTCCTAACCACCTCTTCAGGAAATCCCTTACTGTCCGCGCCTAGGCAATAATATACAATAAGTTTAAATTATTTGTAAACAGGTACAGTAAAGGAAATTGATTCATAGACCATTTTGTACTATGTCATAGTGACGTAATCAATCAAAACGTAAGTGACTTCTTATGATTTTATTTACAGTGTCACTTTGACATGGTCCAAAATGGTCTGGGAATCAATTTCCTTGACTGTACATTTTATCCTCTTTTAACGCCGGTTTAAGCTGATGGTCGTGGTAGCCAAAGCTCAATAAAAACAAAAACAAATACCTACATCTCTCTAAATGAGTTTCGGACATCGAAATATTTAGTACTATGTACAGTCAACGTCAAAAGTAAGTGATCAAAATCAACATTTCAAAATATCTATTGTCATGGCATCCCAAATATAACATGTTATATTGAAGTGCTAAATTAATTGATGTTTTAATTAGTCAAAAGAAAGTGATCATAACAGCTGTGCAAAACAGAAGCCTGACATGACATTTCTATCAAAAGCGTCAAACGTGAATTGAATACCAAAATAACGACATTCCAACAATATCGGCAAAAGAAGGATTTATGGCAAATAATTCCAAGATGTAATAAAAACTTATTTTAAATCTTGGCGTAAGGGAGATTGCTATTTTGTCACTTCGCATGTTTTTCGACGAACATAACCGATATTAACCGAAGTACTCCGAGGTTGTCCCAAAACCAAGATTTTATAGTTAAAACTTTAATTCGAAATGTTCAACGATGACTTAAACTGTCATTGAGTTTTCAAAAATCGAAATAATGGTGATCACTTATTATGACACGTTATTGAGCTCATTTACTTTTGATCAACTACAATAGTCCGTAGCATTTGACTTAATGTATTGTATAGATAATTTTGGGACCCTATTTCATCAGTTTCTTTTGCTGTTGACTGTACAACAGCGGGTCTAATATGGCTGCGTTTATCGCGTGATAAATTTTGGATAGGTAAGGCATCCGTCACCTTCTGACAGGTAAATAAGTACACGTGTCAAAAAGTGACGGATGCTTTATCCACAGTTGACACACGATATAGACGCAGCCATACTAGGCCCGCAGGAATAAACACTCACCGAAAACAAGTAAGCCAAACCTGACCTCAATTTCACAGACGGGCATTTCTATTTAAGGTTGTACCGTTTGGTTTAAGGCAGGTACCAGTATTTTTGTCATATTTTAGCAATTTAGTTAATTTTTCTTGATAGTAAATATATTGTAGTTTGATAAAATACAAGTTGTTTCCTTATTTTATCAATCTAAACCTGTTAAAAAATTACTTATTATGCTGAAGGTAGTGTTTTTTTGGTCCAGTTCGTGACAAATTACTTTTGGTGTAGAAAATTAAAGACAAATTGTAATTTAACAAAGTATATTTTATCAAATATAGCACTAAAAAAAAAACAAACTAAACAAACATATTCTCAATAAGTTGTAAGGTTTTTTAACAATAAATATATTTCAACCTGTTCGTTACGATATGTAACTAATCGGTAACTTATTTTTAGTTTTTTGCCCCTTTTTGGATTTTCGCCAGTAATGACAAAAACAAAAAACATAAAAGAAATAAAAACATGTCGTTTTCCTTATAAAACATAATAATTAACCCTTAAAATTATTTAATAGAAAATAAAAACATATCAAAAATTTAGGGGACAATAACTAAGTGGACACTCACGTAACTCTACGGACAAAGTAAAGAAGAGATCACAATAGTCACCATATATTATTATTATTTTTTATCTTAATTAAACATTTACTTACGCATAATGAGATCTATAAATTCCAAAAATAAACGACTGGTATGGCAGGAACAAAAAAGAAAACAAAGACAACAACTAGCTATTCAGAGACGTAATGCAGCCAGTGTCATAGGGACCATGCCGCGAGCAGACCTGCTACTATAAAAGGAACACCCCCTGGTGTTCCTTTTATAGTGGCGATTATTATTTATATCTTTAATATTTCAGTAGCTTAGTTTAATTTTAATTTAAATACGATTAGTTCTAAGTTTTTTTTGTTTTTAATGTAGAATTCTACGTATTTGTCTATTTGAAGGATAAACTTAAAAACTACTGAACCGGTTCTATAAGTTCTCCCAGCGGTTAATTCTGTAGGAACTTAGCGTATATTTTATCTCGGAAAATGAAGAGGTACTTTCCAAGGGAATGGCGATGAATCGGTTCCACACAAACGAAGTCACCAGCAACGAAAGGCTTACAAAACTTCCGAAATATTGCAATAATATCAGAAATCAGCATTACAGTACTGATTTTGCCACATTAATTTAAATAATTTACTTAACTATGGACAGAATAACAAATCCTTTTCATTTTCAATAAACATATAACTCACATAGACAAACCCAAAGGCTAAAACTAGTTACGTGCACTATGTATACGGCCTTATGTGTCGAGTTAGTTACATTTACTGGTCCACCTACACGTGACGCTATGAAACGTAACGCACAGGACGTAACGAATTCACGTCATAAAATATAAAAACATTTTTAATAAATTAACATTAAAAGTTAAATCTTTTCTGTAAAAACTATACGAAACAACATAAATCTGGGCATAATCCGGTATTTTTTCTATTTTCATTACTTCTTATTTAGGTAACGAAACATGGTAACTAAACTGGACCAAAAGACGTGGTAAAACTCACCTGAGCACGACACGGCACGCTGCGGGGCCACAAATGATTCTTTCAACGGCTTTTTGGGTAGATTATAAACTTTATCTATGGTAGTTATGTTGCTAGGTAGCAAATAAACTTACGAGCTTGGTAGTTTTTTTCGTATATTTCTTAAAAATAGCGTAACTAAGGTGGACGTGTCCACCTAAGCTATTTCGAGGGGACAACGTTTAAAAATTGAATTAAAATAGAAATAAAAGAAATTAAATACGTATATTACCAAAATCACATTGCTTAAAGTCAAAACTAGCCCAAAAATGTTTCACTTGGTTGACCGTCGTATAAAAAATCTGTGTTATTGTAGTTTGAACATTCATAATATCTAAGGGGACAGTATTGGGGCTCGCTGTAGATGTATTTTTAAATGGATTTTTTTATATATCAGATTAGATTTACTCTTTACTAAATAAGATAACTAGGAAGTTGAAAACGTAAACTTTGAAACAAAGTAACATTCATCGGTATCCCTAATTCATACTAAGAAAAAATAATTAAACATATCAGGGGACATCGAAAAAATGGCGAGTACAACTTTAGATAGAAATGCCCAGACATAAGATTGATATTAAAAGTAAATGAGCCCACGAGCCGGTAGAGAATGCAAGAACGGATTGCCAGGAAAAATAAATAAATAATTAGTAAATTTCGAAGTTTCGTGACCGTTGTCCTATAAAAATACTCAATAAATATTAATGCATTTCGAACAGGCAACAATTACTCGGTTTAGTATTTTTTATGAAATAAGCTTTAATTTAAATCTTTTTACACGAGCTAGTTTTAAGACTGCGCCGAGCGTACGCCGGACGTACAATGGCGCCCTCATTACTTTTATTGTGTTTTTTAATAAACTATAGTATTTTCTTGAAATTGGACGAAATATTTTTGTACTACAAATGAAAACACAACTTATAGGGTATATCATATAGTTTAATAACAAAATTTCCCCTTCGAGTTATTAACTTAACGGAAAAAAGTGGCCACCTTTTCCCGTTAAGCTGACTACTCAAAGGGTAATTGTTATTAAAGTTTGTTACGTATCCCATAAATTGTGTTTTTACTTGCGCTACAAAAACGTATCGTCTGATTGCAAGGAAATTCTTTAGTTAATCAGAAAACACAATAATAGTAATGAGGGCGCCACTGGACGCTCGGCGTTTGCTCGGCGCAGTGTTAACCTGATGGTAGGTTTTATTCATTTCTCAAGAACAACACCAAAGAATAAGATGGCGCCCTATTTCGATACGGTTGTGTTATTACCGGTTGTGTTTAATGCGTTTCTCACGGTTTACTCGCAATTTATTCGTCCTATGATTTAAAAATCTTAAAAGGTGTGTGTCAAAGGTTGTGGAAATAAATAATTTTCTGGCTGTGGTATATATTTTCACAGGTAAGAATAAACAAAATAAAACCACACAATAAAATTATCTTCGTCATTGAGAGTAGGGTGTCAATCTTTTCAGTCAACTACCCTTATTCTCTGACTTTTAAAATGTATAACAAACCGACTTCAATATTTACCAAATGTTATATTCTGAATGAAAATGCTCAAGTTTTTACTGAAAAAACTATCTCTGTAGGTATGTCTATAATATTTCAGGAGTTCCCTCGATTTCTTCAGGATCTCGTCATCAGATCCCAACGTGATGCCAGTGGGGCCAATTTGAAAGCGTACCCTATTATTACGGGAGGTCACAACGAATTTGGTAACGATCTCGGAAATGGATTATGCTAGTGTGATAGGTTAGAGGGCAACTCCCTGACTCCAAATATGTCGGTCTGCCTGCGCACAGTGGTCGCGTTATCTAGATATATGGCTGCTGAAAAACGTGCTATCGTTCCCAAAAAAAACGATGTGGGAAATGGCTGAATGTTGTACATAAAGTAAGTACTAGTTGTACTTATGTGAATTATGCAAAAACTGACCAAAATTTTGGTTGCGTTATTGTGCTTCGACCTTTTAAAGATGGTTTATTGTAACCAAATAAAAACCGGGCAAGAGCATGTCCGACCATGCTCAGTGTAGGGTTCCGAAGCCGTAACGACAAACACAAAAAACTATCTCAAAAATCAACATGTATGAAACAATTTTCTATTTAAAGTTATTTGGCGCTGTCTTAGATGATTTTTAGTAGGTACGAGTATAAACCCGTTAATCGCCTGTATCTCAGGAACTAATCATGTCTACTTAGCCGTGATAGTTTTCCTTTAAAATTCGTTATATGCGCTTTCGTTGAAGATTTTTTTCAGATTTTTAGTACTTGTAGTTTTGGCTGTAGGGGGGGGGGACACTTGACTCTAACAAAAAATAGCGCTTTAAAGCTTAATATTTCATAAACGGATCCCTTAATCGAAAAATTGTTTTCATAAACCCGCAATATTTTTGAAAGACCTATCCAACAACACCCCACACTATGGGGTAGGCAAGAAAAAAAAAAGACATCCCCACGTTACGTGTAGGGGAGGTGCATTAAAAAAAAATATTTTTCAAAATTTTATTTTACCACTTTGTTGGCGTGACTAATATGTACATTCGTGCCAAATTACAGCTTTCTAGTACTATGAGTCTCTGAGCTAGACTGGGGACGGACGGACGGACGGACGGACATGGCGAAACTATAAGGGTTCCTAGTTTGACTACGGAACCCTAACTAGTTTGACTACGGAACCCTAAAAACGATAACGGAAATGGCTGAATGTTGTACAAACAGCAACACACTTAACTGACCATTAAAGACAGAGCAGAGAGAAAATGATAACGACTGAAAGAGATAAATATATATGTATCATGTCAACTTCAAATCAAATAACGATTGCATATGTGTGACACGCCTTTCTCACTTTTGTTTGACAGAAGATTGTTTATTCTAAGGGTGAAGAGACGTCCTACTTTGAAAATCAAAGTTCTAAGTAACGTTAGCTTCATCCCTTTCTTTTGATTTAGTCTCGAATCACGAGTAACAGGGAAGCAGCTAACGAGACTACGAACTTTTATTTTCAAAGTAGGGCCCTAGACTGGTTCAACATCACGATGACGCGTGAATTTGTCAATATCAAAATTAAACTTTGGGCTGAGTCGTGGTAAAATTAACTACCTAGTTATATTGTTACTGAACCTTGACGCATATCTTTAATGTGCTCAGTCACACATTTACATACATACATTAAATCACGCCTGTTTCCCAGAGGGGTAGGCAGAGACCACTTCTTTCCACTTGCTACGATATTGACAATTTTCTTTCGCTTCTTCCACATTCATACATCGAGTCATGCACGCACGTCGGTTTCGGGTATACACACTATTTTCTATTTATTTCTTATTTGATATTGCATTTTCGTACGTAAAATGTTGATCCTCACCCGATCGTATAATTCGACGGATTATGAAATTCCTAGGCATAAGGTTAGGTTAGATTATTTCATAATATGCCTAGGAATATCACGATTTGGCGAATTAACGATTGCGCGACGACATCAGAATCTATAAAGGTAAATCGTGAAAATAACAATTTTGAGTAGGTCTTACTGAGAGCAAAACGTCCTGTGTTGCATTTAGTCTGCTAGGCATAATGTCCGTTAATGAGAAGGACCGCAGTGAAGAAAGCCCAGGGAGCAAAACGTCCGCAATTAAAAATGCCCTTGAAGCAAATCGGCATCAATGAAAAATGACAAAAATGCATAACGTCCCCAACGCATAATACCTAGTCGATGTGGATGTGTTTTTCCTTTGTTTGGGCCAGAATTAAGGTCAGGTGTGTCACGTTATGATTATTTGTTACCCTGTACCTTTCATACGTAGTTTTTATAAATTTTGCGAGTTTATTGTAGATTGGGATAGGTTACATGATAAAAAAAAAGATAAAAGATATTTATTCAGTAAGAAGGCCGCACGGGCACTTTTACACATCAATAATCTACCAGCGCTTCCCAAGAGGAGATCATTGCCGAGAAGAAACGCCGCAAGAAACTCAGCAGTCAGTCGTTTTTTAACCATATTTAATATTACAATGATACTATACTTAGGGCCTGTTTCACAATCGACAAGTAAATTTATCTGTCACATAAAGTTGTCTCTCTCCTTGTCTATTTTCAAGTGTACGACAAAGAAAGGGCTAAACTTATCCGTCAAATATCCTTTACTTGTCGATTGTGAAACAGGCGGTTAGTCTAGCATTATATAAAGCTATAAATATTAAATTAAATATAATATCAAATAGCATGCGTAGTTCAGCAGGAAAACATATCAAAAATATTACGAGAGAGATAAAGGAAGAAAAGGAAAAAAAAAAAACAGGACAACCAAATAAAAGTTTGATATGTTTTCCTACTTCAACGGTGTCCCCTTGACAAACAACTTTGCAATTTTACAAATTATTAATGACTAAGTTACGGGTTTAGGCCAAGCATTTTTATCTGTTAAATAGTCCTCTACCTTATAGTACGCTTTAGATATTAACGACTTTTTCAAGTAATTTTTAAGTGCTGGAAATGGTAATGTTAAAACTTCGTCAGGTAATTTGTTATAGAAATGAATGCATTGACCAACAAATGATTTATATACTTTACGGACGCGGAATTTTCGGATAGCAATTTTATTTTTATTTCTTGTATTTAAATTATGTATATCGGAATTTTTGGTGAAAGAATCTAAATTTTTAATAACATAAATAATATTCTCATAAATGAATTGAGACGCTACAGTTAAGATGTGAATTTCTTTAAAAAGGTCTCTTAAGGAGTCACAGGAATTTAAGTTATAAATAGAAACGAGGAACTTTTTACGAGGTGATCAGTATATACTTGTCGCAATTTATTCTAAATAACAGGTGTTCTATAACTGGAGCTCTATAAACACACAAACCCAGTGAAAAAACGGGGGTGTTCATTTACTAGAATCACATAAAATATTCTCTTTAAGCGATTTCTATCATTTGACTGGTTGGATTAAGCTTGCAATTACAGAAATGAAACCACAAATAGATTGTCATTCTTGTATCTAGTGTTCGAACAGTATAAAAAATACTTTATAACGTAGGTTCATTCACTGGATTTGAAAATCTAGTAAGTGAACTAGGGACAATAATTATAGTTCATTCACTAGAGTTAAGAAACCAGTGAATGAACTTTAATAAACCAATACAATAAAGGTAGTTCATTCACTGGTTTTATTTCGTTCATTAACTAGAATTTCTTGTTCATTCACTGGGGGTTTTGGGTATTTTTCCATTTTTTCACCTAAATAGTAGAATTTCGTAAAATTGTGCAAATATGTCAGATATCAAAAAATGCGTTTATCAAGGTAAATAGATTCTTAAGTGATACTTACAGTCAAGATTTTTATTAAAAATTGTTTTCTTAACAAAACTGTTTTTTGAATACGCGTAACCGCTTAACCGTTCATTTACTGGAGCCTCCACCCTACTTCTCTCAACCGCCATGCTGTCACTGATGCTTCAGAGTTGAAAAATATGTTGCCAACATTTTCTTAATAATGTTGCGAACCGAAAAAAAAAAACATGATATGGAAGAAATTCACAGAATATTTATTTTTGAGAATACGTGTCTAAAAAGTACGTTTTGTTCATTTACTGGAGCCTCTACTCTACGAGTAGGTACACGTTTTTATCCTCCTAAGTACCCGCGTACAAAAAAAAAATCTCATTAGATATCAAACAAACAAAAAGGGCTTCCCGAGCTAGTGAGATGAAAAATAAATTGAAAATGAGACCTTTCTATGTAGCTAACATCAATATTCATTAAATTTAATATAGCGACTCACTTTCTTAAAAAAAGAAACATGATATTTTTTGCTAAAGATAATTCTTAGATAAGTGTAGTGTAGAGTACAATTTTAACTGCGGACGTTTTGCTCCCGTGGTCATTTAAGTTGCGGTCGTTTGATCAATGTGACATTTTGCTTTGTTGACACAGGGCCTTTTAAATTGCGGAAGTTTTGCTCCCATGACGTATTACGTCACGGACTTTTATTCGACGAGGACATTTTGCTATGAGGACATATCACTCCGAACCCGAAAATAATAGTTATTTGTTCAACAAGAGAGCAAAGTTGGTTTTTGCTGCGAGTGATTCTAGGTTAGAATCCTGAGCGTAGCGAGGGATTCAAAGATACGAGACGTAAAAAACTTTGGTCTAGTGTGAGACATACAACTTTTCACCTCAGCAGCGAGAACAACACAGCGTGAAGCTGGTAGGGCCAACGCAGGTCTTCCGTTGTGACCATTAAATGGTCCTCCTCTAAAAAACTGTCATAACACAAAAAAACGGATTTTGAGAAAATTGCATTTAAAGTTTTTTTTTTCCTTCTTCTTTTAATTGTGAATGTTTATTAATAGTTTATACTATTTTTGTCTTTCACACTACTGTACAATGTACTTAGCTATAATGGTAGTTAAATAAAAAATTTGTTGTCATACATTATCATTTTTATTTTTTTTATTATCTGAAAAAAGTCATATTTTATGACAGTTTTTCATATTCTGAAACGGAGATATATAGATAATAATACCTATAAATAATGTAGTTACAAATTATTATCATCACAATTCAACACACTGTTGTAATTTTTTTACAATATTGTTTTCTTAAATAATTATTAAATCCTTAAGGAGTATAAATAAGTCCAAAGAGACTTGTGGTGGGTAGGTACAATAAAGGAAATGGCCTATGAAACTTTATTTACAGCATAACTTTAAAATCACTTTAGAACACAATCTTTGAATTTGAGATCAATGGACATTAACACTCTTAATTATCTCAACTTACAATAACAATATTAGAAAAATCTCAAATAGCTTAATACTTATCATTTAAATTGTAAGGCACAATCAAAATCACAATATTACATAGCAAAATCAGTCTTAATTTGTAGATAAGTTTACACCTACTTAGAAATGTAACTATAGCCACGTTTATAAACCATAATAATCACAATTATCGACTTATCAAATAAATCCTTTAGGATTAAAACAATTTCAATGGAAAAGGAACATAAATTGAACAACAAAATTTGTAAAACACCTTAGAAACATTCAAAATAGTAACTTAAATAGGAACATTAATGAGCCCTTTAACTTTAACTTAAAACGAATACAACACCTTTAACTTAAACTTAAAACGAATACAACACCATTGTTGTGTCTCAATTCTCATAAAATATGTAAGTATTATAAAAAATAACTAAAAATGAGGAACAATTCAGTCTTCTTCGACCTACTTAATTAAAGTAAGGAACTATTAAAATCACAATTTGTCAATATAGTTAAGTGTAATCAGTCATTAATTAAATAAGTACTGGATAGATAACTTTAATAGAATTTTAGAACTTAAGTATTAAGTATCACATTGAATGAATAATTAGGGAGGTACCTACCTATTATTATTTAGACAAAAAAGAAATTATAAATTTTCAAAAAATGAAGCATAAAAATTTGGTATGTGATGTTTCTTGATAAGACTTAAAAGATCTTGATTTAAATTCTCAGTTATGTTTGTTTCTTCCGGATTCGTACTACGACTCGAAGAGCTGGATGAACTCGATGATGAACTTGAAGTCGAATCAGATGATGATGATGACGTGCTCGAATCCCTCGATCTATAGTTTGGATCCTTTACCGAGTCATCATCGTCTTCTGAAAATACTGCCATAGTTGGCTCGTCAAAAGATTTGAAGCTGCAATGAGGTGCATTATCCATAACACTGACTGTAGCTGCATCATCCATCGCTGTAGTACTCGTAGGAGTTCCATTATATTCTTGTACACATTGGAGATCTACTGTTCAAACATTATTATTTAAGTATTTTACAAAATATTTAGGTTTATATAAGTATGTATTAGTTGTTAGTAGTTAAAGTAACAGTTAGTAAGTTAAAGTTATTATACGAAATACTGCATAATCTAACTACGTATGAAACTGAATAATAATATATTTTTGTACTCACCGGCATCAATATCATGTAGCGAAATAGGTTTATCATTGCAATGTGTTATATTTTCTACTACACTGACTTCAGCTGTATTAATAATTTCTGAAGAAGAGATGATGACGTCACTATTTTCTTGAGGTACAGGTAGTTGATCTGTTAATAAAAATGTAACTAAGTAACAACCTGTTAAATTACTGAGTTACAAAAATAGTGGAAAATGATCGAAGCTAATAACAGTTAAGTTAGTGAACAAGAACCGCAATATAAGTGGGGAGGTTTGTCAATTAACACCTAAGTATACTTACAAGAATCGGTATTTTCAATGTTTTCATTGTTAGTTACAAGTTGTAGGAGCTTCCTAGCTCTACTGTCTCTGAATTTATCACACATTATGGGATCCTGAAATAAAAATATTAAATTATTAAAATACAACACTATGTGGTAAAACAAAATAATGAGCAAAATATTTGGTACAATAGAGTCGCAAGTTATGATATAACAATGAAACATTAGAATCACGAAATATTGAAATGTAGAAAAGAGTCATATTATACTTACGACACACAGCGCATGAATGACTAATGTAGAAAAGTGTCATAATATATGATATGGCTGTATACTGCAATAGGCACAAACAAAAGTAGTGTTTTACACTGTAAAAAATTGACCTAACCTGTGTTATGACTCTTATTTACATTCAGTATCAGCAAAACACAAACAAATCGTTGTATAAAAAAGTCGTATTCTATCTTAAGACCGTTTTGTACAAATAAAGTATGTGATACAGTGTGTGAACTTACCTGCAATAATGTCGCATAACAGCTTATGACGGTTTTCACCCGCACCGACGCGCGTGCGCCTGCGGCAAACACTGTTAGGGCACTGTTGTAGATTGGCAGCGTGTCAATGTCGCTCCGGATTAAACAGACACTAGCTCCCTCTAACCGTGATTTTTTGAGTTAAGAATATGGCGTTTTTGTAGATAATAAAGAAAACAGAGCGGATTTTTTTTGTATCATTGGTTAAAATTTGCACTTTTTTGTGTTATGACAGTTTTTTAGAGGAGGTGCGATTTGGTGAATACACGACTAAATAACGACACGATCGCATTATGCATCAATCACAAGCATTTTTGCAAAATACTAATAAAATAAAAAGTGGAAAAAATAAACATGAAACAGATAAAACCTGTCACACAACATTTTTTTTTTTTAAGTACAATAATCCCGCTATTTTTGAAATGCGTTCTGAAACTGCCCCCGCGGCTTATGTCACGAAATTAAAGATTGTTAAAACGATAACAAAATTATGTAGATACATAATAAACTTCTTATTTTTCATTAATTTTGTCTTCAAAACATTAAATAAAAAAAATTATTGTACCTACTGTATAAAATAGTTGTAATAAACACATTTCAAACTTTAACAGATAGTTTTATTTGCAATTTTACGGTTATGTGTGCATCCGAACGTGCGTTTCTTTTTGGGCCTACTATGTGTGGAATTTGAAAATCGAACTTCGAATCAAGTTGTTTCTATCTCTCGCTTTTTTCCTATCGAAGTGAAAGTGACAGAACAAAGTGAAGTTCAATTTTTTCGAATGTTGTGAGTAGCCCCAGCACTGCTCACGGCATTTAAAAAAATAATTAAAAAGCTACTTTGCCTCTCGCTCACAGCAAAATTGAATTTTGCTCATTGTTTTTAAGCAGCAAAACCTGCTTGTTTGAGCTGCTGAGGTGAAAAAGATATTTCCGTTTTTATCACAGTATAGGTAATTAATGTAATTAATAGATTTATAAAAACATAAAGTTAATATGGAATGTGCCCTCGACTATTATTTAGGACAAGAGCCATCCTGCACTATGCCTATTTTGCACCATGTTCCAACACATTTCACTTCTCCTCAAAAACTCCCATGTAGAAAATACCACTTCTCTTAAAGTTTCATGTCACTTGGATCCCAATTGAGAATCATTTGCCCCCAAAATATTCTCAATGGGATTTAAATCTAGGGTTTTTGCCAGCCATTGGATTTTTTCAATGTCAGTTTGATCTGCTAGCTACTCTTGTGCCACGCCACTCGAGATCTGTGAATGGAACTGTTGCCCTGGGCCAAATAAATACGGCCTTCAGGATAAGCCGTGCGAACCGTTGGTAAAAAACATCTCTAAGAATCGTCAAATATTGGGCTCTATTCATCCTGCCACTCACTTCTGCCAATTTCCCTAGACCTGTAGAAGTCATCCAACCCCAAATTCCCAGACCGATTCTTACACTTGACCACACCACTTGAGTGCGATTTTCACCAGATTTTGCGACCATGTTTGTCCGATCTAAAAGTCTTTTCGTCGACAAAAATCACTTAATTATTTATCTCTGCTATCTTGGCAACACGCATCCCAATCTTTTTCACCAATACTATTCGAACTATCTCTAAAAGACTCAGACGCGGAGGCATATTTGAATCATGATTCATGAATCATCCACAAATTTAATAATAAGGCGTTTAACGTCAATCTTGAAGTTGTATAAAACATAAAAAAAAGGATTCGTTTCAAACTTTTTTTGAATAATAACCGATTTATAGACGCGTCAAGTGTGGGTCCCTTTCTTGCAGTATTTCCCATTTGTGAAGTGTATAGTTAACTGTGTTGCTGTTTGTACATAAAGTACTAGTTGTACTCATGTGAAATAGGTAAAAACTGACCAAAATTTGGGTCGCGTTAGTGAGCAATTCCCGTTCAAAGATAGTTTTGTGACCATAAAAACTCTAAGAGAAATGGCTGAATGTTATAGGTAAAGTAAGTACTAGTTGTACTCATGTGAAATTGCAAAAACTGACCAAAATTTTGGTCGCATTATGGTGCTACTCGTACGACCTTTCAAATATGGGTTAATGTTCCCAAAAAAAACAACAGTAGTAATGCCTGAATGTTGTAAGCAATCATCAAGTCGTCGGTTTCTGATCCCGTCTTATGGCCGGACAAACCATAACCAAACCACACACACACACACACACGTACATACACACACATTTAGTATGGGCAAATGTAAAATTCTAACCCGAAGTAAACCTTATCTGTCCGCGGTTTGAAGATAGGTTTCGGCCGTTAGAGTACTTATAGTATGTGTGTGATAATGATAAAGTAAATACATGCGAATGTTCACAATTACACTCGTGTTCTAAGGACTCTCATTAGGTATCAGTTAGGTACATAAAGTACAATTTCGTTACCGTTTTGGTTTGCGCTATTTGTGGCAAAATCTACGGCCTGACCCATAAAAGTACTACACAACTTTAAATAGAAAATTAGCTCATACTTGTGGTTTTTCGATAAAGTTTTTAGGGTTCCGATTTAAAACAAGGAACCCTTATAGTTCGCTATATCCGTCGGTCTGTGGTTTAACTCGAGAGGTACAAGTTGGTACAAGGTAAAAATCTGTAATTTGGCATAGTTACATTTAAAATAATACATTTAAAGTACGCCGACAAAGTCGTAATAGTTATTTGTTCAACAAGAGAGCAAAGTTGGTTTTTGCTGCGAGTGATGATTTTGAATCCCGAGTAAGCGAAGGATTCTATTATTGAATCACGAGCGTAGCGAGTGATTCTAGGTTAGAATCCTGAGCGTAGCGAGGGATTCAAAGATACGAGACGTAAAAAACTTTGGTCTCGTGTGAGACATACAACTTTTCACCTCAGCAGCGAGAACAACACAGCGTGAAGCTGGTAGGGCCAACGCAGATCTTCCGTTGTGACCATTTGGTGAATACACGACTAAATAACGACACGATCGCATATGCATCAATCACAAGCATTTTTGCAAAATACTAATAAAATAAAAAGTGGAAAAAATAAACATGAAACAGATAAAACCTGTCACTCAACTTGATAATGCCGTAGTGCAAACACAACTTTATACAGCTTTATGTAGTCTGTGGCTTTAAAAAAAACCTAACTAGGCCTTGTCTATGGCTATTGGCTATGGCGGACAAATTAACAAAAATTACATCGTCATTTACATTACATTACATTTATTTATTTTTAAGTACAATAATCCCGCTATTTTTGAAATGCGTTCTGAAACTGCCCCCGCGGTTTATGTCACGAAATTAAAGATTGTTAAAACGATAACAAAATTATGAAGATACATGATAAACTTCTTATTTTTCATTAATTTTGTCTTCAAAACATTAAATAAAAAAAATGATTGTACCTACTGTATAGAATAGTTATAATAAACACATTTCAAACTTGAACAGATAGTTTTATTTGCAATTTACGGTTATGTGTGCATCCGAACGTGCGTTTCTTTTTGGGCCTACTATGTGTGGCCTTTGAAAATCGAACTTCGAATCAAGTTGTTTCTATCTCTCGCTTTTTTCCTATCGAAGTGAAAGTGACAGAACAAAGAGTTAAATTTTTTCGAATGTTGTGAGTAGCCCCAGCACTGCTCACGGCATTTAAAAAAAATAATTAAAAAGCTACTTTGCCTCTCGCTCGCAGCAAAATTGAATTTTGCTCACTGTTTTTAAGCAGCAAAACCTGCTTGTTTGAGCTGCTGAGGTGAAATAGTTATTTGTTCAACAAGAGAGCAAAGTTGGTTTTTGCTGCGAGTGATGATTTTGAATCCCGAGTAAGCGAAGGATTCTATTATTGAATCACGAGCGTAGCGAGTGATTCTAGGTTAGAATCCTGAGCGTAGCGAGGGATTCAAAGATACGAGACGTAAAAAACTTTGGTCTCGTGTGAGACATACAACTTTTCACCTCAGCAGCGAGAACAACACAGCGTGAAGCTGGTAGGGCCAACGCAGGTCTTCCGTTGTGACCATTTGGTGAATACACGACTAAATAACGACACGATCGCATATGCATCAATCACAAGCATTTTTGCAAAATACTAATAAAATAAAAAGTGGAAAAAATAAACATGAAACCGATAAAACCTGTCACTCAACTTGATAATGCCGTAGTGCAAACACAACTTTATACAGCTTTATGTAGTCTGTGGCTTTAAAAAAACCTAACTAGGCCTTGTCTATGGCTATTGGCTATGGCGGACAAATTAACAAAAATTACATCGTCATTTACATTACATTACTTTTTTTTTTTAAGTACAATAATCCCGCTATTTTTGAAATGCGTTCTGAAACTGCCCCCGCGGTTTATGTCACGAAATTAAAGATTGTTAAAACGATAACAAAATTATGTAGATACATAACTTCTTATTTTTCATTAATTTTGTCTTCAAAACATTAAATAAAAAAAATGATTGTACCTACTGTATAAAATAGTTATAATAAAGACATTTCAAAGTTTAACAGATAGTTTTATTTGCAATTTTACGGTTATGTGTGCATCCGAACGTGCGTTTCTTTTTGGGCCTACTATGTGTGGAATTTGAAAATCGAACTTCGAATCAAGTTGTTTCTATCTCTCGCTTTTTTCCTATCGAAGTGAAAGTGACAGAACAAAGAGTTAAATTTTTTCGAATGTTGTGAGTAGCCCCAGCACTGCTCACGGCATTTAAAAAAAATAATTAAAAAGCTACTTTGCCTCTCGCTCGCAGCAAAATTGAATTTTGCTCACTGTTTTTAAGCAGCAAAACCTGCTTGTTTGAGCTGCTGAGGTGAAATAGTTATTTGTTCAACAAGAGAGCAAAGTTGGTTTTTGCTGCGAGTGATGATTTTGAATCCCGAGTAAGCGAAGGATTCTATTATTGAATCACGAGCGTAGCGAGTGATTCTAGGTTAGAATCCTGAGCGTAGCGAGGGATTCAAAGATACGAGACGTAAAAAACTTTGGTCTCGTGTGAGACATACAACTTTTCACCTCAGCAGCGAGAACAACACAGCGTGAAGCTGGTAGGGCCAACGCAGGTCTTCCGTTGTGACCATTTGGTGAATACACGACTAAATAACGACACGATCGCATATGCATCAATCACAAGCATTTTTGCAAAATACTAATAAAATAAAAAGTGGAAAAAATAAACATGAAACCGATAAAACCTGTCACTCAACTTGATAATGCCGTAGTGCAAACACAACTTTATACAGCTTTATGTAGTCTGTGGCTTTAAAAAAACCTAACTAGGCCTTGTCTATGGCTATTGGCTATGGCGGACAAATTAACAAAAATTACATCGTCATTTACATTACATTACTTTTTTTTTTTAAGTACAATAATCCCGCTATTTTTGAAATGCGTTCTGAAACTGCCCCCGCGGTTTATGTCACGAAATTAAAGATTGTTAAAACGATAACAAAATTATGTAGATACATAACTTCTTATTTTTCATTAATTTTGTCTTCAAAACATTAAATAAAAAAAATGATTGTACCTACTGTATAAAATAGTTATAATAAAGACATTTCAAAGTTTAACAGATAGTTTTATTTGCAATTTTACGGTTATGTGTGCATCCGAACGTGCGTTTCTTTTTGGGCCTACTATGTGTGGAATTTGAAAATCGAACTTCGAATCAAGTTGTTTCTATCTCTCGCTTTTTTCCTATCGAAGTGAAAGTGACAGAACAAAGTGAAGTTCAATTTTTTCGAATGTTGTGAGTAGCCCCAGCACTGCTCACGGCATTTAAAAAAAATAATTAAAAAGCTACTTTGCCTCTCGCTCGCAGCAAAATTGAATTTTGCTCACTGTTTTTAAGCAGCAAAACCTGCTTGTTTGAGCTGCTGAGGTGAAAAAGTTATTTTCCCACTCCTTCCCCTATTTCTTCCCGTTGGGGGTTGACTTTTGGACAATCCTTTCTTAGTGATCACTTACATTACGAAAGAAACCCCTGGACCAAATTCCGTTTCTAGGTACAGTAGGTAGTATCGGCTGTGCGTTGATATATAAGTCAGTACTACATGTTATTATATTTTTTTAGATTTAGTGGATCGCGTAGGAAATATTGTACTCAAAAAGTGTAGTTTTCCGTAAAGTTCCGTGTTGTGTGCCCCGTTTTTTTTTAATAATGTGATTTATTTATTTAAATAAAGTACTTACTCATAAATGTCAAAGCAAATATCGGTAGATTTCATTGAAAAAAATGTATCGTATCGGTTCGGTTATTTATCGAAACGGGTTCAGCGGTTTAGCTGTGAAACCGTAACAGACAGACAGAGAAAGATAATTTCACATTCATACTACACCCAATCCATCACCGTACCATTTGGCGACAAAAACCATCCTTCGATTTCAAGATAATAAATTAGTCGAGTAATGGTAATACGTAAGTAATGAGGGCGCCGCTGAACGCTGGGTGCAGTCATTAGTGTGATTGTTTTAACCTCGTGTCGACCCGAGTACTTTACAAAGTATGTACAGCCGAGTTCATAAATATGTGTAGACTTTAGTACCTGCTCTATTTAATGTCCTGTTTAAACTAGCTATTAACGTGACAAGGTACTAAAGTGTACACATATTTATGAACTCGACTGTACCAATCAATCAATATAACGCCTTAATAAGTTTTGAATCCATACAAATATTATAAATGCGAAAGTGTGTCTGTCTGTTACCTCTTGACGCTTAAACCGCTGAACCGATTTAGGTGAAATTTGGTGCAAAGATAGTTTGAATCCTGGGAAAGGACATAGAATAGTTTTTTCCCGAAATTCATCTCCTAAGGGGGTACAATAGAGGGTGAAAATTTGTAAGCAGCTACGATATAAACGAGTTCCACGCGGACGGCGCCGCGGGCAGAAGCTAGTTATAATAAATAACATCGATCTCTTAGGTTAAAGGCGTGTTGACTCAGTTTATTACAATCAAAGTTTAGTAAATGGGTTACATACAATGTTTCAGTATAGTAAATAAGTAAGTACCTAAGTAAAACATTTATTCACAACAGTAATACACGAAAAAAAAAAGAAATAACAATAAACATTGAGGAAATGATGATTGTACAGGTATTCGAATATTTAAAACTGGCAAGTACTACAGTCATTGGGTAGTTTACCTGAAAAGTTCCCCGGGAGTTTTGAAAATTAGTGATTTTATAAATTTTGAGGTGCTCTTTCCGAATTTCAACCTTGCCACCTCGTATTTTTGCCGCTCGCGCCGCCACATGCACACTTTGCGGCGCTCGTGCGCCAAAACTATTGACTTTATGAAAAAAAAGTTTATGTAGGTGATACATACATTTTTGGCGATCGTCTCTAGTTTCATTTTACAAACTGTTTTATCGTAAAATGAGTTGGAAAGGAGATATTGCCAAAAAACTACTTTTAGGCGCTATTGGTTCAATATGGCGGCGCCGCGAGCGGCAAAAATACTATAAACTTACCAATTTTCAAGTGGATTATTAACTGGTTATTATTCGGTTAGTCGATTAATTTCATCTTAACCGTAAAATTAACCGATTCTACATTCAATCAGTTTCTTGCATATTGCATTCTCTATACACGCTTCTTACGCAGAAGGAGGAAACCCGGGGAAAGAAGGAAGACCGAGCCATTCCAAATATAGGGTTAGAAGATGAGGTGCTAGAAATGCTTCGCGAGAATTCAAGGACAAGTGTTCCTCGCGTGACAAGAACGTCAGGGTTCCGTAGTACCTACATGAATTGGAATTGATCCTTATCACATAAATTAACGTGTACCTACTTACTTACAAGCCCTTTTACCAAGTGACTATGACCCAAGATTTTGCGTAAGAGCTCCAACTTCCCGTGCGTTTCCACTACAATAATAACCATAAATAAAATGCATATCTGCGTATTCATGCCTGTCGACCGCAGTCATTTTGCTATATTTAAGGAAAAAGCTTCCAGATTCTAAATTTAAAATTTTATATTGGAATGGAACAATCGAATGCAATTATGTTTTTTTTTTTTAAAGTGGAGGTACTTGAATTTAGAGCATATATTACCTGGAGCCGCCTTATAGGGTACGATCGAGTACAATCATGTCTACCGAGATTTGCAGGGGGTGAAGAAATAACACATGCAAAAGATTACTTACAAATGCAAAAACTATCTGTGTCATTACACACGAATACTTTGACAAAAATCTAACACATATACATTTTAATGCACACAAACATATCACACATGTAAAGACTTTGTATAAACGCAGTTTAAGAATACGTAGATGCGAATGTAAGCGGCATAACCTACGGTGCGAGGATTAGGTCGATAGCTAATATCGATATTTTTACTGACAATTGCACAAGCATACAATTTTAGTACCTATAAACTATTACGAGCATCGTAATAGGATATTATTGGTTAGTGAAATAGTTAATAAAAATAACGCAAAAATTGGATGTTTTTTATTTATCTTTGTTAACAATTTTATACATCGGGTTCTACTGTAAATAATTATAATACTCGCTACTTTATATATAGTAGCGAGTATTATAATTATTTACAGTAGAACCCGATGTATAGGTTCATATAGGTACCTCAAATTGTTAATTCCTTGTTCTTCTTGCACTAAGAAGACATTTCGTATAAGGAGAGGACCTAATGTTATAAATCATCTTCTACCAGTCAACAATAGGACAAATCAGATAAATTATCACTATCGTTATAGCGAAGGAAAAATAGTGTACATATCCTCTAATAAATTTAAAATTATATAAAAGTTTGCCCTCTTGACCACTCATGGAGATTATAGTCCAATGTTTCTTATTATTGTTTTATGAAAAGAAACCTTATTGACTGTATTTGTATTAGATCATATTTGACAAAGTTATGAAAGTTTTAAAATACTATGGTCATTGGTCTTTGTTTGTATAAGTAAATATTTGAGAGTGAAACGTGAAATACTTACTAAAATACTAAATATACCTACTTTTTCACATAAACGTAAAGTAGGTACAGCAAAATCTATTAACTTTCGCCTCTTGCTTGGTAGCGTTCGATACTGACTTGCATCAAAATGTTTCGAACATATCGCACCTTTGCGACAAAACTGTGACAACTTCTTTTGTCGCAACTTTGAAGATAGCACAGTTTTGTCGCAAAGGTGCGATATGGAACTAGTACGCGTAGGCACCCAATTTGCTTGTCTGCTGCATGAGGTGGTCCATATTTTTTTCAATTCCGGGTCTTTTGGAAAACTTAAAAATATACACTTAGTATAAATTGTATTCAGTAGGTAATTTCCAGGTCCTTAGTAAATCTTCCTTATTGTCGATAATTATTTATTTAATCGAGACTATCCTCATCACTATAACCGAGTCTCGGGGAGTACACCAACGTCATCATTAGTCATCACTCATCAATTTCATGAAAACAATTATTTAGCTTATTAGTATTATCGACTTTATGTCAAAAACTGTTAAGTCATTTCTTACAAAGCATTAAAACCGAGTCTCGGTGAGGAGTACGACTAATCCAAATAACAATTGGAATCGATTGCATATAATCGTTAAATTTGACGGGCGATGAAAATATTTTTATAAAAAATATTATTTTATTATAAAATTACTTAGAAATGAAATGTTGTTCCATCTTTTTCCAAGCTTGAAGTCGTTGATAATTTTTTACACGAACTTACAGCACATGCAGGCATTTTTCCAATGAGTGTTCTCTGGCTTGCGGCGATTTTGTGAATGACCATAAATCGATTTTGAAATAGGTTTTGTATAACTTTTTGCACATTGTGCAGGTTTTTCGACAGAGGGGTAATGTACTGAATGGCGGCTCCAGGTAATATAATTATGCTCTAAGCACTTGAACATTTTGATTTTCGGACTTATAACCGCCCTATCCACTATTTATACCTACTGAAGAAGAAGACGATTTTGTTTATTACTACATACAATACAATACAATACAAAACACTTTATTGTACACCAAACAAAAACATTACAGAGAAACAGCACAATTAAAAACAAGACAGGTAAACAACAGGCGGACATTACTTTATTACAATCTTTCTCGAACTACCATAGGTACTTAGATATTTCTAGGAACTCGACGCTCTATCAATTCTGGTAATAAACATTGAAAATACGATGTCAAATTGTGGGCACTAGTGCCTCGACGTAACGGCACATGAACGGCACCGGTCGAAAGACGCGACCGCGCGCGGGCCGCGGCGCGGAGTCGGCGGCACGCGCCGCGCGCCTCGTGCGGCTGACGTAACCCGCGGCGGCCGCGCGTCACCTCGTGCGGCGCCCGTCTACGCCTTCGGGACCTGGAAAACCAAGCAAAACTGTGTCATCTTGCTATATCTGTAAAAATATAAATTTAAATGTGTGACAATAGCGGACTAATGAACTTTCAAATGTGCTAGGTACTTTGTCTATCTAGACATGCTGACCGACTTGGAACGTCGTTGAATGGAACCAAACATACTATCTTATGCCATCGCAAGAGTTTCCTCAGATTTCTGCCCCGTACCGACAAATCCTGGCGTCGGGACGCAGAGCAACAGATTTCATTAGGTACAGTCAACCAATTTGATTCCTAGGCCACTATGGACTTTGTCAACGTGACGTTGTAAACCAAATCATAGGGAGTCTCTTACGTTTTGGTTGACAACGTCACTTTAACATAGTCCAAAGTGGCCTAGAAATCAAATTGGTTGACTGTACTTGCTGTTAGTATTAAATACCATAAAACTACACAACTATAGTCCTGGCCTACAACAATAGTACAATTTTACTCATCGCATTATTTTAAAAATATTTAAGTATTTATTTATTTAAATAGGTACAAAAACATAATGTAGGCAAAAACATGGTATAACGACATAACAATAAGTACATCTTTACATTTATTGCTTACATTACAATAATAATTGTACACAACATTTTTTGTACGCAGCCCCTCTTAAAACGGCGACCGCGTGATGCTATTGGCTATCTGTGAAAGCTACGGATGGATCAACAACACACGGTCTAAAATGTAACGTCGTGCGCCAGTTCGAGTTGTCAAGAGTCCCTCCGTCCGTCTGACCGCCTCTATTAGGAATCGTAGGTCTGTATTTATCTTATAATCCGCATAAATTACAAATAAGGAAATTTTATGTAGCTAACAGGTTGATCCTAAATGGAATTTGTACACAACTAGCAGTTTTCCGCGACTCCATCCGCGCAGAACCTCTACTCGGGGATATTGTAGCATTCTAATTGTGAAATATTTGAATTGATTATATTTGAAATCGGTCTTGTAGTTTTTGAGTTTATTCGTTACAAAGATACACAAATATAAATCTTTCCCCTTATAAAATTAGTGTAGATTGAGACTCCATATAAAAGAATATCTTTAACATTCCAATTCCAATAAAAGCATAATATTGACGTTAATATCAGCTGTGGGACTGTAGACTACAGATGTCACAAACCGTGTACATTTAGATTCAGTAATCAGAACCGTTACTAATTAGAGGCGGCTGCCATGCGACGAGTGTAGCACTCATCGCATGGTAATCACTGCCTGCACGCGTACGCGCCGGCCGCCTATCTACGCGGGCACATGCGCGTCACGCACTGGGGCAGAAGGCTGGTCGTATCGTGTCGCCTTACGGGTAACGAATCGTGTGTCGTTTCTGACGGTACGCTGTGGAGGTTCTTGTCAGCCGGCCACACTGTTATGTCATGCGATGAGCCTCCCACTGGACGTAGTAAGTGTGCCAGTGAATTTAAAATGATTTAATTTAAAATAAGAGCCACTATAACACGCATGTGAAATGTAAGATCCTGCGGCCTAGTAAGGTTGCGTTTATCGCGTGTCAAAATCTGGATAAAGTATCCGTCACTCTCGTACCTACTTAGGTATACACGTGTTAAAAAGTGACGGATGTCTTATCCACATTTTGTCATGCGATGAACGCAGCCGTATTAGGCCCCCTGAAAGACAATTTGTATGAAAAAATTGATTCCGTGTAAGAGCGGTTTGTGTTCGACGTCAGATTTGAAGGCTTTGAAAGTGAAGTTATCTGGGTAGATCGTTAGTAGTCATTGACTAACTTATTTAAAGGTTAGTTGCTTATTTTACGAATATAGCGTTATTGTTGCATGTTCGATTACTGGCTAGTCAAGTTTAACGCAATCAGTGAATAAACGATGTTAACTCACTGGTGCTACTTAGTACAATTTTAATGAAAGAAAAAATCATTTATTCGCGACAAACATTTCCATGGACCAGGCAAGACAGTAACAAATAGGATTTGTACTGTGGGTTTGCAAGAGCTCTAAAGGAAATAGGAAGTAATCGATGGACAGAAAGAGACGTATCTTACAAAAATAATCAGGTTTAATGCGGAGTGATGAACCTTTACCACGTATCATTTATCAACACAGGATTTGGCCGACCATTGTTATAGAACTGTCCGCGACGGCCTCTATCCTACCATACAAGTTTCGTTCAATTTTTCGATGACGTCTTTTCTGTCGATTTTCCGCACCACTTTTTTACCATTTGCGTAAAATTTGCCAAGTTAAGCCGCGGCCGACCAAGAGCAGTTGAAGCTGCAATGTCAGCTACGCCTACAGGATAGGCATTTTTTTTATCAGGTATGGTTTCATGCTGTGCAGTGGGCTCCCGGACTATTATGTTTGGTGAAACGGAGTTAATACTAAGTTGGTATACTCGTAATAAAGGCAGTGATGTTATGAGTGGAAGCAGAAAACATGCTGCGATGACCCCTAGATTGGGTTGGACGAAGTGGCGGTCAATGACGTCTAGTGGCTCTTGCAGGATTTAACTAAGTTTCCGTTCATATTATAATCGCTGTTTTGGTTTTGAAGGACAAAACTTCGTTACACAGAAAACATTTTTGTACAATGTCCAAACGGAGTACCCAAATAGCCTAGCAACCGGGTGGAGTAATTTGAGCACTCTGCAAACTCACTCGCCTGCTTTAGTAGTGGAGTCGCTGCAGGTAGCCTGAATTTGGCGGGGCCTTCCAACTTAAAGTGTGGCCCACTCATAGTTACACTAAGCTCTGCTAACCTTAACTTGTATTTAGTGGGGTCCAGGGCAAGCTGGGCAAGTCATGCGCTCGATCACTGTTACCACTATTGCAAAAAAGGTGAAATAGGTCATATCATATCACTAGGTATATGTCATCATAGTGCATTTGGCACCATAGGCGCGTATTACTTTAATAATGCGGATAAATACGCGGATCATCAACGAATTTAAACTATCACTTTTTAAGTTGCTATTTATTTTATTTACCTAGCCTTTGAATTATTCTGGGTTTAAAAAGGATTTATGAGTGACTTTTCTAAGTAAATCCTGCTTTGAAATAATCTATGCCACCGAGCGTATTACAGTAGCACACAACCGATATGGCGTGTCGTGAATCTTCGCTCACGCAGACACGAACAACGATTCCGATGATTTCTGAAAGCACGATTAAAACACACGATCAGACTTGTACGTAATAGTTATAATATAAGGTGCAAATTAAATTGCATTTATTTTTTCCATCTCACTCACGCACGTTTGACAGCTGACTGAATGACTCGCGGGGGCGCGTCAACATGTCGTCACTAATTAATAACAATAATAACCAATAATAGCACAGAATACAACCACGCAACGCGCTGATTGGTTCCCGGGCTTCGTAAAAGTGTCATCTGCGCAGGTACCTCGGTGTCATATCGGTTGTGTTTTAAGTACTGTACTTCCATATTACTTACGCTACCTATACCCTAAAATCTTTTTATTCATGTCACAGTTTAGTCACTTTCTTCGATTAACTCTTCCAACATCACATCACGAGTAAGAAAGGGAAAAATTACTCACTTTCATAACTTTCAAGGGGATTTCCCAAAAACAAGTGCTAATAACAGCCAGCTTGTTCTTAGGCTCTGTTTCCTGGAGAAGCGAAAATGAAAACTTTAAAAAGCCGAATCGACCTATATAGGTAACATTTTTAACTCTATTTAACATCAGGAACAGGATGTTAAAATCCTTCAGGTACGTCCCGGGAACGGTGTGTATATGAAAATCCTGGAAAGTACATAATAATGTAAACATAATGGAACTCATGTCAATGTGTTGTCTAACACAATCCGAAACAGGATTAAAATATAAAGTTATCACAACAAATACAGAATTTGGTTGAAGTGCTATATTTATACATACAGATGTATTGAATAATCCTTTCCCATCGTTTTTTGTCGGATAAGTTCTGATTTCTTGCTTTCTCAGTTGGCTTATTGACGGGACCTGAAGCTAATTGAGAAAGCAAGACAAATACGAGCTTACCCGACAAAAAACGATGGGAAACGATTATTCACTACATCTGTACATACAATAAATCACGCCTGTTTCCCAGAGGGGTAGGCAGAGACCACTTCTTTCCCCTTGCTACGATCTTGACAAATTTCTTTCGCTTCTTCCACATACGACGGTTTGACGACGCGATAGCCTAGTTGGTAGTGACCCTGCCTACGAAGCTAGAGGTCCTGGGTTCAAATCCCGGTAAGGGCAGATATTTGTGTGATGAGCGCGAATATTTGTTCCTGAGTCATGGATGTTTTCTATCTATTTAAGTAGGTATTTCTCTATACATATAAGTATATTTGTATCGTTGTCTAGTACCCATAGTACAAGCCTAGAGCTTAGTTTGGGACTACGTCAATTGGTGTGACATTGTCCTCGGATATTTATTTATTATTTATTTATTTACATTCATACATCGAGTCATGCACGCACGTCGGTTTCGGGTACTTAAGATTCGGCCCTTATCCAGTATTTCACCGATTTGACTCCGGTATTAAATTTTGGTAAGTAACTCATTTATTAATCTATATTTGTGTTTTGTTATTCCAAGTCTGATTCTTTTTTGTTATACCACGTTTTATAGTGACTGATGTTTTATGTCAAGTCACACGGGAACACTGTCGAACGGAATAAATAGTACCCTATGTCCGTCTCCTGGCTCTAAGCTACCTCCTCACAAATTTTCAGCCATATCGGTAAAGCCGTTCTTGAGTTATAAATAGTGTAACTAACACGACTTTCTTTTATATATATATATATAGATATAGATATAATGAAATAAAATCGTATCATAATGTATGGGTATGTGTGAGTTTTCGCCAAATATATTCTATCATGTACTTACCTTTCATCTCCTGTACAGCGTTTTTTGACAATCTTCACTCGCTTCCTGCTTCTACGCCACAACTGTATTTATATTGTTACAAGCAGTTTTACCCACAATAGAATGTCGTCTTACGAAAAAAATACTTTTTGAAACTCATTTCTATTTGTAGTAGTCAGGAAGACTTTTTACTCCAAGCACTGAAAGTTGTTTTGTATGGCATTTATTTGTCAAAAAGTCAAATTCGCCAAAGTTAAAAAACCTCAGAACTATCTTAATCTGAATATAATTAGGAAAGATTTAACTATTGTGGTAAGATAATTTAATAAGGTATAATTTGGCTTGTATAATTAAAAGTAATAAAATGTTTTAAAACGGAGAATTTGGTAAAGACTGTCAGAAGATCGTGTACAAAAAAATAAAGGTACTGTGGATTATATAAGGGTCTAAGACACAGACGCTCTAACATTTTATTATGATTGTATTTTTATTATGTAGTTTCATAACATAACCACTGACTATTACAAAAAAGTGCTGCTTGAAAACTAGCATTCATTAAAAAAATACACCAGATCATGCATGGCCGGATTTTATCGTGTAGGTACAGTCTTTAAGTAGTGTTATGGGCCTAGGGTTTGCAATTCGAATATTCGAATATTCAAATTATTCGAATATCCGACGAAAATAAATTTCGAATTTGGCAATTTGACATATCCGAATAAATCGGATATTTTAATAGTTCTAAATTAGGATTGAAACAATGACTTACCTTTAATAAATCAGTCTTTCTTCTTACTAACATTAGGAGCAGGGATAATAGAAAAACGGGAATGTAATGTTATTTACTATATTTCAAGTTTTGCTCCCTATAACTTATTATCAGAACGAGTTACACAGTAGCTAGCAAGGGATAAAGTGAGGTCACTCGCTCGCTACCTGCTCCAGGCCTAATCGCAAATTACATTTAGTGAAGATTTCAGCAACTAGAAGAAATAACAGACTCTTTGGCCATCACTAAAATAACAAGCTTTCTCAGCTTACAAAGCTGCCTCGAATACTCAACAATCGTTCCTGTCTTATTTCAAGAGTTTTATTATTATTATTACTTATAATAGTTTTACTCCGAAAATATTAATTAATTTTTAAATTTTAAATTTGATATGATTTTTATTCATAATATCTTTGATTACACAACTTGAAATCCTTTTTTTGGTTTTATTGTATAAAATATCCGAACTATCCGAAAAAAACGAATATTCGAATTTCAGAAATTGAACTGTTCATTTTATTCGAATTTAAAAAATAGTCGGATATTGCAAAACCCTAATAGGCACAAATGAAACAAAGCAAAAAATTAGGTACCTAGTGTTGTTTCTTACGGCCTGTCGCTCGGTGGCAAGTCTATTATATTTATATCCTCTATCTAAGCTCTAAAGGCTAAAGTCGCTAGTAGACTGGTTAGGTCTGCTGCTCGTGAAAAGTCATACAAATTCGTTTGGATACGCAATGGCCGGATCTTCGTACGTCGAAATGAGGAAAGCTCTAGTCTCCAAATCAAACAGGCATCTGATGTGAAAAAAATGGACTAGCAGTCTTTGCAGACACAGACCGTAAGATTAATTTATAAAATTCAATATTTATTACCAGAATATGAGAGGTCTCAGGACCAAATTGCAGGATTTAAGACTAGCTTCCTTAACCGCTAATTACGACATCATAGTTGCAACCGAGACATGGTTACATGAAGGCATTAACGATACCGAACTATTGGATTCTAGATACTGCGTGCATCGTCGAGATAGGCAGTAAAATATATCCTCCAAAAAAGACGGCGGTGGCGTTTTCATTGGCGTTTCCAAACGACTGTCTTCAACAAGACTCTTTTCATGGGAGGGAGAAGGTGAAGATGTGTGGGTATCTGTTCAAAGTGAAAACACGAAGTCAAAACTAAAAATTGGTGCGGTCTACATGCCTCCTGGCTCCAGTGTTCAAACTTACAGTGCTTATTTTGATAATTTAAGTGACAGATTGGATGGCGATGACGAAACGATTATTGTAGGTGATTTTAATCTGGGAGCAATTGAGTGGAACCGCGATACCGATAGTTGTTCTGCGAACCCTTCCCCCTGCAATTTGGGCACTGCTCACGCACTATTTGATTTCATGTCGCTCAATGGTATGTACCAATTAAATTGTATTTCAAATGAGCACTCTAAAATCTTGGACCTTGTGCTGTCTAACTTCTTGGGTCCAGAAGTCAGCCGGTCTCCGGACGCTCTAAGTAGATTGGATGGTCACCATCCGCCACTTGATATTACTATCTTTATCTTACACCACAACGCTGTGCGACCGTTGAAGCCTAAACAGTTTGGCGCTTATAATTTTAGTAAAGCAGATTACAATATTGTTAAGGAGAAATTGCGCATTATTGACTGGATTTCTATATTTTCTTCATGTGACTGTTGACGATATGGTCAAGGCCTTTTACGATGCTCTTAATGGAATTATTGCTGACGCAGTGCCTAAATCTAAGCCTCGCAATTTCGCTTATCCACTTTGGTACAGTACTGCACTCATTAATATGACAAAAGAAAAGCATAAACTGCGACTTAAGCACAAAAATGGTAATAATCCTCTTGACCTTTTAGAATTTAAACTTTTACGGTATAGAGTTAAAAGAAAAATCAAACTGGACTACAGGAAATATTTGTCGTCAGTAGAAGAGAGTCTTAAGAGCAATCCCAGAAAAATTGCAAGTCCAGTTTTCCATCGACTATGACCCTAAACAATATAACTGCTTCTAACAACACTGACATATGTAACCTCTTCGCGGCTCACTTTTCTTCCACCTTCCTTAACACTGATCCATTGACTACGGCCCCAATCAGCAATTCCCTGTTGACGAGCCACGGCACTTTCAGCTCTTTTCATGTATCTGAATCCTCCATTGCATTGGCACTCAAATCTTTAGACGACAGTAAGGGGGCTGGTCCGGACGGGGTCCCGCCTTTTTTTATAAAAAAATGCCACAAATTTCTAACTCATCCCTTGTCTTTAATATTTAATAAATCTCTTAGTTTATCCTACTTCCCTTCCTTCCGGAAAGAATCTATCGTTGTACCTATCCATAAGAAGGGCGATAAGACGCAAATTACTAATTATAGCCCTATATCTTTACTATCTGTTTTTGCTAAAGTGTTTGAGAGTCTCATATGTAAACAGTTGGCTTGGCATGTCGAGAGGAAAATCTCCCCACTGCAACATGGGTTCATACCATCAAAGTCGACTACCACGAACTTGCTCTGCTACGTTAATGATGTAGGAAAGTCTGTTGACGCTGGCTGCCAAGTCGACTCCATATACACTGACTTCAACAGCGCCTTTGACAAAGTGGATCATGGAATTTTGTTGCATAAACTACATAACCAATTCAACATCACTGGTATCATTTGGGGCTGGTTAAGGTCGTACCTCTCACAGAGACTGCAGAGAGTTGTAAAGGATGGTTATTTTTCCGAACCATATGTGGCCACGTCGGGAGTTCCCCAGGGTTCCCATTTAGGACCGCTACTTTTTGTGATATTTATCAACGACTTATTGATGACAGTTAGGCATAGCAAATGTTTGATGTACGCTGATGATCTCAAAATGTACAAAGAGATTCACTCGGAAGCAGACGCAAGGTGTTTGCAGGAAGATTTGAACAATGTGAAAAGCTGGTGTTCTGCTAATCACATGAGTCTTAATGCTAATAAATGCCTCTTCATTAAATTCACGAGAAAACGGTTGCCATTAATGACCAATTATATGTTAGACGACATCGCCCTTAGTGAAGTTAACTCTGTTAGAGATTGGAGTAAGTATATTTGGATTCTAAACTTAACTTTATAACCCACATTGATTCAATCCTCAGTGAGAGTAACAGAATGCTTGGTTTTATTAAGAGATTGGGTAAACATTTTCAGCGAATTCAAACTTTAACAACGCTTTTTAACTCGCTTGTACGTTCGCGTCTAGAATATTGCTGCCAGGTTTGGAACCCTTATTATCAAGTGCACTCTGATCGCTTCGAAAAGTTACAGCGCTCTTTTACAAGATATCTTGTTTTCAAGAGTAAGGACAGGGGCATTTCTAAGCGAGCAACCTATGATAGTAGACTTCGCTTCTTCAAGTTCAACACCTTGCGGCAAAGGCGGACCTACCTGGACGTTGCCCTACTGCACAAAATTATACATGGAGTGATCCAGGAGCCCTCCTTGCTGCACTTTTTTAATTTTGCCGTTCCCAAGTCAAACGCTAAACCTTGTCGCCTAACATATTTCCGCCCCTATCACGCGAGGACCAATTTGGGTAAGTGTTTACCAGTTTTCCGGCTTCAAACACAATACAACTCCTTGGCTAGTGTTCACCAGCTTGATATTTACTACGATTCTCTCAACGCTGTGAGACGTAGTTTACTAGCTTTGTCGTAGTCTTGTGCTGTTTTAAACTTTAAAATATTTGTTAATTCTATTTTTATATTTTTTTGGTAATTTTTGTGTACATACATACATACATTAAATCACGCCTGTTTCCCAGAGGGGTAGGCAGAGACCACTTCTTTCCACTTGCTACGATCTTGACAAATTTCTTTCGCTTCTTGTGTAATTTGATAAATGCCTAGTTTGTAGTTTATTGATCCCTGGCTGTGCTAATGCTGTTGCACACCTGTAATTGGTGCACAAACAGGACTATTTTCTTTTAAATCTTCTGTACACGCATTTGTTTGTGCTACTAACTGTTGGTGTGTCTAATTAAATAAATAAATAAAATAAATAAATAAACAAGTAGGACTGAGGGAGATATTGGACTCCAACAGAGACGGGCGTCCGCGACAACCCGCTCTCCTCTCAAAATCTTAAATGAGCAAAAATGAATTTGTAAAGCCCAATTAAAACTAAAAATAAATAAAAGTAAACACTAAAACTAAAAAAATACACAATGCGGCCGTGATTAAGACTGCGCCGAGCAGACGTCGAGCGTCCAGTGGCGCCCTTATTACTATTATTGTGTTTTCTAATTAACTAAAGAAAAAAAATAAAGTGACGAAACACGGAACTATTCAAGGGCGAGGCGCCGGATACTGTAACTTCTCGTTGAGTATGTCTAGTCTACTGCGTTTTTTTTTTGTTCTTTTTTCAGAAGTACGGCAAGAAGCGGCTTCGTGCCGTTATTCAGAAAACAGGACAAAAAAAAATCGCAGTAGACATACTTGTTATAACATAATAAATTAATACAATAACATATTATCAGCAACAGGCTTTGTCAAAACATTTTACATAGGAATAATCAATCCTTAACACTAATAAAACAAATCTTACAACACAGACTTATCCTAATTACCCCCAACCCTGCACCGTGGCTGGCTCAAATGTTCCCATTACACCGGCCGCATTGCCCCACTGGAATGCAATGGAAACCTGCTGAATCAGCCACGACCCAGACGAGGATCCCCCCCTATGTCACGCAGACGACGACGGTCTAACTACTTAAAAAGCTCCTTGGCTTTCGAACCCCAAGGTCCCGATTTCTCCACCGCGACAGGGACAAAATCGTACAATGGCTCCAAGGCGAAATATGTACCTACTTAGATTGCTTTATCTCTTGGACCCAGCCACGTTGAAAACTTCTTCAAATGAGAAAACTTCTTTCTCTTTCCATCCGTTCGAGACAGACCTAGTGGTTCGAAACCACAAGGGATGATAGCAGAAACCATGGCCCGTCGAACGATGTCATTAATAGAGTGGTGATTTGGAAACCGCCCCGCACACCTTTGGCAGCTTAGCCCGTGATGACCTTTCTCCTCAACCATAGTTCCACAAATCCATCGGTGCGCCTTACAAACCTTGCCATTCAACCGTAACGCTACAGCGATTCTCAGGGAGTAATTGTCCAGCAATGTTCTCAATTGCTGAGATGGCAAAGCATGCAACCACGCTTCTGATACCGGCCTTGCTTCAGCCTTAAGACGGGCCACGTCAGTTCCCAAAGCGCCATTCAACAAACACTGATACCTCTGCTTGCAAAGTATGTCGTGGCTGACACAGGCTGGTCTGACCGCTCGTTACTAGGATAAAGGACGCACCAACTTGATAACGCCTCAGCCTCAAACGGCACCCGAATCGGATGTTATCTATGTATTTAAGTAAATAATTGTTTCTCTATATAAGTATTTATATCGTTGTCTAGTAACTATAGTACAAGCCTAGAGCTTAGTTTGGGACTAGGTCAATTGGTGTAAGATTGTCCCCTTATATTAATTTATTTTATTTATTTATTTAATCCCGACATGAGCATTTAAAATACGAGTGACAAGATCAGAGGAGCCATGAGCAGAAGACGAATAAGAAACAAGACGCGCATCCAGAGCGTGACGTACCCCGATCCCACCTTGCCGAACGGGGAGAGAAGCCTGACCCCACTGCGTATCGTTTAAACTCACGTTAAGTACTGTCTCCATAATTTGCTTGAGTGTATCATCTATTAACGCGACATCTGGTTCAAACAACCAGGTTGTTGATGTTCGCAGAATGTACATAAATCGTGGCATTGTGAAACAATTGCGAAGCAACGCCAGGGACACATGGGCTGACAAATGCGAGAAATGCTTCCGAGTTGAAATAAGGGCCTGATTTTTTATTGGCAAGGCAGCGCTGATACCCTCAGGAAAAATCGGAGCACCTAATTAGCTCAGCGAGGCCTTATCCCGCTGCACGATTCCCGGGAATATGGTTTCGAAATCCCTTAAAGAGTCCAAAGATGATGACGCACAGGAAAAATCTCACGTTTGCTTGACACCGTTGATGTAGAAAAACATATCAAAACTTTTATTTGGTTGTCTTGTTTTTTTTCTTTTTCTTTTTCACCCTTTATCTCTCTCGTGATATTTTTGACATGTTTTCCTGCTGAACTACGCATGATATTTGATATTATTTTTAATTTAATATTTATAGCTTTATACGTTTTTGACACTCACTATTAGCTAACTCTAATGGAATGGCCCTTTTAGAATGATCAAAGATATAACATTCAATTACTTTGTACTAAACAGTTTTTTTTTTGCAATATTTAAAAATCAAATCTACTGGACCAATTAATTTCTTCTATGGATATACCTAGTAAAATGCCGAAGTTATCGTAAATCAAAAAAAACACGGTGTATAATGCTAGAGTAAGTAATATAATTGTAGTATTCAATACGGTTAAAAAACGACTGACTGCTGAGTTTCTTGCGGCGTTTCTTCTCAGCAGTGGTCTCCTCTTAGGAAGCGCTGGTAGATTCTTGACGTGTAGAAGTGCCCTTGCGGCCTACTTACTGCAGAAATATATTTTATATTTTTTTCTACCCTTATAGTTTTGCCATGTCCGTGTTTTTTTTTACTCTATCTTATCTTATCTTATCTTTTTGATGGGGTCCTTACGGATACACTTCGACCCTATGTGATCTTTTGTGTAATTACCCCTCTTTTAGCTCTTAATCCAATGCAGCCTCCACCCCTTCCAAATAGCGGATAGTGGAGTGCAATGGCAGAGCCTTGAAATCGCTCGGTTCTGGGTAGCCACAACCGAGGATTTTCATTCTTACTCCGGCGAGTGCGTCACATTCACACAATAAGTGTTTCATTGTTTCCACCTCCTCGCCGCACATTCTACAATCTGTGTTGTCATATAGGCCCATCTTTGCTAGGAGATGTTTAACCCCAAAGTGCCCTGTAAACACTCCGATAACGAATCGGAGTTGTCTTCTGCTGAGTTTCCAAAGTTTTTTGGTCCAGCTCTGGTCAACTCTTTCTATGAAGAGCTTTGCATGCCCTAAGCCTACCGTAGTTTTCCACTCCTTCTGGTGGTTTTCTAGGGTGTTATCGTTCAGGGCTGGTTTTATGGTGCCCGGTGAGGGTGCCACAAATGGTTCTGGTCCGACGTATGCGTCCTTGGACCCTTCCCTTGCCAGCTCATCCGCGGCTTCATTTCCGGGATAGCCTTCGTGTCCTGGAATCCACAACAGTTTCACTTTGTTGTGCCTACCAAGCCTGTTTAAGGCTTGGATTCCATTGTAGACTAGTTTCGAGTCTACTTTAGGCGCTGTCAGTGCCTTTAGTGCCGCTTGGCTGTCACTTAGAATGTAGATAGTTGTGTCCTGTGGAGATCTACCTATATTCTCAGTACAGGCAATTATCGCATACAACTCCGTCTGAAAGACCGTTGCATAGTTGCCCATACTTATGCTACTGTTATAGTCTTTGGCGTAAATACCCGCCCCCGTACCGGTGCTCATTTTTGAACCATCAGTGTACCATATCGCGTTGTCTTCCTCTGAGAGGTGCAACCCATCCTTCCATTCATCCCTGGTGGGGATGTGGACATTGAAGTTCCTCCGGAATACATACTTGGGCTGCATTTTATCGCAGCCCATCGTCAGTATTCTGTCTAGAACAACATTGTGTGCCATTTTAGTGCGTCTGGTTCTAGGCGATGCGTCGCTCCACAGGCCCGTCTCTTTCAACCTCTGTAGCGACTTGCACGCCTCAGACTGAATGGCAATATGCAGTGGTGGCAGGTTTAGTAAGACCTCCATTGCCACCGTCGGTATCACGAGATCACCTGCATACCCAACAGTGTGTATTGGACCAGTGTTGAGTTCCTCTAGGAGTGAGTTTACCACCAGGCTCCACAGAGTTGGTGAGAGAACCCCTCCCTGGGGACATCCTTTTGTCGTTGTGGCGTATAGGACGTCACCCAAAAGACTTGACTTTAGTAGCCTACTGTTTAGCATGTTGCCTATCCATTTACATATGGTTGGTTCAATGCCATGCCTAGCAGCCGATGTGCTTATGGCTTCAAACGTAGTTCTATCAAATGCTCCCTCCACATCGAGAAATGCCGCGAGACATATCTCTTTGTTCTCGAGTGCATTTTCAGCTTTATTCACTACAAAATGAATCGCAGTATCTGTGGATTTACCCGGTTGATACGCGCATTGCATTTTATGCAGTGGATACCGCCTTAGAGCTCCATCTCTTATGTGCCTGTCTACCAGCTTCTCTAGTGTTTTTAGAAAGAATGATGATAGGCTTATTGGCCTGTATGATTTGGCATCACTGTAATCTGCCTTGCCTGGTTTTGGCAGTTAGATCACTTTAACGAGCTTCCACACGTGTGGCACGTGCCCGAAGGCTAAGCACGCTCTGTACAACCTGCTTAAGTGCGGGACAATTACATTTGCACCCTCTTGTAGTAGAATTGGATATACCTCGTCCGGTCCTGGCGCTTTGTAAGGTTGGAAGGTCGTTTTTTACTGTAACTCCCCTACACGTAACGTTGTACCCGTTAATGAAATATGAAGCATTAAAGCGCTAATTTTTGTTAGAGTCAAGTGTGTCCCGTCCCCCCGTCCCCCCTCTCCTACAGCCAAAACTACAAATACTAAAAATCTGAAAAATATCTTCAATGAAAGCGCATATAACGAATTTAAAAGGAAAACTATCACGACGAAGACTTAATTAGTTCCTGAGATACAGGCGACTAAAATGTTAATACTTACCTACTAAAAAAACATCTAAGACAGTGCCAAATAGCTTTAAATAGTTAATACTTACATGTTGTTTTTTGAGATAGTTTTTTGTGTTTGTCGTAACTCGTAACGGCTTCGGAACCCTACACTGAGCATGGTCCGACATGCAAAAAACACTAAAAGTAGCCGGTGTACATTTATAAGCAGCAACAGCAGAGAAACTATAATGTAGCACGCTCACAAGTATCAGCCCAAGAAATCATCCAGAGCAATATTTTTTTTTACTACTAAAATGAATTAATCTAGATGACGTCATCCACTTCTTTTTTAATTTAGAGCTCTAGAATATATAACATGTGTTTAAAAGATCAGTCTGGCTAGGGAGCACGTCAAACTATAAAATATCTTTACACTATCGATGTATAAACGAGTTCCGCGGACGAAGTCACGGGCAAAAGCTAGTATTATTATATCAAATGAAAGTGCTCGTTATGAGGATCTCAAATGCATTTTGGTTACTTACTAGTGTAAAATAAATAGTTTTAATATTACTCATGAAAGAAGACGAAATACCCCCCCCCCTCCCGTCTCCGAAACTACTGAGCCTAATTATTTTTTAAATAAATATAGTTCATTGCTTGTAGATACAGGATAAACTATAAGAATTCTATCACAAAAAAGAAATGCGTATGAACGGAACCCTCTCCACGCGAGTTCAAATCGCACTTAGCCGGTTTTTTTATCTAAAATGTAATGTCACAGAGTAAGAAGTAATAGGCGCCTTCATGTTGCCTAAATGAATTTGACCAAGACTATGCAGCAAAGTTTTAATGTAGTAAACCAATTTATATTTGGCCTTATTGAGTTAATGAGCACTTTTAAAGTAGCATTATCGAGTATTGCATTTGACCTAACCTAACCTAACCTACCCAAATAAAAGAAATCCATAAGCTCGCAACATATACTGAAAAGGTATAAAAGGCACGCCTTGAAGTTAAGGCACTTATCATCGCCATGACGAATTTTATGTCAACAAACTGTAAATTGAAAGCGCTGTGACGTCATCCACGTTGTTCATATGACGCGACGCTACGTTTTTGGCCTTCATTATCATTAACGTTTTGTTACACTAGGTATGTAATGTAGGTGCAGTCACCAGCAGTAATACCTAGCTATATTATCCAACATTGTGCTCAAAAATATCTGACGCGACTCTATTAGGTACTTGGCACATAAGAGGGTGTCAGATATTTTTGAGCCCGATGTTGTATCACTACATAGTATAAAACAAAGTCGCTTCCCGCTGTCTGTCCCTATGTATGCTTAGATCTTTAAAACTACGCAACGGATTTTGATGCGGTTTTTTTTAGTAGATATTGTGTGATTCAAGAGGAAGGTTTTTATGTATAATAAATTTTGTTTTATGTACGTGTGTTATAGAAAACTCAAATAAACCGAAGCGAAGCGAGGGCGGGTCGCTAGTAATAGGTATATTATTGCTGGTGACTGTAGGTGCCTATGGTTATTGTTAATTCGGTAGGTACCTAATCGTATTTTTGTTCTCAGGTACATCGTACCTGCCGAAATCGATAAACCTTTGAAGCTGTTAAAAAGATATGAACAAGTAAGTATTAGATTCCGTTAATTGGGTCAGTCGTGAGGACTGTGTGAGGTGAGGAGTAAGAGGCGAGGAGTGGAGCCGGTGATGGGCCGCGACCGGCCGGCGTGGTCGCCGGGGCCGGGGCCGGCGGCCGTCCGCGCCGCATGATGCAACATTCGCATCAGTTACTGCGGACGGCGCGTGCGGAGGGCTCGTACTCGGCCGCGCGCAATCGGCGGCGCGTCACGACACAGTGTGCGCGTTGAGACCGCCCGTCCATTACGATCCCAACTCGCGTGACGGTCGGACGTGTCGCCCGTTCTATTTATAAAGCACGTGGCAGTGCTTCGGTCCTAACCTATAGTCTGCAGCAGCCGGGTCGAGCCACGCCGAGAAGGGTGAGTGTTCATGACATAAATAATGTTTTTTATTTAATTCCGTAAAGTTTTACTTGCCACGAAACGCGCGGCTTGCTCGGACATATGGACAGCATTTTGACGCTCGGTTTACAGAATCAATGTCTGCGTAGGTACGATTTCTTTAAGCGGACCGCTTGTATTATTTTGTTTCTGATTTCACGGAGTTCCTATCAACTGCGACAATTTATTGCCTACGTAAACTTGACCTACATTTATGTTATTTTGACGGCTTTATTTTAAATGAAAACTTCTTTATCTAGATTCCACACACCGTTTTGAAACTTCGCATACGCTACACATACCTACCTAGGTACCCGTAGGTGTTCCTATAGTGCGCCTTGAATCAACGAACGTCAAACCATTGTACCTACCTAAGTAGTTTTGAACTTGGTAGTGTATTTGTTCGTAGGTACTTACTTGTGAACATGTGTAATTCCGTTCAAATTAATAAATATCAACCTACTCTAGGTTTTGTTTGTACAGCTACGATAATGTGTAAAGTAATTAAGTCGTAAATATCATAATAAGATGCATAAGTAATCAATTAACTGCACTAAACTTATTACTTACACCAAACTAATAACCTAAGTAGAATACCTACCTAACTAAATAAATAGTAAGGTGTCTTGTAACTTATCTATTATTATCCTAATACTTGTTTATACCTACCTACTAAGCTCTAGAAAAGTTCACCTAAAATAAACGGGTTAAAAACATTTAGGTGAACCAATGTAATGTTATTTCGTACTTACCTACTGTTTGCCCCTGGCAACAGCGAGTGCCCAGAAGCGGCCGCGGCGTCTCCAGCCGCCGCGGCGCGGGCACCTGCGGCCCGGCTTCACAAATAACCAATCACAGAAACAGACCTACCTATCTACAACTTGTAATTCCTTCAGTTACTTACCTACTTCTACTTCCTATAACCAATATTATAAATATTACTAGCGACCCGCCCTCGCTTCGCTTCGGTTTATGTGAGTTTTCGGTAACACCCGTACATAAAACAAAGTTTATTATACATGAAAACCTTCCTCTTGAATCACTCTATCTATTAAAAAAAACCGCATCAAAATCCGTTGCGTAGTTTTAAAGATCTAAGCATACATAGGGACAGACAGCGGGAAGCGACTTTGTTTTATAATATGTAGTGATGATAATACTTATCCGTAATTGTATTTGCATGAACAGAACAAATAATTTGAATGGTTCTTTTCTCCCTTATTTTCCTTAAACATATATTGGCTTATTTTCCTTAGGACGTAGAGTACCTACTCACCTATTTCCTTCTTGTTTATGTAACGCGTCTAATAATAATATAATTTTATTTAAATTATGTAGGTCATGTCATAAGTCATAACTAGCCTGGGAGGAAGTCGTTTCTGACTGCTCCCTCAAAAACTTGAATTTTCTGGGATAAAAAGTACCGTATGTCCGGCCCCAGCGGACTAATAATAATAAAGAGGGCTGCGAGTCACGCTACGTCGACCGGTTGGGGCGGTCGCCTGTCACATGGGAACATAATAACAAACAACACACACTTTTGCATTCATAGGTAATAAAATAATTTAATACTTAAGTATATTTTTATTGAATAAATTATTCATGTAGGTAAAGTACATTCTGTTTTTAAGTCAATACCTATTCTTTGGCTAATGTCATTCATTCCCGCTCTGAAAACCCCGGGGTATGGTAAAGGATAAATAAATAAGGTACTAGTGAAGATGTAGGTAAGGTACCGTCACGAGCGTTAATTTGGGACCCAATTCAATTCAATTTTTGTAAGTTATGCCTACATCGCGGCTGTCGATCATTCCGCCGACGTCAATTTTTCAAGAAAAGATGCTTGAGTCGTCAATGACATTTCATTAGAGATGTTAAGTCAACTTATTGTTGTAGAATGTCAGATTGACTTCGGACCTAAGTTGGGTCCCAAATTAAATCTCGTGACTACCTAGTGGGTACCTCATTGTTTTTCGGAGACTTATATAACGATTAATTAAGGTAATTTAAGACACTGTTATAATAATATTGCTTGCCACATTCAACATATTGTGGACAATGCCGTGTTTTATTTCCAATTGTTGTCCATTCGTACCTAGGTATATCACACGTACCTACCTACTTGTTCTGCAAGACAATTGGGTACAGCGTTTTGTATGATAAATCGATACCTTAGTGCACAATCGTACTAAATTATTTTATTTTGCCAGTAAACTTACAAACTTATTATCTTTGCACAAACATATTAATTACAATGACTTTTCAAATGTAATTAGTACAAATTGTGAACTAAGGTATCGAAATGATAATCAGGGATCGGAAATTCGGATCGATATTTACCTAAAGTTGGCAAAATCCCGGAAAAGTTAAGCTAATATGGCGTCGGCTTCTTGAAATTATTATTTTAATAATATAATTTCGATGTATGAATGTGGAAGAAGCGAAAGAAATTTGTCAAGATCGTAGCAAGTGGAAAGAAGTGGTCTCTGGGAAACAGGCGTGATTTAATGTATGTATGTATGTATGTATAATTTCCGGGATTCTGGGATTCTACAAAACGTTTATTTTAATTATTTTACATTTAGGATAAAACGTTCCGTCAATTTGCTCCTCAGACTTCGTTAAGTTAGGTTAGATAAATCTTTATTTAAAAAATAACTTCAAATAGTGAATGTAGGTAAATACTTAATTATGGATTTATGATGGCGTAATTTATTTATTCCGAAATCCCAGGAGTTTTATTAATAAATTAATGTTGAGTCCGCCTCCATACAACTGAACAACTACGCCGCCGCCAAATATTAGGTAAATATCGATCCGAATTTCCGATCCCTGAGGATAATGTACCAATTGCAAGCGCAATAGTAATAAGATAAAATTTTAAAGTAGGTAATCCTATCATAAAATAAAATAAGTCTAAACCGGCAAAAAATTCTCCATCGTCTATATTATTTAGGGCATTTCGAACGCTCCAGCGACTTAATGAAATACTAGCAATCCCGTAATCAAGCCGACTTCATCGGTCGTTTTCTCGGACAATTATATTCCGCGTTATTTATGACTCGCTAACTCGACCGCGAACATGACTATCTGTGTCCTTGTAAACGAAAGATAAGTAATAACGATGACTGTCAAAATAGTACAAGTAGGAGGAGAGCGCGGCGTGCGAGATAACGATCATGATAACGTGTCACCGGAGGCCCGGAGTGCTGCGCGGGAGCCGGCCGCGGGCCGCGGCTCGCGCGCTCCTGGAGCCCTAGCCGCAGCGAACCCTGATCAAAAAACTGATCTTTCAAACATTTACATTTCATAGCTGATAGCAAAAGGGATATATTATGTCTCTACCTGCAGCATCAATAACGGCGCTGTGTTACTTAGTATTGCTTAATAGTTATCTATGTAACTGGTACATAATGAAGCTTTTAAGGTACGAGTGCCGAGGTTAGAGCACGAACTTGCGAGCGCTCTAGTGACCCAAGTAACACAAAAAGCCGTTATAAGAGCTGTTTATTGGAATTTGTTTACGCTTAAAGCTGAATAGCTTAGCTGAATAAGAGCTGAAAAAGCGCTTTTTCAGCCGTTATTCATCTTAATTGGGCACAAACTATTCAGCCTAAAGTTCACATGGCTGTTTAATTGCTTTATAGTGGCTGAATAATGGCTGTATTAAGGGTCACAGAGTTATAAGGGCTGAATAACGGCTGTTTAAAAGAGCACAAGGGCGTGTTTATTCAGACTAAAGTTCACATGTGAACCCTTATTACTATCTTAAACCTCCACAAGTTCACCTTTAGCTGGACAAGCAAGAAAGTCGCTACATCAAACGTCAAGTTACAAATCTATATAATTAATTGAATACCTGTTGAAGTGTTTTGATTTTTCATTGAGATGACCCTACGACTAGATTTGCTTCAACGGGAAATGGCGGAATATTAAATAGTAATTAAGTATACTTGAATTTTTGTTATATCAGTGAAAATGATTGCGGTCTCGATTTTACTGTGTATATATATATATATTATTTAAGAAAATTTTCACGCGCTCCATAAATAATGCGTTTTTTTACAAAATAAACAGTAAATATACGCCGAAGAAAGTATACCAAATCCGTTTTCTTTCTTTTTTTATCAAAAATATACCATAAACTGATGTTACTGGTCTAAGAAGAGACAATAATTTTAATTTAATAATAGTTTATGGTTGAAATATCCTCAAAAGTAAAGATAAAGTACGATAATTTAAAGGTTATAGAATAAAAAATGGTGAATGAGTTTTCTGCACCAATGTGAACTACTTTTATTCCATATTTCAGCTATAGGCTGCGTAATGATTAACGAGAGTCCCTTTATTCAGCCTAAACCAGTAATAAGTGTAACTCGTGACCGCAAATTCAGCAGTAGCCGTTAATTTGATTCACTAATATTCTTCTAAACAGCTATTAGCGTTTTGCTGAACTTCTAAACAGCCGCTATGCAGATTGTATCAGTAGGCTGAATAAAGGCTGACTAGCAGGGAAAAAATCAGCCCTAAGCATTAGTAATGTTCACTTGTAGTTCACTATACCTCTATTGACGTTATAATAGTTCACAAGTGGTATCTTAAAAAGTCAACGTAATAAATATTCACATGTGCTATCATACACAGCACTTAGCATAAAGTTCTCCACTACGTTGCCCTTAAACAGCTAATAGTGTTTAAAAATACTTAGAGCTGAATAAGGACGTAAATGTGTACCCTTTCTATACCGTAATACAGCTCTTATTCAGACTGAGCTGTTTAATTGACACTAAATGCTATTATGCAGCTGTAAGTTCACGGATGAACTTTTGTAAGTGTTTATATCAGCATAGAACTGTATATAAGACCACGAGTGAGTAGTTATATTGCTTACTGTGTTACTTGGGGACAGGCACGAGCACCTTTAGAGCTATTTATGAACCGATGCGTATAATAAGTTTCTCTACGAGCTTAAACTAGCAAACAAATAGGACCCTAGTGGACGCTCTTTTTACTTTTCTGAACTCTTACCTTCTAGATCCAAGTCAATTATTTTTTATCAGAAAATACAGTCTGTAAATCGCGTTGTCAAGGCGTCGTTTTGGAATGCCAACGCAGCGCAAAATACCGAGCTTCGCGGGACCTGAGTAGGCGTTGCACTTCCGCAAGCGTCACACAGGTGAGGTGACCCAGGTGGGTTACTCCGAAACACCTATACTCCAAATACCATTTATTCCACAGTTCATGTCATGTAAACGACAACATTGATTTGTTATAATCCCACACCGCGCGGCGAGTCAACCGCGCGTTGACGCGCGTTCATGTGAACTTAGCCTAAACCACAGAATAAGGTAATAGTTGCCTAAACATAGCATCTAATTCGAATCCTCTCGTAGCCATTGTAATAACCTTGTATTATTTAAACAGAGAGCCTTTCGAAATAATTACGAACACTATTGGTTTTTTTTTGGTATTTAAACCGTTTATTTCGTCGAGACAAAAACCTCTTAACTATTTAATCTATTTAACCTACCTCAAAATAAATAAACATGAAGACAATGATTAAGTGTATAAATAAATTGGTTGGCGTCTCTGGCGATCCCAGGGCCGGGTCTTTTTTTGCCCAACGGCTTAGCCTGGCCGTGCAGCGGGGTAATGCTGCAAGCATTTTAGGGACGCTGCCCCGAGCGGGAGATTTGCAGGGTTTTGATATGTTTTAGTTATCAGTTTTATTTATTTTTTAATTTCCTTGTATTTTTTTTATAATAAAGGTTGTAAGATTTAAAAAAAAAAAAAAAAAAAAAACCATGCTCAACCTTCAAAAGTACGGGAATGTGGAGTAATAATAGTACTTAAGTTGATATTTGTTTAAATAAGAGTGACGAAATGAATAGGAACGAACTTTTATGTAAGTATGTATGATTATTCATGCAAATTTAAATTATTAAACAAGTAATTTAGTTCTGAGAATCTATTATAAAAAATGGAATGCGAAACGAAACGCTATTGTTGATATATGAAATGAAAAATTTAGAAGTAAAATTAAATCGATTTTCATTTGGCAATGTTACCTTACGTCTGTCCATTCTCACCGCTTGTCAGTTTGTTATTGTTTGTTGTTTTTACTCAAATATAGTTGGTGATCAGGAAAATGGCCTTAAAGCCCTTCGACCTCAGGAGAAAAGTATCGTTAACCATAAATGTACAGTCGACGTCAAAAATATGTTTACACTTTAGTATCTTGTCTATTTAACGTCATGTTTAAACAGTCATATGAAATTGTCACAGCGATTAAAGTGACATGGTACTAAAGTGTAAACATAGGTATTTATGACTTCGACTTTACCTGCTGTCAAAATTGTGAGTAAGAAGATGTAAATCAAACACAATATAAAATTTGTTTCAGTGGCGTGTTTAAATAGACTAGTAAGATGCCAAATAATATTGATACTTTAAGTTCCTTTGTACATTTGTAACGTTTACTTTAACTGCATTTGGCTTTTATGTCTGAAACGTAAAAATCTGTTTAGCAACGATACTTCATTGAGTTTTTGAAGTAATTTTCAACTAAATCCTAATAAACATACATAATGCACATTATTGTTTTAATGTATACTTAATACGTAAACAATAAGAAATGCAAAACCAAAGTTGGTTTTAAGGGTTAGTTACGAGTAGGTAACTAACCGTTATTAATTAATCATTATAAATATTGGTTTGTTCCGTCCCTCTACGGTTAAATCCATCATCACGACAGATAGTTAATTGCACAGAATTTTTCCTGAAAAATGGAACAATTTCTAAAGATAAATAAAGACTTCTAGGCGGACTGAGTCCACCACATCATACTTTTATTGGACGGTTGGATAATCAAGTAAGGACCTTAATTCTTATTACCTCTGAGTTGCAAGTCCTAAATTTGAATTACCCTTTTTTTCATGAGATTCTGATAGACCTATATCCATATTGAACGTACCTACTACTACCAGAATCTTATGAAAATTAAAACAATCATGTGCATTATGTATGTTTATTAGGATTTAGTTGATAATGACTTCAAAAACGCAATGACGTATCGTTGCTTAGCTAACAATACCGCACAGGGTCCAAATTAATGTGTACAATTTTGAATGTTCTATCATATTAAATTAACTCTTAATTCATGTTCAATCGTTGATGTACGCGGTTTTGATAGCTAAGCAACTATATGCACTTTAATGTAAACCAATTTCGTATTCTGAAGAAAAGGTGAGGTATTTTTTTCTATCTCATGAAAACATCATGAACCGTGCCACACAGGCGGTGGCAATAAATAATCCTGGAATTAAACGGTACTTACCTCGTTATTAAGGTTTCTAAATGGACTTTTACGTTTTAGAAATAAAAGCAAAGTGGATTTGTAACAAGTAACGTTCCTGCAAATGTACGAAGGAACTTAAAGTATCAATATTATTTGGCTTCATTTACTAGTCTACTACAAACACGACACTAAACCAAATATTGTGTTTGATTTACATCTTCTTGCTCACAATTTTTACAGTAGGTACACATGATTAACGATATTTTTCGCCTGGGATCGAAGGGCTATAAGGGCATTTTCCTGATAACTAAAGCTATAATTCAGTAAAAACCAAACAATAACAAACTGACCAGCAGTGAAATTTGAATTGACAGCCGTAAGGTAACATTGCCATATGAAAATCGAAATATTTTTACTTTTACATTTTTCATGAGATTCTGGTAGACCTATAACCAAATAACAAATCGATGAAAAACATCTTTATTAGTGATTTAATAAAAATGAAATCTTGAACACATTATTAGTCCTATAATTAATTTTGTTTTTAATCTACTTACTTACTTCAATTTCAATTGTTATTAAAAAACATTTTTAACGATTTATTATAATAAATTAGGATGTCAAGTGTTCATTAGACGCCAAGACTGATATCCGGAATGACCGTAACCATGGTTATAACAATGCTGTAATAATTATTTTAGAACTGACGTTACCATGGCAACGCTCATTATAGAATTGTTTTTACGCTTCGGTTGCGCTATAGGTTGTATTCTGATACCGTTAATGATATCAATACTAGCGGTTTAAGGGTTCCGTACCATTATCTATACAACATTTTAGACACTATACCAGTTGCCGTTATTATATTAATAACGACCAAAAAACTCACGTTTGATGTAGGGGAGTCCCACTTAAATTAAATGTATATTTTATTCTGTTTTTAGTAATTGTTGTTATAGCGGCAACATTAACACATCATCTGTGATAATTTCAACTGTGTGGCTAATCCAGGATTCAGGAGATGAGAGCCTGGTGACAGACAGACGGACAGTGGAGTCTTAGTAATTATAGGGTCTCGTTTTTACCCTTTGGGTACGAAAGCGAGTGCGAGTGAGAAAGAATAATTATATATCCTTTATATACGAGGTCCTTACATATCGCATCTTTACAATTATAGTGACCTAATTCACAAATTTTGGATTTCGAGTTAGGTCTCTATAGTACCTAATAAGTTTACGGCTCTATGTCGAAAGCTGAAATGTTGAATTAGGTCACTATAATTCTAAAGGTGCGATATGAAATTGGCGTTTTGTCGTACTGGCCACTTTGATCTCAAATATCTCCTCTTTGGTTAGGAATTCCAAATTCAAATTTATACAGCCATTTACTCATGCATAATTTGTCTTTCGAAAACCATCGTTTATTTGTTTTTTTCTCTTTTGTTTCTTGTCTTTGCGTCACTCAGTTTACAAAATGGAAAACTTTAAATATCGCGTTATTTACGAGTACGAGTTCCATTAATAATGTATGTGTATGGTGGTGGTGTCGCAAAAGAAAACACAGTGCGTTTTTGGTTCCAACGTTTTCGATTTAGAAATTTCGACCTGCAGAACAAGCCCCGTGGACGGCCGGAGACCAAAGTTGATAATGAAGAATAAAAGGCTATTTTGGAAGCGGAGCCATCGCAAACCGCGTCCGAGTTAGCTGCAGGATGTGATGTTAGTGATAAAACTGTTTTAATCCACTTGAAACAAATAGGTGAAAAAACTTGAACCTTACGAATTGAGTGACGCAAATCGAAAAACGCTCGTCGACTGCTGCGTTACATTACTCATCCGGCACAATAATGAAGGGTTTTTAAGTCGAACTGTTACCTGTGACGAAAAGTGGATCCTGTACGATAATCAGAAGCGCTCATCGCAATGGCTGAACCCTGCCGAACCATCCAAATCATGCCCGAAGCGAAAATTTACTCCAAAAAAGTTGCTTGTTTGTGAGCGTTTGGTGGACTAGTGCCGGTGTCGTTCATTACAGCTTTCTTAAATCTGGCGAGAAGATTACGGCAGATGTCTATTGTCAGCAACTGCAGAGCATGATGTAAAAGCTAGCTGCTAAACAACCGAGGCTGGCCAATCGCTCTAGGCCACTGCTGCTTCAGGACAACGCTAGACCACTCACTGCACAACAGACGGCTAGCAAATAAGAGTAGCTTTAATTGGAATGTCTAAGACATCCACCGTACCGCCTGGACCTTGTTGCAACAGATTATAATTGTTTTACGAAATTTGGATAACTTCTTGCAAGGGGAAAAAATCAACTACGATGGGGCAGTCCAAACCGCCTTCAAAGATTTTATTGATTCCCATCCGTAATGGTTTTTTTAGTAAAGGGATCAATGAACTACCTATGAGATGGCAAAAGTGCAAAAGATATCAATGGTACCTACATACTTTGATTAATTAAATTATATTAGAAAAAAAGATGACGACTTTATGTTCCTTCCATACAAAACGCCAATTTCATTTGTAAGGACCTAATATATATAAGTAATTCATTTTACAAATCCTTCTAATACTTTGCTTACTCACCTCAGAAACTTTGAACAGCTGTATCTAAGAAACTATCAAGTCTTACACATGCATACATACATACATACATACCTTCACGCCTGTGACCCAATGGGGCAGGCGAACCGGCTGTAAAAAGGAAGGTAAATATGACATTTTACCTTCATAAATTATAATTAAGTATTAAATTTATTAACTAAGGTACAGCTGGCATTATAAATTAGTACTTATTCTTTTAAGTTTGACACAACTTGCTAAACAATTACAAAACATTTTTGCATCACTATAGATAATGTAAATGTCGCGGTATTCGATTATTAGAATTGACAGACCCATTGTTACGCCCCTAATATTTCAGGATGCATCGCGCGACCGTAGGGCCGTAGCTCAACCTCGGGTTAGCATACTCGTGACCACGCTGGCAACATTATTTTATATAAATGAACCTTCTAATAGGAAATTTGCACACACCCGTACGTAAACAAAGAACTGAATGGTAAACTAATGCCTCCACAAGTAATAAAAATAAAGTCCACCATTAGGCTAACTGGCTTTACCGCCGGGTGCTGCGTGAACAAACCGACACGAGTGTATGAAAAATAGCGATGCTTCTACTTTTTTCTCAATTACTTATGCATTAATTATATAGATACTTTTAAACTTTATCTCATAGAGCAAAAGGGTGCCGTCCTAATGTAGGCAATTTTAGTCTCGTAGTTAGACTAGTTAGTAGATGCCGTATCTGTACTCTTACCATGAGTTACAAGTAACGTACTCGCTAGCGAGTCGAAGCCTGGCCCACGCAGACCTCGCGGCATTCTTATAGAGTGCGACGGACAGAGCATTCCACTCGCTAGCGAGTACGGTAATAGTAACTCATGGTAAGGGTACTGAGCACCACTCACTGTTATTATGATGCTGGCAGCCTACCTAATAGTTTTAGTAACATGTTGAGATATCACCAGATGGCAATGACTTCAAGAAAATTGTTGACTTTAAAAATGAGACTTCAAGAAAATTGTTGGCTTTAAAAATTAATAATGTAATCGCTATAAACCTATACGTATCGCATTGGTAGCGTTCAATTAATTCAGAGAAACGTCTGCCCTGATTAATGATTGATTCCATATCCGATCTGTGTTGGCGCCATCTATTGACAGTACCTAATAAGACGTAGCAAGCTTGAGAGCTTACAAGTATTGTATGAACTTATAGAATATACTCTTATTTTATGTAGAGAAGGATGTTTTTGATATTTAATTAGGATACGTTGAATTTATTAAGGTGTAAAAATCATTCACGATTACTGGTTCAAATGTTTCGCTCGATACCTGTGACGCCATCTATGAGTTTATTAAAGTAATAATTATACGTTGTTCGAGTTGGGAGTCCATGCCACAGGTCTGGCGCCACCGGCGACCCGGGGATTATTTAACGAACTATGTGCACTTATTACCTACTTACCCGTCGCTAGTTTTTAAGACTGCACAAGGACTGCACCGAGCAAACGTCGAGCGTCCAGGGGCGCCCTCATTAGGTACTATTATTGTGTTTTCTAATTAACTAAAGAATTTCCTTGGAATCAGACGATGCATTTTTGTAGCGCAAGTAAAAACACAATAAATTTGACGTGTCTGTGTGTATGTCTGTCTGTGGTATCGTAGCTCCCAAACGGATTAACCGTTTTTGTTTTTGTTTTTATTTGTTTGAAAGGTGAATTAGTCGGGAGTGGTCATAGCTATGTTTGATGAAAATCGGTCTAAGATGGCCGCCGCCACAAAATAGCGGAATATATATTTTTGTTTATTACTTCAAGTCTGATTTTTATTCCCACAGAAAAAATGTAAACAAAGGTGTTGCCGTTAACCAAAACCATTTGCAATATTCAAAATATTTTTGCTTTCCACATTTATAAGAAATTGACTTTTTATAAAAAAAAACATAAAGAATAAAAAATATATTAAGATAAAGAATTTAATTTGTTGATGGAAAACTTCATTTTGATATAAACTCTTTGTTGTGTTAATTTAAAACGTGGAAACCGTTTTTTACGCATATTTTATTTATTGCACTGGTATCATTGACTCGATACACCCGTGTTAACAAGTTGACGGCTGCTTGAAAGATTTGAGACGTTATGGTCTACCAGAATCTCATGAAAAATTTAAAAGTAAAAATATATCGATTTTCATATGGCAATTTTACCTTACGCCTGTCAATTCAAATTTCACAGCTTGTCAGAGTTTGTTATTGTTTGTCGTTTTTACTGAAATATAGCGTTAGTTATCAGGAAAATGTCCTTATAGCCCTTCGATCCCAGGCGAAAAATTTCGTTAATCATTTGTACTGTAAAAATTGTGAGCAAGAAGATGTAAATCAAACACAATATTTGGTTTAGTGTCGTGTTTGTAATGGACTAGTAAATGAAGCCAAATAATATTGATACTTTAAATTCCTTAGTACATTTACAGGAACGTATTATAACTCCACTTGGCTTTTGTTTCTGCAACGTAAAAGTCTATTTAGAAACCTTATTTTTTTGCCACCGCCTGTGTGGCACGGTCTTCATGATGTTTTCATAGGAAAAAAAGCCCTCACCTTTTCTTCAGAATACGAAATTAAGAGTTAATTTGATATGATAAAACATTCAAAACTGTACACATTAATTTGGACCTGTGCAGTATTGTTAGCTAAGCAACAATACGTCGTTGCGTTTAATGAAGCCATTTTCAACTAAATCCTAATAAACATACACAATGAACATGATTGTTTTAATTTAACCTTAATACTCAAACAATAAAAAATGCAAGTTAGTTTTAAGGGTTAGGTAGGTAACTAACCGTTTTTAATTAATGTTATAAATATTGGTTTGTTCCGTCCCTCTACGCTTTGTTCCATCTTCACGGCATAGATAGTTTATTGCCCAATGTGATTTTTAAATTGTATCCCGGGAAATGGAATAATTTCCAAAAAAAATAAAGAATTCTACGCGGACTAAGTCCGCCACATCTTTATTTTATTGTACGAGTGGAAAATCAGGTATCAAGACCTTTAAATCCTGTTACCCCGGAGTTGCAAGCCCTAAATTTGATTTTCCCTTTTTTTCATGAGATTCTGGTAGACCTATACTTCACTCGCTTCGCTTCACCATTCGTGCTCCCGTCGTAATCGCTTTCCAGTGACGCATTTATGCGATTCTAATTTAAATTATATCTCAAATTTATTTTTATATCACGGTTCGAGCGAAATTATAACTTAATATTCTTTCTTGCTGGCTCAAACTTTGAGATCCCCTGAAATGTCACTTTGTGAACACACAGTGACGTAACTTTGTTTAAATTTTTTCTGTGGGAATAAAAATCCGACTAGTTATGAACCCCCTATTATTCATTTCATGGCTTTAAAGAGTCGTTGCTATAGTCGTATTGTTAATATGGAAAAGTTTAAAAAGCATGAAATAAAGTAGACTTTACATACATACATACCTACATAAACTCACGCCTTTATTCCCAGAGTGGGGTAGGCAGAGCTACAGAATTACCAACAACGTAAACCAAAGTAGACTTTAAATTAATTTAATCGGTTCGCTGGGTTCGCTTTACACCGCGCCGGAACAATTCACATGATAAGGATTTTTCATCTCACAAGCTTTGAAAGCCCTTTTTGTTTGTTTGATATCTATTGAGAAAATCGCTTTTTATTCACATGTGAAGGAAGAGTTTTGACATTTGTAGGCAGCTTAAGTGATATTTGACAGCTAACAAAACGTAAAGCGTTAAAAGTGCTGAATTTTTAACATCGCAATTAATGAATTGCATCGAGTTAAAAACACTAAATACAGTCTTACAACTTTATTTTAATTCATAAATATCAGAATTCAACATTAACCTTCATTCTTGTTGTAAAAACAGGTGAAATATTCTGACAGTCCAAGTAGGTAAGTCGATGTGCGAACAAATAGCATCCGAAATAATAAAAAAAACTTAGTCAAAACTTTTCAATTAAGCCGTCAACGTTAAATGTTTTTCTAGTTTGTTTTGTTATTAAAAATGAGTGAGTGATTTCGACGAAGACGTATTAAAACCTGTGGAATTACGGGAAGCCGTGCAAAATGCGGAATTGAGCTTATTGGCTGAAAAATCCCGTTTAAAATAGTTTTTCTTATTTTCCTCGCTGTAGTGAGGTGAAAAGTTTTGTGTTATACACGGGTGAAAAGTTATTTTACGTCTCGTGTGTTGAAACACTCGCTCCGCTCGTGGTCAATTATAGAATCCTTTCGCTAGCTCGTGTTTCAAATAAACACTCGTAGGCAAAATACAACTTTCCCCTCTTGTATAACAAATAACTATTAAAATACCCTTTAGGTGTCAACTCAACAAATACCCACGGAGTCGTGCTCACTGATGAATGCTCTGAACTAATTTTTGAAACTCCGGAGCATGAACAAAACTTGCCAGTGTATTGGTGTTTTATTCGCCGCCTACTAGCTTCTGCCCGCGAAGCGAAGCGTCCGCGTAGATTTTGATTATCGTTATTCCCTCGGGAAAAATTAAATTCTTTGGGATGAAAGTAGCCTATGTGTTAATGCAGGGTGTATAAACTACCTCTATTTCAAATTTCATCCAAATCCGTTCAGCCGTTGCAGCGTTAAGGAGTAACAAATTAACACACACACAAGCACACAAACTATCACATTTGTAATATTAGTAGGATTCTTTTGCCTTGGGGGTATATTGACTTGGGTGTTATTCTCATACAAACAGCATTCGGTCGGTCGAACAAGTGAACGAGTGACCGCGGCGCTGCTTAGGCTGCGGCGACCAATATATTACGGCGAATTTATTTCCTAGTCCCATCAGAGCGTACAAAACACATTTTAGCGCGCGCATTCTCAATTAGGGCTTCTGTCGAACGATTTAACAAACGAAGGCTTAAAAAGATAAAAGATAAGATGAGATAATGTTTTAGTGTGTTTTGAACAAGCAAACATCATGGACGTAAAGATTTTGTCTTTATGGACCTCATTTTTCGGGTTTCAAATGACGGGTTCTGCTTGGTAGCAGTAGAGAAAGCGTAAAGTTTCTTCGATACACCGCAGGTACTTATTTTTTTCGGACACTCAGTAGCGTGGTACATAACACATCTATACGCCTCGAGTCCGCAAGCGACAGGTATTAACAACACAAAAAAGTGTAGATAAACCGCAAACGCTTGCAGCAAGTTCCTTTGATTTGTCATCAAAAACCGAAACTACGTCGGATTGGTTGCAAACGCTCGCAAGTCTGCACAAGCCAAGGCAAACGGTCTATCCGCAAGCGTGTGGCGCCGGCATAAGCTGCGCTGCGTTCACTCGTTCGACCGACCGAACACCGTTTTTATGAGAATAATAAATACCCTTGCTTGCGCCGCTCGCTGCCCGCGCCGTACGCCCTCACCCCCGCGAGGGCCTCCCCGCGGATTGCGCTAAGAGATAACATAGAAACAACAATGTCTTTTCAATCTCCCACCACTGAACGTGCAAACGCTGCAAGCAAATCTGGTTTTATTGTAGTACGAGACATTCGGACCATTGCATATCTTATTTTCCATATCCTAACCTACGAAGACGTTAAATAGTACAGTACAACCAGAGTATCGATAGAATTCGGCCGTGAATCGCTGTAATTTTCTCTCTGGCATCTTTCAGTAGGTATATACATGTGCTACGCCGGATACCTAGAGTCAACGGACTTCTAATAATGCCTACTCTTGTTTTACGGAAGATCAACCAATATGCATTAAGTTAATTCACAGATTAAGTGACCGCTGCTTGTTCACACTACTACCAGCTTACCAAGCCGAAATCTCTCTTAGTTGGCTCTCAGTCTTTTACATTGCAACCATTTTCTTAATACCGATTGGATATATTTATTTTTCTGTCACACACGAGTGACAGATATACTGTCAGTTGCGAGTGCAAGCGTGATAGCGATGGCAGCCGAACGGTATTAAGAATCTGGGAATACTATACTTAAGTGTAATATTAATGGATCCTACTCATTCTCGTACCTACGAGTATTATAATTATGTAAGTTTGTGTGGGCATCTAGATGTTTCCACGGCAAGCAGGTGTCCATGTCCTGTATTAGAATATCAAAGTGAACCTTTTGTCCCGTGTAAATGTGCTTCGATGTGGTGCGAGTGTTTGAGGCGAATTCATCGCTTTGCGAGTAGGATTACATTTTGTAGGATTCTGAACAATCGAAATTAATAGAATATGCTCTTTAAACAAAGAATTAAATTCAGCAGTCTATTTAGCTCTCTTTGATTTTATACCGTTTTTATTTTCCGTGTGGTTGCCGGCTTAGAATAGTGCCACTCCATGTCTTCCCGTGCAAGTCGTAAGAGGCGACTAAGGGAATAGAGGCTAGTATTGTTAGGCGATGGGCTTGCAACCTGTCACTAATACGCTGGTAATTATCGTAGCCTGTTTGTGCAAAATGTGGTTATAGAATTATCAACAAGTTTTTAGAGTTGATAGTAATTCTGTAGCTCGGCCTACCCCACTCTGGGAATTAAGGCGTAAAGGTATGATGATGATGTTGATGATGATAATTTTATACCGTAATTTTGGTAAGCTTGCGGGTAGATATAGTTAAACTTTTTGAACTGAGCTCTTCCACTACCTGTAAACACAATGGTCATTGTATCTATACAATCTTAGTCGGGCGGTAGTAAAATGCAAACGAAATTGCTTGCCATTATTCTATTACTGTATTTTGTAGTCTATTATATATAGAAATAGAGTCGATAATCTATGTTAACCTTTGAAGGCGGTTATTACCTGCTTTAACTGCGAGCTCGTTGTCCTAATTTGTGGTTAACTACACAATGGCTTTGTTTTATTAAGTGGATAAGCTTAGTTGAAAAAGTTTAAACTATAACATAAGATTAGCATTTGTCGGCCGAAGACCGCCCTGGAGCGCCGCACCCTCCGGTACTTGGCGCGCAATGACGTTTCCTCATTATCTTGACGGACACGAAGGAAATTAAATATCAACATCTTCATCGAAAGACTCCAACAAGTTGCTTTAATTAAGGTCGGTACGAACACAACTATCTTGGTGCAGTCAGCCAAAGAAGAGATCTGTCACCCTATATAATTTCGATTGACCGGCATACGACGATAAGTATAATTTGTTAAGACTTAACGGTATTTTATTTTATTTTAAAGGAAGTTGTGCCAAAAATAAAAGCTTGTTCTCTTGGTTAGGTGGATTTTTCTAGTAGATGCCACAACAGATTATACTACTTTGCAACTCGCTAAATACTGTGTTCGCGGCTGGTGAACCCCTGCGTATATCGTGGTACATCTGAGGTTAGAGTGATAACACCAAGCCCATGGTCAATTTCTTTGATTCTGAATTCATTCAATTATAGTGCTCGGATAACCCAGAACCAGTTTATGGAATCCGACAACATTGAATGAAAATTCACTCAGTTCACTTAAGTAAAACCAGTACTTTATAACACTTACCTAATGAATTTAGCGGCAACCGCTTCACTCGTGAAGTAAGTACTACCTAAGTAAAGTAAGTAAATGATTCATTCACAATTGAATTCCATCTACTTAATTGTTTGATGCGTGAGCCGCGAGTGCCGATACACTGTATCTGGCACTTTGCCCACTGCGATATAAAATACGAAAACAAACTTTCTTTGTCTCATTTCTCGCTTCAAATTTGATTACACACGCAGCGCAGTAATGACTCGTGATGAAACAATTTAAGTACTGGGTGCAGTTCCGCTATTCCGCTTTGTCTTAAACCGTATCGTATCGTATTGTAAACATAACGGCAGCCCTTATTCAATCAACAGTCGAGGCGACAGAGTCAATATGGAATGGAATACAGTGGGGCCGATGACGCGCGGGTTCTTTCTTATGGCGGCACTTCACTTCGCAATATTTGCCAAAATTAGTCTTATATCTCTTACATTTGACATACGAATGAAAGAGATGCAACGACATTAATTTTGTTAAATAAAGGCCAAGTGTCGTGCTACGAATACCTTGCAAGTGCCATGCGACAAATAACCATTCTTAAACGTCAATCTATTATTTATTCTTGTACTAGGTACCTATTATTTATTCTGCGGCGGAGTTGTTTGCGAAGGTAACTTACTCAAGAAGACTTAATTACACGCACAAACACACTACGCCTTCGTGCTCAGAGTGGGGTAAGTAGAGCTACAGAACCTACAACTCTAACCACTTGTAGATAAAACTGTAAACACATATTGCATAATTAGGCTAAGACGTTTACCAGCGTATTAGCGACAGGTTGCAAGCCCAAGCCCAAGCGCCTAACTGTACTAGACGCCTTTATTCCCTTGGTCGCCTGAGTCGCCTCTTACGACATCCACGGGAAGACATGGAGTGGCACTATTCTAACCCAGCAACCACACGGGATTGGATTAATATACCTATCCGACAAAATGTACCCTATATTCTTCCTCGGCGTTCAAGCTATCTTTGTACCAAATATCATCGAAATCGGTTTAGAGATTTGGCCCTGAAAGCGTAACCAACAGACCAAGTTATTTCCACATATGTAATATTATGGATCTAGGCATAGTGTTGTAGGTATGTCGTAATTATACAGAATGTAGATACTAGAACTTGATGTAAAAAATATAATCCGGACAAATGGATTTTTGAAAACGGGATTTTTACAGATGTTTCTTAAGTTGGCTATTAGTTTGGAGATACTGATAGAAACTACCTACATAAAATCACACTTTTCTATGTCTCACTTTGAGGCGATCTGGTGCCGTGCGGTTATGTCTGCGCCAATCTCAAGCAGCGCGTCCGCTGGCTCGGAATCAGAGCGTACGGAGCGGACGGATTTATTACTTTGTAGATGGATCACGCTGTACCATAGAAATCAATAGAAAACAACAAATCCGTCTGCGCCGTAGGTACATGCCGGCTCAGAGCCTGTGGACGCGCAGCTTAAAACATGTTTGATGTTTGTATAAAAACAAAACCCTTATTGAAATACGAGTTATCCTTTTGGATTTCGCAGTATTCTTGTATGCATAATACGGGTGAGATCAAATTGCAGGTGAACTTTGAGTCAGCTTGGGCTGGACCACCCGTCTCGGATGTGAACGGGGACACTATTAGTCGGTAAAACCAGTAAAACGCAGTTAACAAGTTTCGTTGAACAATTGCGTCATCGAAAGCAAAATGGGTGGGCATTATTTAAAGGTTACTTTATTCTAAATTTAGGAATGATGTAGGTGTAAATAATGCGGGAGTATTATTTCATTTATTTGAAGTGGTAAGTAAACCGTTAAATGTGCAAGCTAGCCGTCAGGCGGGCGGGAAATCGGCTCGGCTGAGTAAGGCTTCGGCGCGTAATGCGATGCGCCGCGGCCGCGTGTCGGGCTTCGCCCGCGGGTCCGCGTCAGATGTCCGTGAAGTTAGCAGATCATTTTCCAGAAAATCAAAAAAAAAACGGAGTTCTATTGGCATGCAGAATAGTTCTATCAATCAAAATTTATTGCGTAAGAAAAAAGTACACATTGTTACTTACAATACATTGGTTATTATTAGGTACAATGGTGAAAACCAAAAGTAAGTGTCAACTGACCCCCGTACTAGTTTGCACTGTATCACGGTCAACGTTCGAGGCTTGATTTTGGTATAAATCGGTTTAAATGGCGATGTATGCGAAGGGGCTAGAGAGTTCTAGCCTCTAGACTGGGGGGGTTATTATGACATAGTTATGCAATTCTGTATACGCTGAGAGAAAAGGACAGAGCTATATAATTGCCATAGCTCTGTCCCTTACACTCACAAAACACGTTTTGTTTTTTAATTTGATGAAAAATGATATGCTATGTGCGTGAAGTTAGCAGAGCATTTTCATGTAAAATCGCGTTTCATTTTTTCAGCTTAAATCGCCAGAACTATGTTTAAAAAGTATCAGGAACTATAGAACTATTCTGCATGCCAATAGAACTCCGTTTTTTTTTTTTATTTTCTGGAAAATGATCTGCTAACTTCACGGACATCCGCGTCAGCGCTTCTCGGCTAACAAGCGCCTGTTATTGGTCGCATTCTGCGGCGCTAAACATTTGCCTCTTTTATTTACATAATCACTGGAAACGTGTGCTAAACCTGACTCCTTCTCAGATTTCTGCTTACATTCTACTTGCGCTCATTATTTAAATTGTTATCCTCAGATAGATACCTACATATACAAAACAATACGTGCCGTGTCAAGATTACTTCACCTGGGTGTAGACATCTTTTAAAAAAAAACGTTATTGTTTTAAATTTGTTATTTTGATCCTTCATGATTATAATGATTAAAAACCATTTTACTTATCTAAGGCTATCGTTACAGGCAATTATCGCCTTAAATTTCAATACTTAGTTTCTGATATTGCCAAAGTAATAAGCGATGTTTGGGTTATATAATAAGTACACCTCTTCCTTATCAACCCCTACACTATGCCGCAGCATATAACTAATATTACTTATAACTGCGAAAGTTCGTGTGCGCGTTAATTTGTTACTTCACGCTGCAACCGCTGGACGGATTTAGATGACATTTGGATTGGAGATAGATTATACCCTGAATTAACACATCTATCCCGGAATATTTAAGTCCCAAGGGAATAACGATAGTCGAAATCCCCGGCAACATGGGATTACTTAGTAGTTATTATTTCCTTTTTTACTTACCAATAAAAATCAATTGAGAATCTCGGAAATCTCTAAGTTCGATCTCTGAAATGTCGACCACCACTCTATTAACATATAAACGCGACCACTTGCGCCCCGCGCCCGCGGGCGGCGCGCGGCGAAGTTCGGTGACAACACGGGTGGCACTATTCCCTCGACAACATAAAGTAATAACGGGTGGTCCAGATATAGAGGCCGCTTTTTCTCGTAGTTACTATGACTACGTGAATAAACAATTGAAATAAATGTCAAATGCATTTTATTAACCATTTATCCTAGTTTGCAATTCAGTAGCATTATTCGATAAATTATATAATAATGAAACGTGCTGAGCCCGAATACCGAACTAAGTTGAAAGTAGAGTTTTACAAACATCACTCTGAAAATCGTTTACCACCTTTGCATCACTTTCGTCAGCTAAATATACCAGACCGGACTATCCGAAATGTGAGCAATCGGTACGTAGACGGTCAACAAGTGGGATTCAAGCAGTTTCCGGGTCAAAAACCGACTGTAAATAATCCTAGATTGAAAAAAAAAGATTGAGGAAAGCGAGACAGAATCGTAGCAAATCTGACCGCGTCGCGTCACGAGAGCTGGGACTGAGTCTATCTAGGTACCGGCGAGCGAAGAAAGCTGCTGGAATTCGGAGCAGGAAGAAGAGACGCAGCCCGAAATACAATCAAAATCAAATTGATCGGTGTATTAAAGGTGCAGCTAAGCTTTACAAGGACAGTATTCCGAGCGGACGAAATTACTTCTTCGTTTTAGATGACGAAACCTACGTGCCTTTAGATCCGTCGCAAGTATCAGGAGATAAATGTTACATGTCGGATGATGAACAGGAGACTCCTATCTTAGAGACATTACTCCCAACTGGGAAATTTGAAAGCCGTTTCATGATTTGGCAGGCCATCTCTGAAGAAGGGCACATTTCTGGCCCTTTATGACTAACCGAACTGTAAACGGCGAAATATACTTAGAAGTGTGTCTCAAGAAGCGATTATTGCCTTTAATTCGAAAGCTAAATGTCCAAAGGCCTGTTTTGTTTTGGCCAGATCTCGCTACATTACGTTGAACCTGTTCTTAAGGAACTCAAAAAGGCAAGAATCCTATTGTGCCAAAACGAGACAACTTGCCAAATGTGCCACAGCTTCGGCCGATCGATAAGTTTTGGGCTCTTTGTAAGCAGAGATATTGTGACTTAAGTAAACCAGCTACCACCATACAAGCAATGAAGAGTATCTGGAAACGGATTTCTAAGCAAATCGCGGAAAAATCTAGAAAATCACTGTTTAAACGCTTTCGCTCCAAATTGCTGAAATGTGCCAAACAAGGACCCGTTGGGCTATAATATTATTTACGTATTTCCTGAAAATAAAACTAGAAAAATACCCGGTATTCATATTTTGTCTCATTCTTTTTGTTTAAACGCAATCGACATTTTCACAGGCGGCCTCTATATCTGGACCACCCTTTACTTATCTTATGAAACGGAATCACTTGTACCGCTGCTTGTACGTTATGTGTAGTACTTGTAATCAAATAAAAAGCTTAGCGCAACCCGTTTTGCAACACTGCCTATAACGGAAGTTTCAATAGACGAAAAACAGTCTAAAGAAAAACCTCCAAAAAGTAAAAAATAACAAGTATTGGCCCTATAAGTTTAATTATATGTAGGTATTAATATTTTCATTCACATTTGACACACACACTTATACGTCAAACTTATAACACCCCATTTTCTCGTTTAATTTTAGATCTAAATACGTTTTCAAATTATATCAACTCATAGAAAAAGTTAATATAAAACTTACCAAAGCCGAAGCATACATTTAAAAGTTTAACTATTCTACCTAAATGTCACTTTTTACGGATCCTTCGTTGTGTGTTACCTATTGTGCTTAATGGACGGTGAATGTCAGCGAGTTTCGGTTTTCGTAAGATTTAGATTAACTTTTTCCATCAGTTCAAATAATTTGAAAACGTTTCTAGATCTAAAATTAAACGAGGAATAATACTTAATAAGCAAAAAAAAAGTGGTAAAATATGTGCAAAATTTTGAGAAAATCGTGTTTTTATGAAAACAAAATGACATTTTTGCAGTAATTTTTCACAAAAAAAGCAGTTACTTACTCAGTTGTTTTTTTTTTATTGGTCTAATATTGTTATCAATTATTATAAACTTTACTAATGTCAATACTACGCATTTTGTTTTATCTTTTTTGGGCTATTAGATCAAAAGTTACACCGTCACAAGTAAGTGTACTAACCATACTTTATTAAAAAGTTTAGAAATATATGTAAAAAAAACTAAAAGAAAATTGTTTTACCTATAAATGAACCTAAAATTTCACCCATTTCAGTATGTACAGTTTATAGAGAACCACCCTGTATTGTGTTTGATTTAAGTAAGTACATCTTCTTGCTCACAATTTTTACAGTAGGTACACATGATTAACGATATTTTTCGCCTTAGATCGACGGCTTTAAGGGAATTTTCCTAATAACTATCGCTATATTTGTGTAAAATTATCAAACAATAACAAACTTTGACAAGCGGTGAAATTTGAATTGACAGGCGTAAGGTAACATTGCCATACGAAACTTGATTTGTTATTACTTTTAGATTCTGGTAGACCTACATGTAGATAATTTTGTAGTTAGTACTTACCTACAACGTTCGTGACCAAACATGTAAGTATATTCTTAGATTTTTACCCTTAGAATTATCTGCAATATGGAGTGGGAAGCAGAGTGTTTTCCTTCGCGTTTTACGTTAATTACCCAAATATCTCGTCATTGATTTTTAAACACTAAAAAATTTATAATTGTACATAAAAGGAGAATTATTAAATAATAACTCTCTCTCATGTTAGGATAAAGCCAAAAAACATTTTGTGTCTAAATTTAAGAAAGAAAGAAAGAAAAAGAAAGAAAATCATTTATTCGTGACATGCATAACAAAGAACAGATTAACAAATACAAGAAGAAAGTAGCCACGAAATGGTCCCAACTCAGCGTAATGCTGGCATTAAAGTCAGCGCTGGTCTTCCGTTGGAACCATCAGGTGAAACCACGGATTTGTTTCACAGCCTGAATTTCTAATAATGTAGAATTGATAAAACACTAATATTAACATTAATAATCCAATATTTAACATTCAGCCGGTTCCCTGTCCCATGGAATCATTGTGATTCATGTACCTACCTACTCGAACAGAATAGAACATGCGTAGTGGTAAATCAGGTTGGCAATCTGCTAGCGCATCTAGCCTTCTCTATCTTACCACACAGATCGGTATGAGCATTGGAAGTTGTCAGTATACCTATCTAAAACAGATAAGTGACAAGTAGGATGTGAGGTAGTGATTACATTACTTATCTATATTGGTGCTATTTGTAACACAACATACATTCCAAAACACAACGAGATGCTTGCATCTAAATTAGAATAGGTACGCAAGCTGACACTGTTTACATTTGTATGAAATGTACCTTACCAATAATAACTACGGTAAGTGAGTAAGATTAGGCAGCACATATGAACACTACAGCTCGTTCCAGCCTTAAAATGTTCTTGACACTCTCATTGACGACAAAACTTAGTTTGGTGAAGTAATACAAAAAATAAACAACCGTGAGTCTCAAGGCTCAAGCTGATTCCCTAAAAAAAGAAATGATAGGCAGAAACCATGCTGCTAAATTGAAAATGCACGCGCCAAAATATGTTTTGTTCGCACTGACGGGACTACTTAAACTCGCCGCTTGGACATTCACTCGTCCGTCCGTCCGACCGTCGTAGTTCAGAGAATCACTACCCAGGTCTAGAGTTCCTTGAAGCTGCGAAAAAATCAAACTTCTAATTGAACTTACTTAAACAAAAAATACGTTTATGCCGCAAAAAACGTATATTTCGACACTCAAATTAATCAATATTTATAGGGCTTTTTCTGTTAACCTAGAACTAGGAAATTAAAAAAACTGAAAACTATAGGTACATTGTTAATTAAATCACAAAAAAACGGGGTCTTTATGCAAGGCGGTCAAACTTTGAATTGAGTTGACCGTGTCATGTCCGGTTTTTTTACAGATTAGAATAGGTTTAACGGTGAATTTAACTTACAATGCACTTAAAAAGACCTTCGGGTTTCTATTTAACGTTTACTCGCGCTCATAGACGCCTACCTAACTCCTATGCTTGTTTATTACTAAGCTGGACAAATATTTACTTGATTGACATACCCAGCACTAACTAAGACTGATATTGATATAAGAGGAATGTACAATATCAACACAATTTGACATTGACTAGTTATAAGCACCTACCTACATTTTTTTTGGATTTAGTAAAGATTGAATGGTGAAAACAAGGAAATGTGGAAAACAATGAAAAAATACACCATTACAAAAATTTGGGAGTATTAGGGTGGGGGTAATACCAGCGCCTTGCGCGTGCGTGACCCATCAGCATACCCCGTTATCAGTGTTGCAGATTCATTGAAAAGGCAAGGGTTGGCACAGCACATATTTTTTAAAATATTGGCACTTTACACTTTTTAAGTTAAATATATTATGTCGTATACCATTCGTTTAAGTAATTCTTATCCAGTTATAAATATGAATTTCATGAATTACAAAATTTCGAGCTAAGTTTAGGAGAATCTATAAGCATTGTTAATGGTATGTTTAGACAGTGTCCATGTTATCTTCATCCCAAAGGAAAAATTGTATAAATGAAATTGAATACAGTTAAAAACCCGACAGAGTAATTTTAAAATTACTTAATAATGGGGAAGCTCAAATAACAAAATATATTAACAAAAACACCGTGGGTCAGTTTAATAACCTGACGTACACATTTACCAATTACATCTGTAGAAGTAGAGCGATCGTTTTCATACGTAAAATGGATCCACAGTAATAGACGACAAAATTTAACGCCAACTTATCTAGAAAAACTCTTAATAATTCATTCAGAAAACTTATGAAACTATACAAATCTGTTATTGTACTTGTTAAAATATTTAGAAAAAATATTTTTTATAACCATTATCTTTTGTAGTCAATATCACATCGACTACGAAATAAATAGCGACAACCCTATGACTTAGTTTCAATGGAATTGCAACACTAATAACGGGGTTTGCTCATCAGGCACTTTATGCTCGCCTGCGCAGCTTCGGTTTTTATCAGCCACTTTGTCCCGCATACGTGCCTGGGTAGTGGTTCTCTGAACAACGACGGTCGGACGGACGGACGAGTGAATGTCCAAGCGGCGAGTTTAAGTAGTCCCGTCAATGCGAACAAAACACATTTTAGCGCATGCATTTTCAATTTAGCAGCATGGTTTCTGCCGATGGATCGAACGTATAAGGCTGCTTAATTGAAAATGCACGCGCTAAAATGTGTTTTGTTCGTTCTGACGGAACTACCTAAATTCGCCGCTGCGATTTCGCTCGTTCGTCCGCCCGTCGTCCGTTGTTTTTGAGAGAATAGCACCCCTGATTGCGATACCTACGGCAGGCGAGGGCTGGGGTGTGATTCTCTAAAGAAGCAACGGTGAACGAATGAACGAGTGATGTCCAAGCGGCGAGATTAAGTAGTCCCGTCAGTGCGAACAAAACACATTGTAGCGCGTGCATTTTCAATTTGGCAGCATGGTTCCTGCCGATATGGGTCGAACGTATAAGGCTGCTTAATTAAAAATGTACGCGTTAAAATGTGTTTTGCTCGCTCTGACGGGACTACCTAAACACGCCGCTTGGACATTACTCGTCCGTCCGTTCGACCGTCGTTGTTTAGAGAATCACTACCCAGGTCTAGCTTTCGCACCTCCGAGCTTCTATTATACCTCTACACTCTAGAGGTAGGGCAGATATACCACAAAGATTCGGGGTGGACATATTCGGTCCGGTTGAATACTTTAATATAACAATAGTCTATCGTTAGTATTGCCGCCAAAGTCGTATCCGCAACTTGAAACTGTGTGAAGTTACTGTTCTTTATCATCAGATCTCTCTCCAAAAACCATGTGAGCCTCGAACTGGACGGCACAAATTGTACAGATTATGAGCCTCTGAATTGTTTATTAGGGAAGGTAACAACAAACCCATAGGACAGGCCGAGTATCTTTGCTGTAAAGATATTAATGGGATATTTAGGACGGAGGGCGCGGTGGCACGACGTAGTAGTTCAATGATTTTGTCTGACTGTGGATGGAATAGCATAAAGACTAGTTTTCGTTCACGTTATACACAACTATAGTGTCTTTATTTTTTCTGTGACAATCACAATAAGTAGGTAAGTATGTCAAAAATAACCGCAGAAGAAAAATAACCAGGAGCTTCCGCTACCGATACACTCGTCATTACGCTAATTGACAACATTAATTAACGAAAGCGTTATAGTACAGCCATTCAATATATGAAAATGGTCCATTATGCAGTAAATATCACAAAGCCGCAGCATACAGAGGCGATCAAGTGGGGTTATTGTTTTATGATCGCTTGCATGGTCATACCTACTCATTAGGAAGGAGATAATATTCCGAACAAACGTTTAGTATAATGAGCAGCATAGTAACTAATTCATCAATTCGCCCGTTCGTTATTATGACACTTATGACAACGAAAAATTTCAAAAGATTATGAAGCGCCAACGTGCGCCACGGCACGGAATAAGTAATAGTACAAGTAGCCACGGTTAGGTAGATATAGATACCTATTTTCGACATGAACAACGCAAGAATAACAAAATAAATTAATTAATATCGAGGGGCGTATGCATAAATAACACCGAAAATTACTGAATAATATGAAAATATCTACCTAAAATGGACGCAACAAGTAAAGAAATATACTTACCTAATAGATTTTAGCGCGTGTATTCTCAATTAGGCAGCAGGGCTTCTGTCGATAAGATCGAACGTATAACGCTTGAGCTGCTTAATTGAGAATGCACGCGCTGAAATGTATTTGTGCGCTCTGACGCGACTACTTAAACTCGCCGGTGTGGTACGCCGTTTTTAAAAAAATAACACCCCTGAGATCTTCGTACAAGCAATGGCCTGATTGACTAAAGCCATAAACGCACTGAGAGCCGAGGAGGGCGGACGTGCACGTGCAGCGCGTTCCCATGATAAAATCGCCTCCGCCACGGTTTTCGAAAGCTTTTTATAGGTAGGTACTTAGTATCGGATCGAGCCGCACCGCGCCCTCCGCCCTCAATACATTTTCGGTTTTGTTGTATATGTATAAGTATTACGAATAGTGGCAGACGTGTCGTGCCTGACTGATTTCAGTTTTGTGAGCAAAGTGTGGACAAAAAATGTGTAGAAATCTGGCCTTCGCTTGACATGTTTGGATAACCTTGGTCGTCGTGCGTCATAAACAGTTGCGTTTAGTAGTTACCTATAGTTAATTTTTTAAACGAGTACAATTCAGGTAAACAAAAAATTAAGAGGGTCAATCTCTCATTTAGTCACATTTAAATAATAAGTAATTATTTTGCGATAAATATACATTACATGCACAGTAAGAGCGCTAGTAAAACTTTAGAATAAACTTTATTTAGCCTTTTCAACGCCTTTAACGGATATTTCCGTCATGATGGCTGAACGCGCAAAAGAAACCCGAGTATCTCTGAGTTTGAGGCAAGTGGCGGCGCGGCGAGAGAGTGCCGTCTGTTGTATTATACGTTTAGACTTGGCGTTAAAAGGTAATACCTAATCAATTAAGACTGCACCGAGCCAACGCACTATGGCCCCAATCAATAGTCCGATCTAGCTGGACAAAAACGATCACCGCATTTCTACAAAAGTACTAGTTAAAACGATAGGATATACTCCCGAGGTCACAATTCCGTTGATAATTATTATGTAAGTACCCTCCAATAATGCAATATTATCATTGAAGTGCCATTACGAGCGTTGTCGTGCTTATTAAAGTGAGTCACTTTCCGTATTCAGTTGTATGTATTTCTAACTAGTTTTAAGATAAGTTCCTAATTTTTTTAATCATGGATCGTGAAGTTAATGGTAAGTAGGTACCTACTATGTTTTGTAAATATTACAATTGTAAACGAATCGCTTTTGCTGAGAAAAATACTGATGAACACAATCTATATGACATTTTTAGTGCATATTTCAACTTTATTAGACCAGAAACTACCTGTAATTTCATGTCCCATAGCTGTATTTTTTATATGTCATAGGCTTATTTATATAGTATTGGCTTATGCAAGTTTGAGACTGCGGACGGCTGCGGAACCGTGTCATATTTATAGTTAAGCTAAAGCCAAGTATTTCTTTCAGAAAACGTAATTACTATACTGAGGAGAGTTTTTTTATCATAATTGGGTTAAATACCCAAAAAACGAAAAAAAACTTCGTTTGTTTGAATTAATTTCGACGAAATTTCACTCCAATGAAGTTAGGTACGAAGTATCAAAATTAACATTTCCCGAATTTGTCAACAACTAGATAAAAATTTATTACATTCAAAATTAAACTTTGTATTAAAAAAGCATGTATTTTTATCTGTGCTAATCCTTACTTTTTTAGGTGACCGTGACAATTGTAATAAATTATGCTTTTTTTCTTTGAAAATAAAACCAATTATAAGTGACCTCTTCTGCCGTAGTAGTTCTTCTTACACAAAGGTCAAGATACACTGGAGATTTAATTTTCACGTTAATAATAGAGAGAAAAAAGGCCATATAATAATAATTTGCTTAATTTAGGCAAATCATAAATAAACATGTCCCTTGGAACTCATTAAGAGTATAATAGAAATTTGTCCAGCTAGATCATGCTTTTGGACCATAGTGAAACGTCGAGCGTCCTGTGGCGCCCTCTTTAGTATTATTGTGTTTTCTAATTAACCAAAGAATTTCCTTGCAATCAGACGATACGTTTTTGTAGCGCAAGTAAAAACACAATTTATGGGATAGGTACGTAACATACTTTAATAACAATTACCCTTCGAGTAGTCTAGTCAGCTTAAGACTGCGCCGAGCAAACGCCGAGCGTCCAGTGGCGCCCTCATGACTATTATTGGGTTTTCTAATTAACTAAAGAATTTCCTTGGAACCAAACAAAATGTGTTTGTAGTGCAAGTATAAACACAATTTATGGGATACGTAACAAACTTTAATAACAATTACCCTCTGAGTAGTCAGCTTAACGGGAAAAGGTGGCCACTTTTTTTTGTTAAGTTAATAACTCGAAGGTGAATTGTTATTATTATTAAACTATATGATATACCCTATACGTTGTGTTTTCATTTGTAGTACAAACAAATTTCGTCCAATTTCAAGAAAATACTTTAGTTTATTAGAAAACACAATAAAAGTAATGAGGGCGCCACTGTACATCCGGCGGCGTACGCTCGGCGTAGTCTTAACGGGAAAAGGTGGCCACTTTTTTCCGTTAAGTTGATAACTCGAAGGTGAATTGTTATTAAACCATGTGATATACCCTATAAGTTGTGTTTTCATTTGTAGTACAAAAACCTACCGACCAATTTCAAGAAAATACTTTAGTTTATTAGAAAACACAATAATGATGATGCATGATGAAGTAAGTAATGAGGGCGCCACTGTACATGCGGCGTACTCTCGGCGCAGTCTTAAGTAGGTACACACAGCAACACATCTAGCTATACACTTCAGAAATCTGAAATATTGCATGAAAGAGAGCCGCACTAGAATCGTATGTTGTTGACATAATACACATATATACATCTCTTTCTTTTTCTCTCTGCTCTGTCTTTAATGGTTAGTTAGGTGTGATGTTGTGTGTACTTACAAAACTCCTAATATTTTCCAAACGCATCCGTAAAAGGTAATACGAAAGAGAACCAATGTCATTGACGTAGCCCATCGAGGACAAGTTATCAAACTAAAGCAGCAGTGTGGCAGCAGTAGGATTACAGTTATCAAAAATGTATGAAGGTTCTCAATTCGATCGACTGTAGTTATGTTGTTTTTTATGTTACGCGATTACTGCGTTGATTGTGGACCGATTTTGAAAATTATTTTCTTGCTCGATGATATATACTCACTCCCGAAATGGTTGTTACCTTGTCAGTATCTGATAAAGGGAGCCGTGAAGAATTGAGGGAAATCCTTAAATGTAATATAATGTTATAAAGTATTTTTTTTACCATTACGATACAAGTTAATCCAAAAAGTTAATCTCACCAACGAGGTTCAATTATTTTTTATAATGGAACGCATGTGGAACGCACATGCGGTTCGCGTCATTTTTGCAGCATTACAAAAAGTTTTCGTTCTAGTTTTTACTTGTCTGTGACAGCGCCCGCTTTGACGCATGCGCGGTGATGTGCTAGGTTTTGGCGCCATTCATTGAATACGTTTTTTTGTAATGTATGAGAGTAGATAAAGTAGTGTATGAAACTGCACATAACTAGGTATTATGCAACAATTTCATAAACTACTAGTACTTACTATTTTCATTCGATCGAACCAGTTTTCGAAACACAAAATGGCCGTTTTGAATTCCTCAACCGCTTCTTCAGGCGTCCGGTACCGTTGACCACGAAGTCGATGATTGAATTATGGAAAAGTGAAGAAATCTTAGGGCTTAAGTCTGGGCTGTAGGTACGGCGAGTGTTCCATATTTTCGACATTTTGCTCTTTCAAAAACTCAATTGTCTACCGGGCGGTGTGCGAGCTCGCATTATTGTAATACGACGTCAAGGGTTATTTTTTCGGAACTGGCCGTTAATATCTGGTAAACAAACAGTGGTATACCCAGCATTAACTGTTTTACGATCATCGACCACGATGGTGGCAACGTGGCCACTTTTAGCTACAAAAGTGGTGACCATTTTTTTCAAAGTGCTCCTTGAGCGTATTACTTTGGTCGGTTTTGGCTCATCTTGGAACACCCAAACAGTCGACTGCTGTTCAGAATCCGGATCGTAGGGATATATCCAAGATTCGTCACCACTGATAATGTCATAAACATAAACGTGTCTAGAGTCCTCGGTTGAATTGCCGCAGAGTTTTGTGACATCATCTAACGCGAGCCGGTTTTTGGTCTTCACTAAGTAAATATACAAAATATTTTGAATACTGGTCCCTGAAATGCTTAATGAAGCTTCCATCTCACGGTTTGTCGCATGGCGATCTACGGCGATCAGTTGCCGGACAGCCTCAATGTTCTCCATCTCCAAGTTCAATTCTGTTTTGCTAGAAAGACATAGGAACAAATCTTTGTTGGCTTATATCTTGGTTATCGTTATCGTGTTAACTGTTTGTTACATGAATAAACTTTATTTGAAGCTGTGAAAAGAGTCATGAATATTTCCTATTTGTCATTTACTTCAAAGAGCGTTAGAATGTCATCGACAGCGATAATTCACTATTTCGCGATGCATTTGTTCGCATCTCAAAGTGAGTCATAAACAGTGATCGTACTTTTTCGACTTTTTCTAGGATTTTTGGTGCGATGACGTCAAATGACACACGACAGCGACCTAGGGTTGTCGACGTGTATAATATGATTGACGTTTAATATTGTGTTGTCGTTGAAAATCTAACACAATTTTTTTACTTAATCAGTTATTATAATTGTGTATAACATTTATTAGGTACCTACTGTAACCCAAAGTTCCTCAAATTTTTCGGAGGGTATGCTGACGATTTATTTTCGTAATTTTGATTGCTCTGTCGAACAACAGCAACATTTATTGCAACTGTGTTACATCTTCTTATATAGTAAATTGACCCTTCATTTCATTATGCATATTGAGTTGGGCTTTACATGTTCTGAGAATATTTTCTGTGTTTACGATTTGTTTAAAACGCTATATATTTTTATTTTTCATTTTATTCGATTTTTGGTACACCAATTTAATATTGGGCACTACTGGCAACCCTAGTACTGCACCGAAAATATAGGTCATAAAACAATAAGATTGTGCTACTTTTAGTAAAGAATCGTGAAGTAGATGGTAAGTAGTATACAACAATGCGAACACTGCTGCTTGGCAACACCGCTTTGTCCTTAGAGCTTTATTATTAGAACTGAGTATGAACTAAATGTTCATAGAAGTTGTAACTGTAGAATAGTAGTTGTTCAACAAGGGACTAAAACAGGCTATAATGGCACGATATGTTTAGCCACGCGATCTCAGCGAGCCAGGGTGGCTATAGTTTGAGTGTCATTATGGTTGTTTAGTCTCGCGTTAAACACTCTACTTTTCACTTTGAATGGGAGGAAAAAAACGACGTTCTATGTGTACAAAATTACAATATACTATAATGTATAAGGTGCTAACAAATTAGTCATGGATATTTTAAGAGATATTACATTACATTAAAACAATTAACTTTTAACTGTTATTAAGGAACCTTTGTATATCATTTTATTGTTTTAATTTACCGAACAAAAAATATAAATTATAGTTAATCTTTAAAATAATCACCCCTATTAACTAAATTTTTTATTTATATTTTTTCTATTATTTAAAATAAAACTATTTTTTTATTTTTTGTGAATTGTGCTTTAACTGCTTTATGTTTGTGCGATCGTGGCGTCATTGTGCCGTGTCTTCACCAAAATGGTCACAACGGAAGACCAGCGCGGGCTCTGCCAGCATCACGCTGAGTTGTGTCCATTTCGTGACAAACTACTTATGCTTTTATGTTCAGAATTCTGTATTATGTGTTAATTTATGTTTGTCACGAATAAATAATTTCTTTTCTTTTCTTTTCTTTTCTATTATGTACCTGTCAAGATGTTTAACACTGTTTGTCAAAAGTAGTTTTTCGTAAATGTCAAGTATTTTATTTATCAACTTTAAGAGGCCACTTGAATGATAGTTTAAAGAGGTTCTAGAATGTCTAAAGAGGTCTCATTTAATTATCTTATTAACAGGGTGTTTTAACGTAGAAAATTCATTTCTAAGTTTTCTCCAAAAAAAACATAAGAAAACCTATGACGTTTCGTACTTAAATGTACTCCGAGAACCGAGTACCTACTATCAGCTGTAAAAATATCCGTGACTAATTTGTTAGCACCTTATATAAAAAAGTTATAATAATATAACAGTTTCTTACAAATTTCTTCCACGGTTGTTTTTTAATATTGTAATCATTAATATTGTTTCACGAAATTAAATCGTTATTTTTTATGTTTTTGCACAGTTGTGATTTTGAGGTTATTTCCACGCTCAAAAAATGATCTATACACACACAATCACTGAAAATGGCGATAAACCCTACATTCACAATCACCGTGATTGGTTGTTTACGGGTAACCAAAGTAAATAAAAAAATAATTACTTTAATCCCTAGAGTAACATTTTAAGAGCATTAAAAGTGAAAAATTACCATTGAACACTTATATTAAGTGAAAATTATTGGTACATAGGTAGGTATAGCAGCATCTAAATTTAGAGAAAGTGTAACTATAGCTATTAATAAAAGTAACTATAGAAAAGTAGGGGGGATACCGGGGTGACCTTGATCACCGCGGAGTCGATACACTGATGGAGTGGGCGCTTTGACAACTACTTGTAATTTACATTGTATTGTATGAAATGAAACAAAAAGGAGACGTCACGTCACTATGGCAAACACCTATTGTGTACACAATATTATTTTAGTTTATCATATGGTTTACGTCTGCCATTGTAGCTGTAAATGACGTTTCACCGCATGTACCTACTTAATATTGTTAATAACGGAATCCTAGTCAATCCTTACTTTTTTTCTAAAATAAGTATTACTCTGTTATAATATACTTTTTCTACAATAGTTACTAGTTCATGGAATTCGTACATTTTGCCTTGCATGAAATCGGGTAGTTCTGATTTTTTTATATGTTCTATGTGATGAAGTGGTTATGGCAAATCCAAGTTTTCGACATCGGGAACCCTCCGGACCATTGTCAAATTTTTGAAAAACCATTAAATTTTCAGACTTTTCAGTTTCTACCAATTTTTACGAACAGGGACGTATGTTACGGCAATTGTCACTATAAACATTTTAAAGAAGACAAAATTTTCAATAAATTAGGTTAACATGAGAAAGCGATAAACCAAATAGTTTGTAAGATACAGTATTTCAAAAATTTGCAAACTTTTCAAAAAGTAATAATTTTAGACGACTTTTTAAGTTTTTGTCAATATGGTCACTGTGGACCCATTTTACGTCATAAGTCCATATACGTTATAAAATTACATACCATTCGTAAGAAAACGAGACCAATTTGGTCTATTGAGACCTGATAGTTCTTTAGGTACAGCCATTCCAAGTTGCTGAGGTGAGTAAACAAAATAATAGAACAGTCTGTGAAATGAATGCGACATAAAAAAACATAGTAGTAATAAATAACCTCATTGCTTGCAGTACTGGAAGGAAGTATTATCATTACTTTTTCTTGTAGATCTTTGATGGACCAGGCTGATCTGAATCTACAGCACTCCTTTTGGGGAGAGCTTGCTTCGGAAACATTTCTTCATCGACCGGCTCAGGCAGCTCGAAATCGTTATCTAATGGTGGGTCATCGATAAATGGTTCGTCAATGTCGTCGCGTATCAGGTCTGGTATGTTCTCGCATGACTGGCCGCTGCTGTAGATGCAAACAGCCGAGCATTTGAGTCCTGCTTTTCTGCAACTACAAATGCTGGTACAACGTTTTATTGCAGGTGCAGGAAATCATTTTTAGCAGGAGTTGAGGAGCTGGTGGTTTCGTCATCTGTTGAGAGATGAGGCCTCGAGTGCTTCGCATCAAGTCCCAATTGAGGGGGTTCTTTTCGTTACCTAGCCAAATCTGTACCTAAAACACAACCATTATCAAAATTAGTATCGTAACTTTTCAACATGTTATGAATAATATCGTTTGAAGCAGGAACGTAATGATTACTGGCAAAATAAAATAATCTTCACCTGCTGGTATGTTCTCCAAGAGTGACATTTTGCAGCATCCTGGGTTGGAGGCAACCTGGCGAGATTCATGCTGGTCTTAGCTGCCGCCCTCGTAAACATTTGGTAGCGAAGGTCGTCGAGATTTTGGGATTCACTGTTGCCTCCATACAGTGAAAGGAGGAAGCTCTCTCCTGCTTTAGTGACCTGCTCAGGTGTGGCATTTGGGCTTAGAAAGACTGCAGCGTTTTGTTTGAGGCGCGGCTGTTTTTTTTAGTGTCGAGAGAAATTTCATTTTTCCTTGGCCAAAAACTACTGATGTGGTATCACAACCACTGAAGGCGTGAATGAACAATGCTATTACGAGTTGTGCTTGGTGCGTGAAGGAATCCGTCGAGTAAATGACGTCTGGGATTTTTCCTCTCCCACATTTTTCAAATAGAATGTTGTCTCCTCCATCCTGTGACAAACCACAAAGCATAACCAACAAATCTATGTCCTCGCCGGCGATCTTCACTACGTCATATGTCGAGGACATGGAAATGGCTGTGGTAACTATTAATCGGTCAGCATCTTCCTCTGCTTGTAGTGCAAGAATATTGTTCCTCTCCAGGTGCACCTTTGGCATATCGATGAGTCTGACCTTGATAAGGTAGCTTTAGTCCCGATGTGCAGAGGCTAAAGTAACATTTTAAGAGGATGAGAAGTGAAAAAAAAAATCCTTGACTTTTGTCCCCACGGAACTATAATAGGTACCTAAATCCCTGTTACAATGCTAAGGTTAGAATGAGTCGATTATAACTAAGGCAAAGCCGAAATGTATTCTGGTTTCATTATAAAACCGATGACACAGGGTTCTTTTGCTTTATTTTTACCTGTTATTATAAATAGTAAATGCCTTATACATAAAAGTTAAAACAAAACTCACCTTCAGAAGAAAAAATCTTGAACAGACACCACTAAACTCAGAAAAACAATTTTGACGAAATTTCGCTAACATTTGAATAGCTGTATTTTAGAAACTATTGGGTGTAACGTAACCAAATTACATTTATTTTGTTGCAAATTTAGTCTACTTAAAAGTGTTCACAGTGACTTTTACTGTAACAAAGGTCGTTGGTGGCAAAAAATGGCAAAAACTGAAAATAAAACGAAGATTTCATGGTTTTTCAAAAATTTCGCAATGATCCGGAGGGTTTTCGAGGTCGAAAAATTGGATTCGTCATTACCACTTCACTACAGACAACATATAAAAAAATCAGAACTATCCGATTTGATGCAAGGCAACCCCCCTTTGTCCATGTAACATTATTTTCCTACTCCTGTACTTTTATCTGTCATTTATATAGTCATGAAAACTAATATAAGAACATACATAATATGTCCGCAGAATAATCCAGAGAAAAGTCTATCTTGTCTATGCCCCAAAACAGCACTTGTGCGTTTTTGAGATACAACGATACGGCCAGCTGCCAAAGCTTAGCGTTGCACAATCGATTTAATCATATTTTAACGATTGTGAAATAGGGACTATAAATCACCTAATGTTTTGAGAAATGATTTCAGTTACCTGATTGGTCGATTTTAAAATAGCTGTACCTATTCTGGTTGGTTGATACGAAATACAAAGTTTTTTTAAAAGATTTAAATTAGTTAAAGAGAAACACGTACCTAAAAGAACCTATCGTTCCGTTCGACAGTCGATGTGTATTGTGATTGGTGGATTTAATTTGGTGAAGTATTCTGATTGGTCAAATTAAAATGTTTTGGAATTGTAAATAATTCTATTTTCCATTCCGTCAATTTAAAAACAAAGTAAACCATAGACACATATTTTGTCATTTTCTTGTTTCCCGCTCGTTTGTTGTTCTTTACTTCGTTCGTTCGTTTGTAAGTTTTTTCGCTTAGTTTTGCATTTCATTTGAAACCTAGTCGTAGAAAAAGTATTGTATGCAACGGTGTATAACTAAGTCAAAAAACACTCGTGGCGCTTACCTTTACGATGTTCGCCTTCGGCTCACATCGTAACACACGCCACTCATATTTTTTGACCTCTCTTATACAACTATTGCATAAACTACTATTTTGGCACTGTATTCTTAAATTCTAAGATGTATGGAACTTAAGTTACCTATTTGTTTTTCTTTAGATTGCGGCGCAAGGATCATTCATTTAGTTGGTGCAAACTTACATTAAGCTTTTTAAAGCATTATAAACGCCCAGTTAATTTTGGGCAAATTATGGAACATGTATTTTTCATTATTTCGTTCATCGTCAGCCATATTTTTTTAGGGTTCCATATATAAACTAGGAACCCTTATTATAGTTTCTATGTCCATCCGTCCGTCCGCCCGTCCGTCCGCAGCTTAGCTCAGACTCTCAGTTATAGAAAGATGTTATTTGGGCGTTTTTCAAACAAAAAACGTCTAGGTAAGTACATAGTTAAGAACAAAAATTAAGAAAATTTTTCTTTTCCGTTGCGTCACGAAAATTAGTCATACACAGTGTATAGGTAATTTTCGTGTCGCAATAGAAAAGTAAAATTTTCTTAATTTTCGTTCTTAAATACATTGTACCTACACTTTTTTTTGAAGAACGCCCCCTTATCAATGTACACTTTTTTTGGAAAACACCCATATGGTATGAATATACAGGGTGGTTCTCGATAAACTGTACATATTGAAAGGGGTGAAATTTTAGGTTCATTTATCGGTAAAACAATTTTTTATTTTTACCTCACCTACACTACACGTAACCTGGGGATATATTTTTTCATTTCTTGTCTCCCCCATCGTGTGGGGAGTCGTTAGATAGGTCTTTTAAAAATAAAAATATATAGTGCTATTTTTGGTAACCCCCGTTCATATGATAAGGCGAACGTCTCGGAAACCTCTTGACGCTTACCCAACGATTAGGTAGGTAGCCCTAATACGAGTAAGCCGGGATACACTAACCGTAACCCTTTGGTAACCGCCTGTGGTAACCGCTTACCAAACGTTGTTGGATTTGATATATCGCACCTCTATTAGAACAACGACGTAAATGTAAGTTTGACGATTTTAGAGAAAACGCATTTGAACATTTTTATGTTACTGTAATCACTATAACGTTTTTTCGTTAGGTGTTTAGTAATAGTTTGACCTATAAAATAATACATCATTGTATAAGTAATTTATATAGATTTATTTTGTTTTATTTAATATTGTATTTTTTTGGCTATGGCAATGTTATTTTGGGTAGACGTACATTTACGTCGTTGTTCATCGAACATATCTAAAACCTTTTACAAGAAAGAAAGCCCGAAATCGCAGGTATTTGAGACCCGAGCCGTAGGCGAGGGTTGTAAATATGCGATAGAGGGCTTTCTTTTTTACTGCCCGTGATGAGTACACAATTTTACGTCTTCACCTGGCCACAATGCGAGTTTTACCGTGCGCGCAGCGTGCAGTACTAGTACATTACTTAACAAGGGCAGTAAAAAAGAAAGCCCTCTATCGCATATTTACAACCCTCGCCTACGGCTCGGGTCTCAAATACCTGCGATTTCGGGCTTTCTTTCTTTTACAGCCCTTGTTAAGTAATGTACTATTAACCCTTGGCAAGCAATAACGACCTAAATACTTAATAACTATAATTATTCAAATAAAAAAATCAAAACTTCTTCTAAAAAAGTTATTTAAATAAATATATATATGAAATATATTGTGAGTAATATTTTTTTATAATTTAAAAGCAACAGATTTACTTACTAATCGTCTGCGAAACAACCCAGTTATTGGTAGATAATTAAAACTTAGTGCAATATTATTTATTTATTTTAAAAGGAACAATCACTGTAAATTACCAATACATTAAGAATAATAGCTACTGGCATAGTTATAATATTATTACTATCAGTCTTACCATCCCATTTTAATCAACAAAACTAAGGCATAAGCATTAAGACAATTAGGTTACACTTATGTTATTTTTTTTAAATAATATACACTATGTGGTAACGACAATGACTTAATTGCTAAAAGCGTCTATTTTACACTAAATATGTCATCCATTTTTACATAAGTAAAATGCAAAAATTACGTTTAACACAATTAAGTTAATGTTGTTTCAATAAAGATATATTAGTTGGGAACAACAATGACTTAATTGCTACAAACGTCAATATTGCAGTTAATATTTAATCTTAATTTAATTTAACAACACGCTAAAATGACGTTTAACACATTTAAGTCAATGTTGTTCCTTAAATCTCAAAAAAAGTATGGCCTAATTGCCTTTGCGTCGATGTACATTTACGATGCGACCGGCTGTCTTCACACCACAGGGGCAACTGACCAATCAGTCGTTGTAGATTTCAATGGCGGCTTCAAAAGTATAATGACACAACGCCCTCTGGCCAAACTTTACGGGAAATACTTGAAGGTCAATATTGCACTGGATAGTTTGATCGATTTGGAACCGTTTCCTATAATTAAGTCATTTTTTGAAAAATTTGCATTTACGTCGTTGTTCTAATAGAGGTGCGATATGTGTAATTAAGCGCTTACCGATCCCCTTCGCTCTCTTCCCGCTCGCGTCTCATGCCACTGTGACCTTGAAGCGCGCGCGCGCTGCCTGAGTTAGGTTACTAACTAAAAGCGGTCTAATAATATGTCGTGTAAAGTTAATCTAAGAACTAAAATAGCTTGAAGGTATGTGTTGTGTATCCTGATTAAGCGCTTACCGAAATGAGAGGATGTATAAAAATCAGCGCCATAAAAACACTTTAAAAACGTAAGCGGTACGGTTACGGTAAGCGGATCTGGTCTCCGGGCTAAGGCCCCAGCCAGCCTAGGGGCTCGTGGCGGAACCATCATAAATAAGCCCAAAAGCCCGGTTTGCCAACATTACATCGAGATGGGGATGCCCAAATACCTAGGGGCGCTGGGTCTCTCAATTCGGGCCAGGACCGAATTGGAACTTAGGGTAAAGTAACTAACTGCGAGATGCAAGAGTGCTAAGTAATAATAGTTCTTGCATCTTAGAAAGTAGCAACTAAATTATAAAAAGTTGTCAACCTTTGTAAACCAGCAAATCATCGCGCCTTTAATATTGACCAGCAGAGCGTTAAGTCTATTGTGCGGGCGATACTTACACAGTCATCTACTAGTCATTTAAAATATTTTAGAAAGCACCTCGAGTTGAAATGTAATGTAACTTATACCTACTCATCGCGGACAACTTATTTATCCAACCGGGTTTTCAGATCTTATTTATTTATCACGACTATCTTTTTATGTCATGCTTAGGTATTGGTGTATAAAATAATAAACCCTTTAATGCTTTTAAACGTACAGTCGACTACAAGGACATGTATTCACTGTTTCACCTTGATTCGACGGAATAAGTTGCAAAAACTGTCTGTGCAGTCGGCTGTACGATCACGACCATGTATCAAACCCTATCATAATGACAGCGTCAAGTCACGAGAAAGAATTACGTTATAGTACATTGTGTATTAAGGGTGGTAAAGAAAGAATTACAAACGAGAGTCTGTTAGAAGCCCGAAGCCGAAGGCTGAGGGCTTTAATGACTCGAGCTTTGTATTTCCTTTACCACCCGTGTAACATACAATGTTTTTCATCACAATTGCGAGGAAATGAAATAAAATCAGACAAAAGATCATATTTTTAACTTATTAGCGGCAGACTACGTCATTGTCTGTGACAAACCACAGATAATGTCAAACGTGTTCGGAGTCCGATTCTAGTGACATATGAGATCAATAGTTTATTATGCGAGATTTTTAGGAAATAGTATTCAACTGACATTTCATCTCGAATGAAACTTCATATCGAATGGCACAAGAATTGGGGTCCTGACGTATTGTGATAGTTTGAGTCCACGTATAATATTTAAAAAAAAAGCTATTACGCACGTTAGAAGCGTAATGGTAAAAAAAGACCCGGGGGTATTATTTTGGATTTACGGTCGATTTTTCTAGCATGTTAGGACACTATTTACGAGCAAGTGTGATGAAAATATTTTAATCAACCAGTAGTAATACGTGTAACGATGCCTTTGTTGCTTTTGATTAACCCTTAATTTAGTTATTGTTTTAACCGTGTAATAATGATTGGTGGTAAGTGCTTCTAAAAGCATAGGACTGTTGAAAAAAATGGTACGGAACACTCGAGTAGCTACGCGTAAACAAGCATGCGTTCCCGCCAGGGTGATGAGACTGATGAGATAGCTTAGCTAAGTACACGTTTTAATTGTTCTGAACCGTTTCTAGGCTAGGTATACGATACCAAAGTCTATGAGGAAGACGGATTCGATAGTAATTTTAACACATAATTAGTCAAGCACTCGGCTTTACATTATAGGCGCCCTCGTCTAACTAATAGATATCTCGGGGTGTAATTGATCACTTTTCATTCCTTTTTTGGTTAACAATCCACTATTATTACGCCTAGCGCCTCTCTGAGAGAAATTGCTGTGGCAAAGAGACACGACCCTTAAACTTACTTTACTTTACAAAAACACCATTAAATGTAATAAAAATGTAAAAATATCTAATGCTACACATATTTCCTTAGTGTTGGTGCGTAGATTCCTGTAAAAAGAATATTCCACCCTGAATACAAACACACAAGTGCACATGTGCTTTTTTTTAATTTCTGTAATAGTGCCTATCTATTAATTTTCCACGGCTCAATTCATCCAGTTTCAATGTACCGAACTGTGTCTCCATCCCTCCATCCATAACGGAAATACTTTCGTACTTACATCTTTCGACCTTTGGATGGAACCAAACCAAATACCCACTTAACGCTAAAAAAAATATAGCTCAGTAGTGAATACGTCACGTGACACATAACAATAGTACATTGTGCATCAACGGTAGTAAGAAGGGGATTACTAACGAGAGGGTTAGAAAGGCTTTTACGTAACACCTGGCCATAATGTGAGTTTTATCGCACGCTGCGCGCACGGTAAAACTCGCATTGTGGCCAGGTGAAGACGTAAAATTGTGTACTCATCACGGGCAGTAAAAAAGAAAGCCCTCTATCGCATATTTACAACCCTCGCCTACGGCTCGGGTCTCAAATACCTGCGATTTCGGGCTTTCTTTCTTTTACAGCCCTTGTTAAGTAATGTACTATTAATGACTCAAGTTAGTAATCCCCTTACTGCCTCACATTTACGAGTTATTTTCTTTCGATTTAGCTGGTAACAAGTCGTCATGAAGTAATTGACCCGCATTTCTTAATTCCGGCGATGTAGCTGTAATAACAAATCCTAATTTCAATTCATCGGATGAAGAAGCCATTTCTAATTAGTTTCTATTGTCTCTTAAACTTTAAAAACTTTATAACTCGGCAAATTATAAAACAATAACTTCTCGCTACTGCAGATAACATTTTTTTTGTGACATCTACCACAGATAATGCTTAGAACTGTGTTTAGTTTTGAACTGGAATCCAGCCAGTTTTTGCCAATTCGTTAAAAATTCATTTACTAAAATTAATGATTAATATTGACATTAACTTGAAATATAAAAATAATTAAGTTTAATAAAGCGTAGTAGATTGTTTGTAATGCTAAGTTATAAAGATGAAATTAGAAATAGTTTCAACTTTTGGCTGAACATGAAACCTCCTTAGTCAGAAATCATGTAAGAAATAGTTGCAAATTTTAAAACGAAAGTCATTACTCCCTAGGGACTACAAAGTCGCCATAACTCCCCCGGGAAATATTACGGCCATTGTCCTTCTGTATACAGGCATGGAATAACACCATTTACGAGCAAGTGTGATGAAAATAAATAAATGAACAACAGTAATAAGTAAAAAGGGGATATCCTCACACAAATTGACTTAGACTCAAACAAATCCCTAGGCTTGTACCAGTCAAGTTCATACATATGAGTACTCTGTAATTTTTTTTTTATGGCAACATTTATTTCGCCAAATGACAATACCTTGTCTATTTAATGCCATGTTTAAACTGCCTGAATTGTCTCTGCGATTAAAGTGTACAAGGTTTTAAAGTATACACGCACCGATACGACTGTACAGTCGGCCAAAAATGTGGTCTACCACCCTAACCTACGGTTGAATTTCATTTGCACGTCATGACACAACAAGTTCGATTTTCCCTATTTGAACGATCACAAACACAAAGCTAGACTCGAACGGGAGGCTGCACTTGTCGTTTGCGGCTCGCTCTCTGTATCCGTCCTGCTGAGACTACATAACAAAGGCTTCCACAGACCAACGGGCGGACTATCAGGCCGGTAGGGACGCAGCTATTTGTTAGAATGGTAAAGTTATATACGTCTCTCATTCTAACAGATATCTGTGTCCCTCTCGGCCTGTCAGTCTGACTTTAGTGCCCGGTGACCGGTGCTCGTCGTCTGTGCACAGTGTACTCGTAGTACTGGTTTATGTGTGTGTGTGTTAATAATTGAAAGCTAGCGTCAGTCGACCTGCTGTTTTCCTCAACAAATCGATACAGCGATATCACCAGCTCGCCGCGTGTATGAATAAGTAAATGCAACCACAAATGAAATGTATTAACCCTTTATGTAATTAGTACTAGTATTTTCCGGGCCGTCGCTGGTCCAATGTAGTGCAATGAAAACTTCTGGAAGTTGTTAATTATCGGTACGGAAAACGAATTGTTCGACCCCGACTGACCGGGGCTTTTGTTTTAATCGATTCTAGATAACGAGGATTCAAAATAATGTACCGACAGTGCGATAGCGCTTAAAACTCTCCATCAAACCGTCTGCGCCGACTTAACACGTACCCGAAACTCTATTTAGGAGTTTGCCACTGTAGGTGTGTGTGTAAGTATGTATGTAAATGGTCCCAAGATACAGTGCTCAGCCTAGTTTGAAATCCACCGGAAGTTACTGCTTGTATATTTGAATATGTGTGTTTTGTTTAAATAAATTTATTCTATTATATTCTAAATAACTCGTACAACACAACATAAGGTTTACATAATAGGGAAATAAGAACGTGGTCATGAGTCCCTTTAGGGGATCTTCTTCAACTAACATTTGGGGGACAAACGAAATTAAAAAAATGCGCGTAATCATAATATACAAACTCGCCGTCAATCGAACTTGTGAACGATGTAAACAAATTAGTACCTACTGTTTGACACATAACCTCAAATATTCACCAAGCGTGTTTTCATTAAAAATAACGTATAATGAATAGTTATTTCATCTTAAACTTAATATGAAAATAATGATCTAGTGTATAAATCATTGCAGAGACCTCACTTGATCTTTAAAAGTACGTGATTATCGAGTAATCATGGTGAATTGGTTCGTTTGGTTTTGTTTACGTCTTTTGCAAGTTCTATTGACGGCGAGTTTACGTACAAATTTTGCAGAAATATACTTACTGAGACATATTTCTACGCAAATTAAAAGTTTATAAAGAAGGATCATCGTAACGCAATAAATTGTACAATATTAAAATGATGTAGGGATACTTTTTATCGTTAGTCGTTTTTGACGTGTGTATTTGTGTACCTATAAAATAAATATATGGAGTCTTAAGTTTCGATTACGAGTGGGCTGGGGAGGGGACACGTCACTATCCGGATCGGACTATTACGCATCACCCCGGGCAGGTTTACTGAACTACTCGTAACGTAACCCATGACAGAAGTTCAGATACGTATATAATGAAATGTACTTACGTGGTGCTGGTGAATAAGAATAATTAAGGCCCGAATACAACACCTACCGCGCGTCGCCAGTGTGCAGTGTCAAGTTAACTACAATACGCCGTGTCATTACACATTTACATGACGGATGTCGGCACTTCTCGAGTCCAACGCTGCTATCAATGGTGCACTTTATCGTCAGTGCAATAAAGTCGACGCGAGTGGATAACACCCGTATTTATAGTCAAGAAAAGTAACTTGAGTAAAAGTAATGACTTAGGTACTTAGGTGACGATTTTTATATATCTTTTGACATTACTATTACTCGAGTAGATACTTGCTTTTCTTGTCTATATACGGATGTAAGAGTTGTCTAATAAAACCGTTTAAATGCACAAAGTCAACAGGTACTTACAGTCAACAGCAAAAGAAACTAATGAACTAGTGTCTCAAAATAGTGTATGTACAATATTGTACAAGATATTGAGTCAGATGTCACTGATATTGTAGTATAGCATAATTTAATGAAATCTTAATTAGTCATAAGTCCTATAAAATAATCACATCCATTTCGAAACTAGAAAAGTAAGTACCAACCAAGTTTCAAATTAAACTGATTATCTAAAATAGTAACAGTCAGTAAGACTACCAAACTATCACATGTAACTGAACACGGGTTTTTGGGACTTCATGGCCATTGATGATCTATTAAGATCACCTCGGCATACAAGTCAGACGTTCGGTTATATTCGTTAGACAAACACGCGAAACGACGCCTTTTTATTACGTAAATCGGTATAGTTTTCATTCCGACACTTTGAAATTAAGACTTTCTCTTGTTATAAGTACCTATCCCAGAGCAACGTTCATGTGGATTTGCGTCATTCTGGCCCTTAGGATGTGGAGAGATGTGCTTAAAATATTTCATCATTCTTTATGAAACTTCAATATAGTTATTTCGACATCATGTATTATTTCGCTTTGACATAGGTATTCGATTGTCATTTTGCTTCTGTGTCCCTGTGTTATTAATGTTATTAATTATTATTATCATTTTCTTTTGAAATTTTAATGGGTTGGTTGAAAAAATGTCACTTTGGTATCATCTGTTATATCTGAGGAGTCATGCTAGAACATGTTTTAAAACGTTGATTTTAATCACTTAATTTTTAATTTGACTTTTTACGTACCTACAAAATACTTTGATTTTTAGTCAAAGCAAAATCACCACCATTTTAGCGATCGAAGGACCATTCCATCAATACCATTTTAAGGAGGTATTGATTGTTAAACAAATAAATGAATATTTTTTTTAGTATTAAGTGATAAATGTGATAATTCATATATTACTCGTATACTGATATATTATGTTATTGTTTTAATCAGAGTACCTCATTTTTCGGAGATCTAAAAATGAGGTACTCTGATTGGGTTCAAAAGGGATGGGTTCAAAATCCGACCCGGCCTATCAAATGTCGTCATAGGTATTAATATCACTATCTGCAGTCTTCTGATAATTAACTTTCAACATTCGGGGCTGAATTTGTCGCTGACGATGACTTAGTGATTCTGATTAGTATAGATAATATAATGCACACGACGTGTCGCGTCGCGTGTCACCCACGCACGCGCAGTCGCGCAATAGCGCGGTGTGCAAGGGTCACGTTATCACGTTGAATAATTACTTACCTACCGCCATGTTATCGCCTTATCGCTTATTGATATCGGCAAACCAATAAAGAATAGGTATTTACAACAATCATGTACTTTTGACCGAGATATTAGGCGTTTGAAAATAATTATCTGCAAATGAGCAAACGTACCTTACCTTCGTGCAAGTTATTTTTATAGCAAAATATTGCAAATAACTTTTATACTAGGACCACACTCCGCTTTATTTAGATCCGTCCTACCTTCGAAACCATTTATTATTTTTCGTATGGAGATTACACATAAAACATTGTCGTTTATATGTCATGTCATATCATCACTTAAAATAGTTATTTACGTAACTGGTACATAATAAAGCTACTTAAGGTACAGGCACGAGTACTTTAAGAGTTAATTATGTACCGCTGCTCACATAACTTTTTCTAAAAGCTAAAAATTTTCTTGTATACTTTGCTCGATTTTTCTGCTAACACATTATTATTTATCACCAAAGTCATTTTCATTATTCCGATTGGCGTTAATAGTTTGTGAATTTTATTGTAAAAAAATTACAAATTTCATGCATATTTTATCCATATTAAACATAACCATTGTAACCAAATAACAAATCGATGAATCTTAATCATTTATTGTCAGTAATTGAATAAAAATATATTTTAACACACAATAAGATTAATTAGTCTCAGAATAAATTTTGGTTTTACTATATGTTATTTTAATTGGTATTAAAATATTTTTAACGGTTGATTATACAAATTAGGATGCCAAGTGTTCACTAAACGCCAAGACTAATATCCGGAATGACCGTAACCATGGCAATAACAATGCTATAATTATTATTATAAAACTGTTATTACCATGGCAACGCTCATTATAGAATTGTTTTCACGTTTCGGTTACGCTATAGGTAGTATTGTGACACCATTAACGATATCAATATTAGCGGATTATAGTACGCGAATAGAAAAAGTTAGGAAAGGTCTCCTCGGAACATTTCCGCGTGGCAGGGAGGGATCTAACAGCTGCCCCTACTGACTCATCTCAACTTTTCACCCCGGATAAGATTTACAGAACCTACTGCGCGAATTACAATCGTGTTCGTCTGATTTTTAAGTTAACCCTTGTATTGTAAGCAAGAATACCTCCAGACATACAGGATATATAAAACATTTTGCAACCTTGATCTCTGCTAGAGATACATTTTGCAACCTTGATCTCTGCTAGAGATACATTTTGCAACCTTGATCTCTGCTAGAGATACATTTTGCAACCTTGATCTCTGCTAGAAATACATTTTGCAACCTTGATCTCTGCTAGAGATACATTTTGCTATCCATCTCACACGGAGTTCTGGTTCATGTTAGAGTCTGGCCAACGAAAGATGAGAATGAGATTTCTTAAGAACTTTTTACATGGCAACACAAAATTTGATTGTCAACCAAAGTCAAACGTTATTCATTCGTCTTGAGACTGAAGAATACATGGAATTAGTAAGTAGGCGAAGCCGGGGCATAATTATAACACTTGTCAAACTTTTACCTGTAGTTTTAAAATTACAGAACGTACGTGACTTGTTCCCATATCCATGCAATCGGTAGTTATTCAATTATAATTCGAAAAATAATAATCGTGATGACTGTATACGACCGTTTTTCTAAAAATTAGGTATTTTAAAAGAAAGTCCGTTATTAATACAAACCCCGGGCCCGGGGCTAGAATTAACAAGGCTGGGGCATGTGATAACTGTAACAGGCGGGACAAAAAATAACGAAGTAAGAAATCATGTGAAATATCAAATGAAACATCGGGGTACAGATCCAGTTATTATATAATCAAACAATATCAATCAGATAATACACGGTTAAAAAATCGTTGGGTTATGACATATAAATGGAATTCGAATTGTTTCCCTAAACTGCATCCAATTATAATGAATATTTTTCACATAAAGCCCTCTTGTTAAATTTAGTCAGCATTTTAGACAAGCCTTAATATGATTGTTTGTTACATAATAATCAACAATTAAGTATATAAAAATCGAATGACTAAAAACTAATAACATGACACAGTGGTCATAATTTGTCTTAGTCAAAGTACGCTTACAATTATTTGCATCGGGATATTTTACACAATGGTAAAATGATAATCAAGAAATATAAAAATTATAACTGCACATTGGTCTTAATTTACCTTAAACAGTCAAAATAAAAGCTGATCTGAGATCTTTTTAGAGCATTGTTATATGATAAACAGTGGGTAACGATTATTCAGAAAAAAAAAAGAGGTTCACAAAACATTAATTGAATAGTATTAAATAATGTAAAATCAAAGATTAAAATCGTGGTCTATATTAAAATGCGGAAAATAAATTGTCCTACATTCCCTAAAGTCGCTTAACAATTTTACGGCATTTGTAATATCGCATAATTTTAAATGATAGTACTGTTATTTAAAGAAGATCCTTAAAATTCATTAATATAGAGAATCCAACCATGAATGTACCCGTAGGAACAATAGTTATTTGTTATACAAGGGGGAAAGTTGTATGTTACCGGCGAGTGTTTCAACACACGAGACGTAAAATAACTTTTCACCCGTGTGTAACACAAAACTTTTCACCTAACTACAGTGAGGAAAAAAATAAAAAGGGTTTGTACTAAGTTCAATTCCGCATTTTGCACGATTTCCCGTAACTCCGCAGGTGTTAATACGTCTTCGTCACTCGAATCACTCAATTTTAATAGCAAATCGTACTATAAAAACATGCGAATATTTAACGTTGACAGCTGAATTGAAAAGTTTGACTTGAGTTTTTTTTTTATTATTTCGGATGCGTCTTGTTCGCACATTGACTTACTTGGACTGTCAGAACATTATATCCGTTTTTACAACAAAAATGAAGGTTAATGTTGAATTCTGATATTTATGAATTAAAATAAAGTTGGAAGCCTGTATTTAGTGTTTTTTACTCGATGCAATTCATTAATTGTGACGTTAAAAATTTAGCACTGTTACCTTTTTACGTATTGTTAGCTGTCAAATATCACTTAAGTTGCCTTCAAATGTCAAAACTCTTTCGTCGCATGTGGATAAAAAGCGACTTTCTCAATAGATATCAAACAAACAAAAAGGGCTTTCCGAGCTAGTGAGATGAAAAATCTTTCGTAACATTACACGATTACACAGATCCACAGTGCAGGGCATGTATTAACTCGTTAATATTATAGCAAAGAAATATCATGATAATAACAACTATGACCGTTACATAATCAAATTACGTTTACTCAATACCAAGTAGTTGCTTCAGTGCAGCAATATTTAATGAGTTATTCAAAAAAATGCAATCTTTAAAAAGTCCATTAACCTGCTAAAAGTCGGCGTGGTGCAGAACTTTTCTGTTTGGAATCCTGGGGGGCATTATGACATAGCTATGCAATTCATTTTACGGCAAGCGTAAAAGACAGAGCTATAGCAGTTATATACTTCTGTCCTTTTCTCTCAGCGTAAACTGATTTGAATACTGCTATGTCATAACATAATAACCCCCCGTATGACAACTGATTGCTCACAACGTGTTAGGCATCATAAACCGCGATAGAATAAAAAAAACATGATTTCGATTTCAGTATTTTAGCCGCTATTGACGTGTTAATACTTTACCCCCGTTAAAACAAACCCCGGCCTTCCCTACTAACGTACAGTCAGCTGCAGAGATAAGTATACCCCCCTGCATAGGAAACTTGTATGCAGGAGGGTATACTTATCTCTGCAGCTGACTGTACATTAGTACTTACTAATTCCTTGGCAGAATGTTAACGAATATTAATGACAAATAACTGGAATACTCATTCTAGCTAGTACTGTCTGTAACATAGATAAAATTGCTACTTTGAATCAGGAATATTATCAATTTATCATAATACGACTATTCTTTATATTCTTGCGATACCGAGAACAGTATACCTATAAATTCTAAGGACGCAATTTTTTTATCTCCCAATCCTAATGTCTTACACAATAGTGACGCTTTACAGAAAAAAATGTTTTTTCACCAATAATGTTATTTCCGTTTTCCACCAGAATATAAGAGGGGCCAAAGGTAAACTTGAAAAATTAAATATTGCAATAAATGAATTAGAAGAAGTACATAAAATATTTCCGGATGCTATTTGTTTAACAGAACATTTTGTACAGGCTCCTGCCTGATGAAAGTAATTTACTAATAGATGGATACAAATTAGTTAATTCATATGCACGTAAAATAGGCAACAATAAAATGGAAAATAGTCAAAGAGGTGGTAGTTGTATCCTATTAAGAAATAATTTAGAATTTAGCAAACTTAAAGATATAGACATATTTGCAACAGAAAGAATTATAGAATGTTGCGGTGTACTATTACCAAATTAAAATATAATTATTTTATGTTTATATAGTGTACCAAATAAAACAAAAGCGCATTTAGCTTTTAAAACTAATTAATAAGCATAAAAAGAAAATTATCATATGCGGCGATTTTAATATTGATCTCATTACTTTTAATAAAGCGGATATGCAACCTGCAAGTAGTTTTAAATCCCTACTTGAGTCGCACAATCTTCATTCAAAAATTCTTGAGCCACCAAGAATAACGAAGGAGTCTCAAACTTGTGTCGATAATATATTTTGTAACTTTAAAGGACTGTCTAAAGTTCACGAATTTTAATCTCTCGGACCATACAGCACAAACGCTTACAGTTTCAGTGAAAAGAAAATTGTGTCCTAATTATTGGTATATTTGATTTGGTATAAAAGAAACTTTTCGGGTGAAAATGTAGAAAAATTTAAAGAATGTATTCGTAGTCTATCATTTAGTGAAATTATAAAGGAAAAAGATACCAACGTGGCATACAACAAATTTATTGATTTATATAAGCTTTTCTATGAACTTTGTTTTCAAAAGGAACGTAAAAAAATTAAAAGTGTTAATAAAAATAGATGGATAACAAAAGGGATAAAAGTATCAAGTAAAATAAAATGGAATTTATTCATATCATTTCGATACCAAGCAGATAAATTAAAACAGAAACCATACGATACTTACTCAAAACTTTTAAAAAAATGCATACAAACATCTCTAAAACATTCGAATCAGAAAATAATTGAAAAATCCAGTAATAAATGTAAATGTATGTGGGAAATCATAAGCAAACAAACAGGGTTAAATAAAATACCAGAGAATTTATATCCACTAACAGTCAAGTTATCAAAGATCCTCAAGAAATAGCAAGAACCTTTAATGATTTCTTCATAGAATCCTTACCAAAATCTAAACATTTATTTCCAAAATCTACAAATAAAATTCATCGCCTATGCCCATCTATTTATATTGATCCAGTTACTCCAGACGAGATATTTAAGGAAATAAAAAGTTTAAGAAATACAACATCTGTTGGAGACGATGAGATATCAACCAGAATAATTAAAGAAACCGCGTCCGATTTAGCACCGCCGCTGACATATATTATTAATTTAACATTATAGAAAATGGCATATTTCCAGATAATCTTAAATTATCAATAATAAAACAAGTTTACAAAAAATCTGAAAGAGATAACCTAAATAATTACAGACCAGTGACTCTGAAATCAATATTTTCAAAAAAAAAATAACTGGTAATGTTTGCAAGATTAGTTAAATTCTCTGACAAGCATTCTATAATAATAAATGAACAAAATGGTTTTGTTTTTAATAGGTTTACAAACTATGCATTTTTCCAATTACTTCAAACCATATATGATTGTATTGATAAAAAAGTTCGTGTATCTACGTTATTTACAGACATGTCAAAGGCATTCGACTGGGTAAACCATAACATTTTACTTCACAAACTTGAATTATATTGTGTAAGGGGTGTAGCCATAGATTGGCTCAAATCGTATTTAAGGGATAGGAAACAATGTACGGAATTAAGCAATTTTTGTAGCAATAGTAAAGAATTAAAGAATTGGCCGTGTGGTTGCCGGCAGAATAGAATAGAATAGTACCACTCCATACCTTCCTGTGGAAGTCGTAAGAGACGACTAAGGGATTAAAGGCTTGTAGTATTTTTAGGCGATGGGCTTGCAACCTGTCACTAATATACACATGATATACATCTTAGCCTGTTTGTGCAAAATGTGGTTACAGAATTAACAACTGCCTGTTAAAGTTGTTGGTAATTCTGTAGCTCTGCCTACCCCACTCTGGGATGAAGGCGTGACGGTATGTATGTATGTATGTAGTAAAGAATTAAAATTATGTAGATAAGAATTTAGAATGAATGATAGAGGAGTACCACAAGGTAGTATTTTTTTATTTCTTTTTTACATAAATGATCTCCCTGAGTATAATGAAGAGAAATGGTTTTGTATGCCGATGATAGCACCGCAATAGTTAAGTGTAAATGGTACTTGGTAAAATTGTAGATTGGCTTCATAACAACGATTTAAACATTAATTTGTCAAAGACAAATGTCATGCAATTTCATACGTTACAAAGGACTCCATTGCTCTTAAATATATGTCATAATTTCACAAATGTAAAAGAAGTCAAGCAGGTCAAGTTTCTGGACTTGTTCTTGACTGTAATTGGAAACCGCATATAGAAGATCTCTGTAGTAAGTTATCACGATACGTTTTTCCTTTGAGACGTATAATAAATAATTCTTCATTGGAAGCAAGACTGATGACTTATTACGGGTTTGTACAATCTAGATTAAGCTGCGCTACTATATTTTGGGGAAATTCTACCGACTTTATTAAAGCACTTAGAATGCAAAAGCGTTGCTTAAGGGCACTTGGCGGAATTTCTCAAAGAGATTCTTGCCAGAAACTGTTTAAAGACTATGAAATACTCCCTCTTCCTTGTCTATATATTAAAGAAATTGCCATATTTGTAATAAAACACCCACACTTATTTGAAGCAGCCAAACATAATTTTAATCTTCGAAATAAACATAAATTATTAGCACTTCTCACCGCACAACAACATTTGCAAAAAGTATGATCTGGATGGCTGTACAAATTTATAATAGAATCCGAGACGCGTTCAAATTATATAATTGTGATAAATTTTAATCTGTAATTCACAATTGGCTCTTAACTAAACTTTTCTACACTATACAAGACTTTTTAGAAAATGCTGGGAAAATGTAATACTTAAACATTAATTAGGAAGAGTAATCTAGGTACCTAGTAGTTTTTTATTTTTTCAATTGTTGTTTATTTTTAATAATATAGGTATATGTAATTAAGCATATTACTATTTAAAATATGTACTTAAGCCAAATATTGTACACTATTTTATGGTAGACTGTAGTGGAATTATCTGACAATATTTTTTATCATCTTTCATATGTACCTACAGTTAAACAATAAAATATTTTGATTTTGATTTTTCTTATTGAAACAAATATTTAAAAAATCATCAATGATCAAAATGGTAACGCAATACTAACCTAAAAAGTCCATTAACGTACGTAAATATTCTTTTTTCTGCGCGAAAGCAACATTTTTCTGTTCTCGTTTTTCGTAAAACGTTAGTATCGTGCAACTTCCAAGATAGTAATTTAAAATCATATCTTTTTTCCTATTTGTTATTTTCAAAAGTAAAGTACTACTTAGTAGGATATTATGTAACTAATGTAATTATCCATAAAACTGTGATAGTTATGTTTTATATTATTTATTTTATAGTACAGGTAGAGTTTTGTATTAGGTACAATAATTACAGGTGGACCTGATAAAAGCCTTTAAAAATATATTGTACTTATTACATAATATGTATCACAAGTATCAAAACTACTTTTAGCACTATATATCTTCAAGGATACCAGTCGTTGATTTTTGAATTTACCGCCATTTTTTCATTCTCATCTTTAATTGGTCAGACTCTACCAGCTTATCCAGGGACTGGCGAAACATTCTCATCGTTACAATAGCAAGGTATAGGTAGACCGTTTTTTTAAATGAGTCCTCGCCCGCGCGGTACAGGGACGCGGGGGTATGACGACAGAGGGGACCGTGGGAGGAGCGGGCGGCAGGGGCATTCTTGCCGTTGCTCATTTCGCTAGCCACGCGGTTAGCGATCACATGTGTTGACAGTTGCGGTCGCTTTGTGAGATATGCACATGATATAATATTTCTCAAATGTGTATGGGTCACAGTTTCCACTTACCATCAGGTGGCCTGTGTGCACGTTTGTCTTCTCTATGCCATAAAAAAAAAAAAAAAAAAAAAAAATGAGTCGGGCGATTTTCGGACACAAACTTAATAGTCAAACCAAACTCCAAAATCAAGTGTTGGCTTTTAACGTAGTATACGAATACTTTAGAAAAAAGAAATTGGACCCAAATTCTGTTGAATATCAACAAGATATTCCTTTGAACAAAACCGTAGCAGAAGTTACTGGACTATCAGAAAAGTCTGTATCTAGAATTGTACAATGAGGGAAGGAATTGAAAGGCAACGAAAGATTTAATTCACCGAGAAAACCAAAACAGGTTCGGAAAAAAAGAGTAGAAGTAGACGATTTCACCAGAGGCGTGATAAGAAGAAAAATTACTCAGTTTTATAAAATTTATAAAAAAACCCATCTCTGAAAACGTTGAATGCTGTACTCAGGGAAGAAAATATATTACACTGCGGCAGGAGTATTTAAGGCTCTTATTACAAGATCTAGGTTTTAAATTTAAGAGATGCCAATCTAAAAGGGTACTCCTAATCGAACAGCCAAATATAACATCATGGAGGTGGAAATACCTAAATGCCATTAAAAATATCGTACAGAAGGAAAAACTATTTTATATCTTGATGAAACTTACGTTAATGCGTCTCATAACGTTTCAAAGTGTTGGCAATCAAAGGATGAACGTGGCGTGCTATCCCATATCGGTAAAGGGCCACGTTTGATAATCGTACATTGCGGAGGTCAAACTGGATTTATAAACGGAGCCCTTTTGTTCTTCAAAGTAAAACTGGCGATTATCACAACGACATGAATTTTGAAAACTTCAGGAAATGGACAAATGAAAAGCTCTTGCCTAATATACCTCCAAATTCTGTCATAATAATGGATAACGCAGCTTACCATTCGGTTCGAGAAGATAAAAAGCCAACTATGGCTTCTACCAAGCCATCTATGCAAGCATGGTTACGACGTCATAACGTGTCATTTGATGACAAACATAGAAAATGTGATTTAATACAAATAATGAAAAGCCATTTCACAGAAGATATTTACAAAATTGACGAAATATTGAATAAAAACGGACATGAAGTGTTGCGTTTGTCTCCATACCATCCAGATTTAAACCCCATTGAGTTGGTCTGGGGAGATATTAAAGGACAATTAGCACAAAAAAGTATCCAGACTAGAATGGATAAAAAAAAAAATTTAGAGGGATTATTTGTTGAATATTCCGCAGAGAAATGGGATCATTGTGTTAACCACGTAATTAAAATCGAGGACGAATACTGCAAACATGATAGAATTCTAGATGATGATGTTGATCGATTGATTGTTAATGTGCAGGACGATTCTGATGATGACACCTTCGAAAGTGAAGAATCAAGTTCAAGTGATATTAATATGAGCATAAGTGATTGACTTATAATCTCAATACTTAATTATATTATTATATACTTATATTCTTGTAAATAAAATTACAAACCGTCTACCTACCTACTGTTTCATTTTGTTACATTAGTATGAAGCTTTTTCAATTAAATTACCGTTAAGTATAAATTATTATTTTTCATTCAAAATTTATAACCATCCGTTAACCGCTATGACGTCACATATCTCAAGAACTATCCAGTGCACATATCACCTCTTGTATATCACACTGCGCGTCTGCCGCCTACCCCGCTCTCGGCCCCCTCTGTCGTCATACCCCCGCGCCCCTGTACCGCGCGGGCGAGGACTCAGTTATCCGGTCTACCTATAGGTAGGTAGGTGTTTGCCATGCATGCAGCAGTCGGGGACGCGAGCGTACCGATGTGCACACGTAAGTTCTACCAAAAGTGAACAACACGCAACGTAAATCGCAATTCTAGGATCTCTTGCTACTGATAATAAAGTGGAATACTTGTAGGTACCTAATTCCTCGTTCGTCAGCTAAATGTCTGTTGGATTAGTTATTTAAGCTAAGTAGTTACCTGAAATATATTGCGCATCACTAGAAAAATAAACTGAAGGCTATTTTAATTTCACATCAGATTAGTTCTAATTTGTTGCGGAGGATATGGGTATTGTCCAACAATTAATAAGGTTAATATAAAAGTATTCTTGGTAAGTTTAAAAATGAAGTGTCGGCTTTCGGCGATAATTGGAACGAGGAGGCTTGACGTATCTATGTTTTGAGATTGTAAAGTAAATACTAACCGGCATATACTTCTTTACAGAACTGATCAATTTCCACCTACGGTTTGGGCGCGAGTCAGCATAATGGGCACCGTAAGTATATAACTGCATATATCTCTTTTATCCTTTATTTACTAACTTGTTAAAAACTTGAAAAAAAAACAATTTCAGAAACAGGAAACTAATGGCATCGTACCGCCGGCACATGAGTTGGAGAACTTAATGCCGGAGGATGAAAAAAACAAGGAAAAAATAGTGAGCAAGTGAGTATCACGGCTACACACACAAATCTAGGAACCTATCATTACTGTGTCGACCATAAACCCTCTTATGTATATTTGGGGGTAGTTCAAACTCGTTATTAATAGTTGAGCCGCAATAGAATAGAACCCTTCCGCAAAAAGCCAATGATAAATTTTGACTTGATTTATTATCGTTTACCTTGATTAATTTAAAAAACCCAGTCGTATATAACATGCACACTGATGCTGAAATAAACCTTGATATTATATTGTACCTACAGTAGGTAGGCACGGTCACGAGCGTTAAGACTGCACCGGGCAAACGTCGAGTGTCCAGTGGCGCCCTCATTACTATTATTGTGTTTTCTAATTAACTAAAGAATTTCCTTGTAATCAGACGATACGTTTTTGTAGCGCAAGTAAAAACACAATTTATGGGATACGTAACATACTTTAATAACCATTACCCTTTGAGTAGTCAGCTTAACGGGAAAAGGTGGCCACTTTTTCCGTTAAGTTGATAACTCGAAGGTGAATTGTTATTAAACTATGTGATAAGTACACCCTATAAGTTGTGTTTTCATTTGTAGTACAAAAACCTTCCGACCAATTTCAAGAAAATACTTTAGTTTATTAGAAAACACAATAATAGTAATGACGGCGCCCCTGTACAGTCAACCAATTTGATTCCTAGGCCACTATGGACTTTGTCAACGTGACGTTGTAGACCAAATCATAGGGAGTCTCTTACGTTTTGGTTGACAACGTCACTTTAACATAGTCCAAAGTGGCCTAGAAATCAAACTTTGACTGACTGTACATCCGGCATACGCTCGGCGCAGTCTTAATTTGGAACCCAATTCAAGAAAAATATGCTTGAAGTCGCCAATGTCATTCAAGGTGTCAAGTCATTTATAAATTTTAGGAATCTCAACCTTATTGTTATAGAATGTCAGATTGACTTTGGACCTAAGGTGGGTACCAAATTAAATCTCGTGACTGTACTACCGTTTATCATAGCCACAGACCACTTACCCTATAGACTCCGCTTCGGAACAGTTTGTCTAGTATCTCATTAAGCCAAAATGGCGGGGCGCGGGGGGCGGAAAGTGCACCGTGATTGGCTAGTTCAAAGTCAACGAATAATCAAGTGTGCGCGTCGTGGTGCGCGCCAATAGAACCATGGCAACCAATTAGTGTTCTGTGAGCATAAGCATGGCTTACGGGGGCGCCTTTGTATGCGGAGTCTATAGGGTAAGTGGTCTGTGATCATAGCTATCGGCAATCTTCGTTTTTAAGGATCCGTACCAAAATCGTAAAAAAGGAACCCTTATGATGAGACTTCGGTGTCTGTCTGTCTGTTTGTCTTTCTGTATGTCACAGCAGTTTTTGTCTGAATCTATAGACACTATCAACATGAAATTTGGCGTACTTGTATAACTTGCTTGCCCAAATCTGTTTTTAGTAAAAATAATAAAAAATATATTTCTAAATATTTGTAAGGGGTCTAGAATGGGGGTTGAAAATGAAAGTGATTTGATTAAGTACAGTATAGCAAACGTGGTGTCATTTCTAAGGAATCAATCAGCAAACCCCAAAAAAATGTTTGTATTATTTTCCGTGACGTACTTTTAGTTTTATAGCCAAAAATTGTAATTACTCGTATTTAAATTTTATGTGAAATATTAAATAAAGTGTCAATCTTTAACAGTTTTGGATCAATTATTGATATTATTGATCCAAACTCGAAAAGTTTAAAAATCTGTAGAAAAATTAAGCATTTTCTTTTGTTCATATTATAAATACAGAGGAATCTCATAGACAAAAACCAGTCAAGTGCGACTTCGACTCGCTTTTTTTCTATGAGACACGAGTGAGAAAACAAAAATGGCCAACCAGGTAGTACAGCGATAGTCGGGTATAGTTTAAACTTTTTCAACTGAGCTTATTCACTTAAGGCCCGATTTTTCAATCTCCAAATAACACTAATGTCAGGTGAATTGTAGCTCTGTCCTTATCTTTCTTATGACAAAGAAAAGGACAGATCTACAATTTACCTGACAGATAGTGTTATATACCTAGAGATTGTAAAATCAGCCCTAAGAATACAAAGCCATTCTGTAGTTAACCACAAATTACGACAACGAGCTCGCAGTTTAAGCAGATAATAACCGCCTTCGAAGGTTAACATGGATCATCGACTCTATTTCTTTAGACAATAATAGACTACAAAATACAGTAATAGAATAATGGCAAGCATTTTTTTGCATTTTACAACCGCCCGACGAAAATATTGTATAAGTAGACACAATGACTATTGTGTTTACAGGTAAGTTGACGAGCTCAGTTCAAAAAGTTTAAACTATACTTTCGGTCGTCGGGTCGACACGAGTCGAGTCGAGAGACTTTATTCTTTGAAATTATACACTATTCTAGTCTTACCTTAACATAAAGCTGCAACGTAAAACAGACTTCGGAAAAAAATAATCATAATTTTGAATTTCGAGTTAGGTCTCTCTAGTAATAAATTTATGACTCGAAGTCGAAAGCTGAACTGTTGAATTAGGTCACTAATTATTCTAAAGATGCGACGTCCAAAATAGATTAAAATATATTCAAAAACTCAATAATGCAGAACGGCTTTAAAACCCTATTCCTCGAAATGGTTTTCAAATTGGAGTAATTGTAAAAATATGAACAATCCCAATTCATGCAAACTTTCGTATCGTCATCGAGTAGTAAAGGTGAAGGATAGGCAAAGTACCTGGACGTGAGTTTATTACTTATAGAGGTTCGTGCTACGGATAGGTTTATAATTATATTATAACACGTTTTTAAATAGTATCTTTACGATTCGAAAACGTGACGTATGGATATGATCGTGCTCGAGCTACTGAACTGATAGCCATTGGTTTGTCTGTCTGTTACCAGGCTGTATCTTATGAACCATAATAGCTAGACAGTTGAAATTTTCACAGATGATGTATTTCTGTGGCCGATATAACAACAAATACAATCCCATACACAAACGTGATATTTCGCCGTTTTTTGCTAATGTTGTATCGATAATTCTCTTACCTTACTAAATTAATTAAGATATATTTATGTATGTTTTTCAGATACAACTTGACCAAAGATGTTGAGTCAGCTGGAGACTTTGACCCGTTTACTGAAAGGAAACTCGATAACCCTACGTCGTAAGTATCTACTCGAAACCCTCTACACCGGTAGTAGGCCCGGTAGTGGGTGACCGCCTGCTCGGGGCTCGTGCCGTAACCAAGCAATGCTTATGATTTTTGTAACCGAGTGGAGCGGCGGGGCTAGACGAGATGCTGCATTCTGCAAACATTAAATACTTATTCAAGAAATTTGAACCATGCCTCGGATCCGTCCAAATAGCTGAGTAATTCTATGTATTCAATGTATGGGAAAACCAAACAAATTAATAAAGTACTTCATTTCGGTTTTCCGTTATCCAAGCAGACATATTACAGACAGAGCCCTATTCAGATTACAAAGCCCTATTTATTAAACTACCCACTAAATACGAGCCTGCAACATTATGTAACCATTAGCGCCCAAAACTCATTAGGTATTTTTGTGTAGGTAAGTAGGTACAGTCAAGTTCATAAATATGTGTACACTTTAATACCTTGTTACTTTAATCGTTGTGCAAATCATGTACGGCAGTTTAAAAATCATATTAAATACACAAGGTACTAAAGTGTACACATGTTTATGTACTCGACTGTACCTATCAACTTATCGTAAATTTGACCGGCTGTTCGCTGCTTCAGGAATATGGACACGCTGACGCACCTGCTGAAGGCCTCGCTGGGCACAGGCATCCTGGCCATGCCCAAGGCCTTCAAGAGCGCCGGCCTGGTTACTGGCATCTTCTTCACCGTCCTCGTTGCCGTAGTCTGCACCCACTGCGCCTATGTACTTGTAAGTACACATTTACCATTTAGTTTAAAAGCTGATGAGGTGCTGCTATCGTCACCTCGCAAACCACGCAAGCGAAGGTGCCAATTACGAAATCGTACAATTACTGATATGAAACGAAGGTTGATCGTTATTATTTGCTTAAACAGTGTCAAGCGACCAACTTTTAAAACTATGGAAAAAAATAGCAGCGATTAACAAACTGAGATAATGCCTCTCATCAAATCATAAAATACGTACTTACAAATATTTTTAGATATTACTTACACATGTGTAAGTACATATTTATTACCCACATACAAAGGTAGGGTAAGGCGCTGCCATGCTCTTTATTGTGCGAAGCGAGTGTTATACATATAATGAATGATAAATGTTATATCCAATACTGACGTGTGCTTACTGTATTATGTATATCTTTCTTATCAAGGCGAATATTTAAAACATAATGTATTAAAGGTGTTTTTATTATATTTTCCTACTCCTGTACTTTTTATCTGTCATTTATATAGTCACGAACACTAATATAAGAACATACATAATATGTCCGCAGAATAATCCAGAGAAAAGTCTATCTTGTCTATGCCCCAAAACAGCACTTGTGCGTTTTTGAGATAAAACGATACGGCCAGCTGCCAAAGCTTAGCGTTGCACAATCGATTTAATCATATTTTAACGATCGTGAAATAGGGACTATAAATCACCTAATGTTTTGAGAAATGATTTCAGTTACCTGATTGGTCGATTTTAAAATAGCTGTATTCTGGTTGGTTGATACGAAATACAAAGTTATTTTTAAAAGATTTAAATTAGTTAAAGAGAAACACGTACCTAAAAGAACCTATCGTTCCGTTTGACAGTCGATGTGTATTGTGATTGGTGGATTTAATTTGGTGAAGTATTCTGATTGGTCAAATTAAAATGTTTTGGAATTGTAAATAATTCTATTTTCCATTCCGTCAATTTAAAAACAAAGTAAACCATAGACACATATTTTGTCATTTTCTTGTTTCCCGCTCGTTTGTTGTTCTTTACTTCGTTCGTTCGTTTGTAAGTTTTTTCGCTTAGTTTTGCATTTCATTTGAAACCTAGTCGTAGAAAAAGTATTGTATGCAACGGTGTATAACTAAGTCAAAAAACACTCGTGGCGCTTACCTTTACGATGTTCGCCTTCGGCTCACATCGTAACACACGCCACTCATATTTTTTGACCTCTCTTATACAACTATTGCATAAACTACTATTTCCTACTCCTGTACTTTTATCTGTCATTTATATAGTCACGAACACTAATATAAGAACATACATAATATGTCCGCAGAATAATCCAGAGAAAAGTCTATCTTGTCTATGCCCCAAAACAGCACTTGTGCGTTTTTGAGATAAAACGATACGGCCAGCTGCCAAAGCTTAGCGTTGCACAATCGATTTAATCATATTTTAACGATTGTGAAATAGGGACTATAAATCACCTAATGTTTTGAGAAATGATTTCAGTTACCTGATTGGTCGATTTTAAAATAGCTGTATTCTGGTTGGTTGATACGAAATACAAAGTTTTTTTAAAAGATTTAAATTAGTTAAAGAGAAACACGTACCTAAAAGAACCTATCGTTCCGTTTGACAGTCGATGTGTATTGTGATTGGTGGATTTAATTTGGTGAAGTATTCTGATTGGTCAAATTAAAATGTTTTGGAATTGTAAATAATTATATTTTCCATTCCGTCAATTTAAAAACAAAGTAAACCATAGACACATATTTTGTCATTTTCTTGTTTCCCGCTCGATTGTTGTTCTTTACTTCGTTCGTTCGTTTGTAAGTTTTTTCGCTTAGTTTTGCATTTCATTTGAAACCTAGTCGTAGAAAAAGTATTGTTTGCAACGGTGTATAACTAAGTCAAAGAACACTCGTGGCGCTTACCTTTACGATGTTCGTCTTCGGCTCACATCGTAACACACGCCACTCATATTTTTTGACCTCTCTTATACAACTATTGCATAAACTACTATTTCCTACTCCTGTACTTTTATCTGTCATTTATATAGTCACGAACACTAATATAAGAACATACATAATATGTCCGCAGAATAATCCAGAGAAAAGTCTATCTTGTCTATGCCCCAAAACAGCACTTGTGCGTTTTTGAGATAAAACGATACGGCCAGCTGCCAAAGCTTAGCGTTGCACAATCGATTTAATCATATTTTAACGATTGTGAAATAGGGACTATAAATCACCTAATGTTTTGAGAAATGATTTCAGTTACCTGATTGGTCGATTTTAAAATAGCTGTATTCTGGTTGGTTGATACGAAATACAAAGTTTTTTTAAAAGATTTAAATTAGTTAAAGAGAAACACGTACCTAAAAGAACCTATCGTTCCGTTTGACAGTCGATGTGTATTGTGATTGGTGGATTTAATTTGGTGAAGTATTCTGATTGGTCAAATTAAAATGTTTTGGAATTGTAAATAATTATATTTTCCATTCCGTCAATTTAAAAACAAAGTAAACCATAGACACATATTTTGTCATTTTCTTGTTTCCCGCTCGATTGTTGTTCTTTACTTCGTTCGTTCGTTTGTAAGTTTTTTCGCTTAGTTTTGCATTTCATTTGAAACCTAGTCGTAGAAAAAGTATTGTTTGCAACGGTGTATAACTAAGTCAAAGAACACTCGTGGCGCTTACCTTTACGATGTTCGCCTTCGGCTCACATCGTAACACACGCCACTCATATTTTTTGACCTCTCTTATACAACTATTGCATAAACTACTATTATGAGCGTTCTAAACGCGAATAAGACCACTTCGTTTCCCACCGGTGTCCCAACTCACCATGCCTCTTCCCTCCTCCTCCCTCCCACGAAAAGTAATTTTATATACTTAAATTTTTTAAAAGAACCCTACTAAAAACAGTTTTAAAACGAGGGTTTTAATTTTGTTAATTATTTTTTTATTTCACGCCTTTTATACATTTCCAAATAAACAATATGACTATAAGCTAGCAAAGTCTGTTTAAAGACATGAAATGAATAATAGGGGGTTAATAACTAATAAATAAAAAGAGGGGTGTTAGTTTATAACGTGTATCTCTATGTCTATGTATCTGAGTGTCTGTTTGTGGCATCGTAGCTCCCAAACAGATGAACCGATTTGGATGTGGTTTTTTTATTTGAAAGCAGGTTTTCTAGCGGTGGTTCTTGAATATTGGTTAGGCCGTTTAAGAGATATCAGCTCTTAAAGTATGTGGCGCCGTTAAATCGGGGGCTTTTGACCCCGTAAAACCTCTAAAGGTATCTCAAAAATGACAAAACCAATTTTGATAAAACATGTCTAAGAACCACGGCCAAAAAACCTGCTTTCAAATAAAAAAAATCGCATCCAAATCGGTTCATCCGCTTAAGAGCTACGGTACCACAGACAGACAGACAGACAGACAGACAGACAGACAGACAGACAGACAGACAGACAGACAGAGACACACACACACACACACACACACACACAAATAGTGTAACTCAATTGCGAAAGTAAATTCCCAATGTTCCCGGGAACATTCCCAATATTCCCGGCGTATATTCCCAATGTTCCCAGGAATATTCCCATAATTGCTAGGAAAGTTGAATAAAACATTTTTGGTGCTCATACTGCTCATCGATGTACGCGAACTATTTGTGATATCAGTAATAGTAGACTCTTGGCTTGACTCTCGATATTGAGTGTGGGATGGTGATGGTGAAGCTGAAGAACAATTAGGACCATCATGCGATATTTCACTTAAGACACTGTTGGATTAATTTTTTTCTCTGTCTTTAAAAAAACACTGAACGTCACATGGTGTTTTGGAACATTTGCCTTAATTATAGGCGAATTTTGTAGCACGTGTAGATAGCACCAGATACGTTAGAAGACTGAACAAGTGCAACAAGTTATATATCTTTTTAGAGGAAGGGAGACAGCCATTGAAAGAAAGAGACAGAAACATAATACTCAGAAACGTTACCTATCGCAAAAAGAGAAACGATTTTGTGATCGAAACAAAAGCTTAAATAAGTTAAATTAGTAGGTATAACACGAGGTTTTTAGCAAAAGTCATTTAATTCTGCTGAGTACTTAATTATTAACTAAGTTTAATAAAAAAATAATTTGCCGAATCTGTATTGCAATATTCCCCTGTTTTGGGAGTATTCCCACGGCACACCACTACTTACACGTCAAACTTATAACACCTTTATTTTTTGCGTCGGGGGTTGATGAGTCACAACTTCTATTTTAAGCACAGAACCCTCAGTTCGCTATTTCGACTTCTAGTTGACTGATTTTTGTATATTTATAGCTCTAAAAGGTTGTCTTCTAAATCCTAAAAATTTAATGTACCTACGTTAAACAATATACCTCTCTGTTATTTAACTTGGGTCCTTCATAAAAAATAAGTGTGATTGCACTGATTGCTTTTGACAGTGTATTCTAATGTCACACTTTAACCTAATACATGTCTCTAAGATATCTCCGGCATTAAGTAGACAAGATTGCGGAGCCATAGAAATGTACCAAATAGAGTCTGGCAAATTAAAGATGAGGATGAAAAAATGGCGGCAAATTTAAAAATCAATGTGTGTAGTGCAGTCATTGAAGCGAAAAATACGCTCTTACCTCCGAATTTTTTAACTGTGAACCGATTTGCATGAAATTTTGGAATTAGGCTCATCTTACCCTTAACTTCAAAAGTGAAAATGATCTGAACTCCGCCTATTATTTTTAAGGGGTGTAAACAACCCCTTAATGGAAAAATTGACATTGAGCCATTTGATCGCTAGAAAACATGTCTAATAGTACAATTACACAATTACCTCATATTAAAATCATTTTTAACCCCTTGAAAATCTTACAACCCTTGCAAACAACCCCTAAATTGAAAAAATCACAAAAAAATACTTTGGTATGACATAAAAAGATGTAAGTATAGAGTAAGTAATATTTCATATTCTCTATAATAATTATCAAATTTTTAACCCCCTTTCAACCCTTGAAAGGACCCTTGATAAAAAAAAATCTTTTTTTTTTTTTGATAAAATGAAAAGGATTTAAATATTATTCCACACTCGAAAATTATAATCATATTCTTAAGCTTTTCTACCCTTAAAACTACCCCTAAATTTAAACAGTAAATATATTTTATCGCGTAATATAATAAAATTGTTTCGAAACCTCTCGGTGCTACCATTTTTTTTATGAGCATATAAGCCTTACCCATATAAGAACGTTGGTATGTATTCATGCCTACGTTTCCAAAATATATGAGCCATATTATGTATATATATATATATACACATTACAATAGTTTTGGGTCTCTATTATACTGCATACTTTCACATTGCTAAAAATATTCATACTCCGACATTTTCAGTTACTAAGTAGAAAAAAATATGATAAGTTTTTGGACCATAACTCCTTCAATTTTCATGCTATCACAATTTATAAAAAACCATTGTAAAGGTAATTAAGAGAGCTACAACATTCTTCATTGCAATACATAGTAAAAAACCTTTTTCTAAAACGGTGAAGGGTTAAAGGGCTTAAGAGATGCTGTGATTGCGCTGCCACGCGCTCTTTAAACAATCATATCTCCGTCATTTTTTGTTTGACAGAAAAAACAAAAAAACCAAATTGTTTGTGAGAAAAATACCTAAAATTTTCATCCCTACACTTTTATACGTATCTGTCGTCATTTTTGAGATATTATGAAAAAAAGGTGGGTGTTTTAAGAACTTGTTTTTTTTTTACCGTGACTTTTTTTTAAAATATGTGTCCTGAAGCAGCCAAACTGATACAATCTATCAAACTCTTCATAATAAAGTTAATTCTAGGCGGAATACGATTAATTTTAATTTTGGTGGAAATGGCACTTATGAAACCCATTGATTTAAAAGAAAAAACATTAGATGCTCCTCTTATTTGCAATACTGCTTACTTATTTTACGTGCAAAAGACTTTTAAAAGTGCTCATTTTAAAGCTTATTTCAAGCACTACAAAACCCTTTTTTATTAGAATGCATAAAATGCATCTGCTCGCCGCTAGATGGCATTGACCACATCGATTAAATTTCAGACAAAATAAAAAACGGCTTTGATCTTTAATATCTAGCTTAACATTGCACTTAGAATACTTTATAAAAAACCAAATTTTTATTTTATTTACCTGCTACAATTTTGTTCTTTATAAAATTTTCGATAAAACGTATATTTTTGGAGATATTTGCAAAAAACCGATGAAAAACGTGAAAAAATTGCAAATTTTCAATTGCCAATAACTTGAAAAGTATTGGATTTTTTGAAAAACTTTATAGATGATTTTTTGCTTAAAATTAGGCCTTCTATCGATATCCGAGGTTATTTTGAAAAAATAAAAACACCCCCGAGAAGGGGTGGCAACCACCCCCAGGGTGGTTGCGGAGTTTAAATCATTTTCACTTTTGAAGTTAAGGGTAAGATGAACCTAATTCCAAAATTGTATGCAATTCGGTTCACAGTAACAAAATTCGGAGCAATAATGCTTCAATGACTGCACTAATAGATGAATTAGAGAGAGCGTGGAATTGCATTTGTAGTGGTTGTACGGTTCGCATGAAAAAGGGGTATTTCTCTTAATTTAATCAGTATAAACTATTGGTCGTTTATTCTTAGTAGTCGTATGTTGTGTCTTTCCATTAATATTGTTCGATTGTCCTCTGACTTTTTCCATTTAAAACCTAATTTCTTTGTGTTGCCGTAAGGTAGAATGCTGAATTTGTAATGAATATCGGCTTTTAACACAGAGCGGAGTGCTTTTAAGGTTGGGAATTGCTTATGATGAGATGAAATTTATATAGTTCTTCGGATCACCTCTTGATCAAAATCGTCTACTGCCGATGACTGACAAAAGTACGTAACTTTTTCTTACTTGAAGAGGTGAATATTTTTGTTGCTTTAAATTTGTCATTGTTACTCTCAGACAAAATATTATAAACAGTCGAGAGAGAAACACCTGTAGCTTTTTCAGCTAATTGGGCAGCGGTAAAAGGTGAATTTAAATTTTTCATCAGTTCAAGTTCAAAATATTTATAACAGTTCAAAATAATTTCCTTACTTTGACTCTCAATCGGACCAAAAATATTTTCAGCCATAGGTAGTTCTTAAAAAGTGTGTAACTTACAATCGAGAATTGCTTTGAAAACTGTGAGAATACAATAAAATCAGCGCCGTTAAAATATACGCACAAAGTTAATAATATTTAGAATTTGACACAGACATTATTTTTGAATTTTCTTCTTAAATGTAATTATCTCATTACAAACCTCTTTTTATGCTGATACTACCGAAAAAGGGAAATTTCAAATATTAAATGCCTATAAACACACAATACCACTACATTTGCAATTCCAAGCTTTCGCTAATTCGTCTATATTATATCCCTGATGTATAGTGCTAAAAATAGTTTTGATACTTGTGGTACATATTATGTAATACAATCAATTTTTAAAGGCTTTTATTAGGTCCACCTGTAATTATTGTACTATGAAACTCTACCTGTACTATGAAATAAATAATATCGGAAAGTGTCAACAAAGAACAAGCAATAGGTACTTATTCATAAATATAACTATAAACTAGTGTCCGACCGAAATTTCGGTTTCGGTTTCGGCCAGTTTCGGCCCAAAAAATCAAGTTTCGGCCCGAGTTTCGGTTTCGGCCAAAAACGGCCGAACCTTTCGGCCGCGCCGAAACTTACAACATCGTACCTAGTGTTACAAATAATGTATTTTTTTCACTTTATAGGGTAGTTAAATTTTCAAACAGAACCTCTGTAACTGTGCTGAAATTTCATTGTGATAAATCTTTGAAAGTAGAAACCTGTAATTATAGGTCGGCGAGATATTAATTTTAGAAAAAAACGGGCTTACTAACATTTTTTCGACTTTTTAAGGACTTTTTTTTTATATAAAAGGTTCGGTTTCGGTTTCGGCCGAAACTACAATGAAACCGAACCTTCGGTTTCGGTTTCGGCAAAATAACATGTTTCGGTCGGTCACTACTATAAACTAAATGTGATGGTGGGCACGCAATTCGTTTCCAGATAAAGTGTTCGCACGTGCTGTACAAGAAGACGCGGCGCACGCAAATGAGCTTCCCGGATGTGGGGCAGGCGGCGCTGGAGAACGGGCCGCAGAGCCTGCGCGCCTGGGCCAACACCTTCAGGTAGGCAGCGCCAGGCGCACCCGCCAGCCAACGCGACGGTGCGGTGTGGGGTGTCTTTGGATAGCTCTTTTAATTGGGATAGACTAAAAAAAAACTCATGGATTTTACATTATAATTCAAAATAATAGGTAAATAAGATAATGATTTTATTAATAGCCAAGAGCCAAAAGTTTGGTTTAATGTATTTTTTTATTAAGCAGACGTTTTATGGATGGCATGATTATTATAAATTTGGGATGGCATTTTCTAATAAATTACAACAGTTAAATGATTTAAGTGATTGTAATAGTGTATAAAAAATACTATTTTAAGCGGTTTTTGCCTAACCCGTACTTTTGTAGAAACATCCGAAAAAATTATAATGCAGAACGGCTTTAAACCCCTATTTCTCGAAATGATTTTCGAATTAGAGTGGTTGTAAAAATATGAACAATCCCAATTTGGATAAACGACTGGAAAATGGATATTGCGGGTAAATACTAAGGATTAAATTTCAATTTTTTATTAAAGTGAAGTGTCATCGTCGCTCTCGTCGTCGTCGTCGTATAGACTAATCTCGGAGTAAGACTTATTCTAGTTTGGTCAAATCCATGGTAGGTAGACTTGACTGGTCCCTGAGATACAGGTGACTAAAGTGTTTACACCTACTAAAATCATCCAAGACAGCACCAAATAATAACTTTAAAATTAAATAGAGAATTAGGTCATACCTACTTGTTGTTTTTTGACATAGTTTTTGTGTAGTAAGGGATTCGGAACCCTACACTGAACATGGTCAGATTTGCTATTGCCCAGTTTTTATAAAGGGGTATTGAGCGATACTGATGCCGAATTGATGATTTTTAGGATAACTGCATAAGGAAGATAAAATTAAAAATTGAAAACAATTGTCTCTTCTATAAGTAATAATTAACAAGAATTAGATACACAAATATTTAAGAGTACTTACTGGAAAACGCATCTCTAAACCATGCAAGCGGCAAATCATATAACAGTTGCGGTGGCAAAGTTATCAGAGAGGCAAGTTTTTAGCCTGCAGAATACGGATCTGCCTGTCGATGTCGCCATTCCGAAATTTGATCCGGAAGAACGATTTACTAAATGTACGACGAAAAGTTTTGTATGGGCTGCACCTTTTCCGGTATACCGTAGTTCCGGTTCAAACGGAATGGCGACATTCAGATCCGTATTCTGCAAGGTCAGGGTGATAAGGTTGTCACCCCACCTGTTATTGTTTTGTTTTGTTATTTGCCGCTTGCATTCTATTTTTTCAAAAATGATCCTTGACTATACGATGTTGGCCTATATTATTCCAAAGTAAAAAAAGGTGTATAGTTGATTATTTTATGATTAAACAAACCGTAAACGAGCATTTCTAAAAAAGTTTGTACATTTCATTTACGACTCCGATTTGCGAAAAAAATTGCAGGTAGGTAAGGTAAATGATACTGAGCCTAAATAACATAGTCTCCCAAAATGTCCCAATTAATTTGTAAACTTCCTTTTTTGTTACCAAAATTCTTCCGTTCGTGGTAACAAAAAAGGAAGTTTCCATACAAATTAATTGGGACATTTTGGGGTTTGAGCATTTCTAAAAAAGTTTGTACATTTCATTTACGACTCCGATTTGCGAAAAAATTTGCAGTTAGGTAGGGTAAATGATACTGAGCCTAAATAACATAGTCTCCCAAAATGTCCCAATTAATTTGTATGGAAACTTCCTTTTTTGTTACCACGAACGGAAGAATTTTGGTAACAAAAAAGGAAGTTTCCATACAAATTAATTGGGACATTTTGGGAGACTATGTTATTTAGGCTCAGTATCATTTACCCTACCTACCTGCAATTTTTTTCGCAAATCGGAGTCGTAAATGAAATGTACAAACTTTTTTAGAAATGCTCGTTTATAAAATCATCTTGTCATTTTGTTTCAGAATTTTTATCCTCGTCAGTCTTTTCCTGACGTATTTTGGAACCTGCTCTGTCTATACTGTCATAGTAGCTAAAAACATCCTGCAAGTAAGTACTTATATATAAACTACTTGGTGGGTTCAACCCCCACTGCCTTTGTAGAATGCGGATGTTTGGCATGGCGACATGACGACCGAGGAGTTAGAACTAGAATTTAGTCTCACTTTCTTCAACACCTAATAAAGATTTGCAAACCCTTGAAATCATGGGTTAGATAGACAGTACAGTCATAGTATAAAGAGAGAAGTAGCTCTTTAGGAGATTCTGATACCTATTGCCGCTCGGGCGTCAGGCTTGTCCAAACTTGATTTTCAATTTTAGTCTCCTACTCGGCCATACTTTGATCTATGATTTATAATCATAGTAATTTTCACAAATTACTTAAACCTAAAGTAGGTTATTATAAATATTGTTAGGTACCTAAGGACCAAATTTAAACCATTTTACTTACATACCCACTTTTTATCTGTTGACACTAAGTATTGTGATGTGACATGTAAATTCCTTTTCGACCTTCTGATAATGCCGCTTTTGCGCAAGGCGTCCTTCGACTAGGTACTTAGGTTCCTATTATTGACAGCACGCGCCGCCGCCGCGCGGCTTTCTTAGAGCATTGGCAGCTCGCGCCGCGCGGCATTACACAAAGACACAGATACATTACACACAATACGCATACAGATATGCACGTTTAACTTGTAAGACCCCTCTTTTATGTCAGGGTTTAAATAGAGTATAGGTATTTAATTTTAAATAAATAAAGTACGAAAACATGGAGTAGCTCCCAGTCTATAGCTATAAATATCTAAAAATAAACAGCATTCTTCAAAACACACTCTAAATAGGTATGTAGGTACCTACTCACCTTTCCGATTCCAAATGTATGTTGAAAAACGATAGCTCCGGATTTCGTATAACATTATTTAGACACCCGTACACTGAACAATATTTTCTACTTTTTGGCAAATACATTGTCGCTCGATGTTTTAACGCGCACTACAACCAAACGTGCCCGAACGCAATGACGCCGCGGCCCCGTCTAGTCACCCTCATGTCACCCATATTTGTAGCTTCGTGTGGTAGGTTCGCCCCGCCCACCGCCGTACGGTCGGCGTGACGGACACATGCAAGCCGCGCGATGTACAGTCGCGGAATGAAAAGGTTGACCACCTTAAGATCTGTTTTTGCTTGCTCAGTATAAGTTATCAGTATCTGCTTATCGACCGAGTATGACACATTCCGTCATAATGAATATCATTTCACTACATGGCCCACAGATACATGGTTACCATGGTCACGTATAAACAACCGCCACTATTGGTTCAAACTGAACTTAAGTCTTTATTGGTCGTTACAAAAGGGTTGCTATGGTGTCGTATAAACAACAGCCACTATTGGTTCAATATTATTTCTCTTGTCTCTTACACAGTTTAAAAAGGTAACGTGTAATTTATTTGAAAACTGGTCAACATTTTCATTCCGCGACTGTACCTTTGTTTGAAGACGATCTGCTTCTCTCTTTACACTATGGTACAGTGTAATAGCTTTTTCATCACACTTGCTCGTAAATAGTGTACTATGCTAGAAAAATCGACCGTAAATCCAAAATAATACCCGCGGGCCTTTTTTTACCATTACGCCCTATCGTGCGTAATAGTTTTTTTTTATATTATACGTGAACCCAAACTTTCACAATACGTCAGTACCTCAATTCTTGTGCCATTCGATATGAAGTTTCATTCGAGATGAAATGTCAGTTGCATACAGTTTCCTAAAAATCTCGCATATAAACTATTGATCTCGACTTTCACTAGTATCGGACTCCAAACACGTTTGACATTATCTGTGGTAAGTCACAGACAATGGTGTAGTCTGCCCTTGTCTGCCGCAAATTTATAAATACCTACTGATTATAAACTGTAAAAAGATAAAAAAGATAAAAAGATAAAATTTTGATTACGCAATTTAAATGAAAAACGTTGTATGTTACACGGGTGGTAAAGGAAATACAAAGCTCGAGTCATTAAAGCCCTCAACCTTCGGCTTCCGGCTTCTAACAAACTCTCGTTTGTAATTCTTTCTTTACCACCCTTAAATACACAATGTACTATTTCATCTCACTAGCTCGGACAGCCCTTTTTGTTTGTTTTTTGATATCTATTGAGAAAATCGGCTTTTATCCACATAATATGAAGAAAGACTTTTGACATTTGAAGGCAGCTTAAGTAATATTTGACAGCAAACAAAACGTAAAACGTTAAAAGTGCTGAATTTTTAACATCACAATTAATGAATTGCATCGAGTAAAAAACACTAAATACAATCTTAAAACATTATTTTAATTTTTAAATATCAGCATTCAACATTAACCTTCATTCTTCTTGTTAAACGGATAAAATATTCTGACAGTCCAAGAAAGTCGATGTGCGAACAAATAGCATCCGAAATAATAAAAAAAAACTTAGTCAAAACTTTTCAATTAAGCCGTCAACGTTAAATATTCGCATGTTTTTCTAGTTTGTTTTGTTATAATTGAGTGATTCGAGTGACGAAGACGTTTTAACACCGGTGGAATAACGGGAAATAAAATTGATAGTACAAACCCTTTTTCTTATTTTCCTCTGTGTAGTGAGGTGAAAAGTTGTGTGTTATACACGGGTGAAAAGTTATTTTACGTCTCGTGTTTTGAAACACTTGCTACGCTCGTTTCGCACGTGGTCAATCATAGAATCATTTCACTAGCTTGTGTTTCAAATGAACACTTGCAGGTAAAATACAAATGTCCCCCCATGTATAACAAATAACTATTTCACATCACCTATTCGGAAAGGGGACGTCTTCCCTGCTAGGAGGGATCAAAGTGTAACTTTTCTGTTTAAGGACATTGGACGGTTTTAAAAATAGGCACCACAATTCTCGTTCAATTTTATAATTTCAACACTTTTAGAGATTGTATGTAGTTCAATTTGTTTCATCACTAAGATCTTTTATTTTCCTCATAGGTGATGTGAAAATTAGTATGTGTCACACTGTAGTAAAATTATTTCCACCTTGGGTGTTATAGGTCTACCAGAATCTCATGAAAGAAATAGAAATTCAAATTTGGGGCTTGCAACTCCGCAAATAGGAATTAAAGGTCTTGATACTTGATTTTCCACCAGCTTAATAAAAGTATGATGCGGTGTACTCAGTCCGCGTAGAGTTCTTTATGTCTTTGGAAATTATTCAATTTCCCAGGATCCAATTTTAATATGACGTCTTTTTGCACAATTGACTATTTATGCCGTGAAGATGGAACAAACCGTAGAGGGACGGAGCAAACATATGTTTATAAAATTAATTAATAACGGTTAGTTGCCTACCTAACCCTTGCAAACAGCTTTAGACATGCATTTCTTAGCGTTTGACCTCGTAAGGCCCACGTCAAATTTCGTTAGTTGGAAATAGAATCTTTGACAAATGTCCTAAATTAACGACGTTGGGCCTTACGAGGTTAAGTACTAAGGTTAAGTTAAAACAATCATATTATGTGCATTATGTATTTTTATTAGGATTTAGTTAAAAATTACTTCAAAAACTCAATGATTTACCGTTGCTTAGCTAACAATACCGCACTGGTCCAAATTAATGTATACAATTTTGAATTTTCTATTATATTAAACAAATTCTTAATTCATGTTCAATCGTCGATTCACGCGGTTTTGATAGTTAAGCGACTATATTATGCACTTTAATGTAAACCAATTACGTATTCTGAGGAAATGTGAGTTATTTCTTTCTTTTTTTTCATTTGTCATGAAAACATCACGAAAGAACGTGCCACACAGGCGGTGGCAATAAATAATCCTGGAATTAAATTGCACCCATTTTCCCACCTGTTGCCACTGGTAACTACTGGGAATAAAAATTCCCAGCTGGTACCACTTAACTAGAAAACTTTTTCTTTTCCTCCAGTAGTTATCACCAAATATTTTAGTGGTAACAAATAGGAAAAATATTCCCACTTGTTACCACCGAGTACTTTAGTGGTAACAGGTGGGAAAACAATCCCAGCTGTTACCAGTGGTAACAAATTGGTGGTAACAGGTTGGAATAACCCCATTGCCAAATGAAAAACTATTTATTTTTACTTTAAAAAAATCATGAGATTCTGGTAGATAATAACACTTGAATCCCTCACTACGCTCAGGATTCAATGTACGCCCTCGCCTTAAATATGTAATTTTGCTCCCTTGTGACACAATCTACTACTTCTTCCACATTCTCTGAAATGTTAACCTTACTGTTGCAAAAACAGCCTGCGAAAGGAGAACAGGCAGCGGCTGTGAAATTGTATGAAATTTCATTACGTACCTACCTATCGCGATTTTTACTTTTTAAAACCATGTTGGGTCATACACAGATTTAGGTTCGCGTCTTTCCTGTGGACATACCCGAAGTTAACGTGTTTAAGGCCTAATTTTCTGACTGCACCCACATCCGCATGAACGGCGTCACGTCTACTTTAGTCCTATCAAATAAAAACATTAGGTACTTATATGCACACAAGCCCTTAACTATTGACCACAGGAGAGACAACTTTTGTTTTTTCGAATGTGTATGACCCGTTTGGATTACGATAACAGACTGACTCCAAACAGCCGAATAACAGTTCTTCCACGATTAATTTACTTTTTAAAATGCCATGACTGAAAAGGTTACTCTTTTCGAATAGCGTTTACAGACATGGTTTGCAGCATACTTAATAATGTATGCAATGTATGTTAGTTAGGCGATGGGCTTGCAACCTGTCACTACTTAATACACTGGTAAACATCTTAACCTAATTGTGCCAAATTACAGAATTATCAACATGTTTTTAGAGTTGTTGGTAATTCAGCAACACTGCCTACCCCACTCTGGGAATGAAGTACTTACATGTGTTTATGTATATTGAGATACACCAAGAAAAATAACTGCTTGCATTTTGATTTTTATTCGAAAGAATAGCCTTTTGTAAGCCTTGCCTACCTACTTACGGTGCATTTAGACCCAGCGAAGGAGTGCTCTAGAACATGTTTTGTCCTTATTTTTACCAAGAAAAAGTAAGAGATGATTCATAGAATTCTTGTTCGTTCGCTTGGTCTAAATCGGGCCTAACAAGGCGCAGTTTTTAAAAAGACGATTTTATATTATCTGTGATCTGTTTTTTTTTTCCTGTTTTTATGGCTAATTGCTGCGAGGCACTTTGCCAATGTCAAGTGGTAATCTGTTCAAGTTCAAAGTTTGAACTTAAAGTCATAACAGACGAACGGCATACAAACGTAATGTAAACAAAAAATCACAATACGCACGGCGCGCGCAATAAAATATTATATTTATTGTTTCAGAGTATTATAAGCAAGGATCGGAAATTCGGATCGATATTTACCCAATCTTTGCCGGCGGCGTTGTTGTGCAGTTGTATAGAGGCGGACTCAATATAAATTTATTAATAAAATTCCCGGGTTTTTGGAATAAATCAACGACGCCATCATAAATTCATAATTAAGTATTGACATTCACCATTTGAAGTTATTTTCTATATAAAGAGTTACCAATAATGTTATTTAATTTACCGGTAACTCATCTAACCTAACCTAACGACGTCCGAAGAGCAAATTGACGAAACGTTTTAACCTAAATGTAAAATAATTAAAATTAACGTTTTGTACAATCCCGGATTCCCGGTACTTATATTATTAAAATAATATTTTCAAGAAGCCGACGCCATATTCACTTAATTTTTTTCGGGATTTTACCAACTTTAGGTAAATATCGATCCGAATTTCCGATCCCTGATTATAAGGTAAATGTACGTTTCAACGAACGCTTAAGACCTGGGTGTACGTTTATTTTTTTAATAAGGTCTGGGATTTTTATACGGTTATGATCCATAGAATAATGGTAACTTTAATAAATTTGTCATCATTTTAATGTATCTGTAAATAAATTACATGGTTAGAAATATGTTTAAAATATTTTTAAAGGTGTTTGAGTCGCGTAACCTGGTTTGTACCATATACCGAACTAAGAAACTTGATTTGCACATATTACCGAATCGGGCTGCCGTATCACCGAACTAGGGAAGAAATGTATGAAATTTTGGCGCTGAGTGGTGCTCAAACTTTAATGAAACAATAGTCATTTTTTATTTATTTATTCAAATGGTAGCAATTTTAATGAAATAGTAAATATTAGTCGATAAATATCAAACTCCAATATGTCCTTGAAGTTTTGTATACGAATTTAAAACTAATATTTAAATAACTAAGACAACCGGCCTAATGTAATTAATTAAGGAGTTAGTTAATCGACACGATACTAACAAGACCAAACATCGCCTATGCTTTAATGCTTAACAATCGAGATTTTCGCCACCTTACGGCCCCAACATCAGCAGCTCCATATAAAATTAAATATGTATTAAAAAAAAAACTTCGAGCTAGTTTTAAAACATTAACGGCTTAAATGTTGAGAAGCGCTGGCCTTTACGAAAATGCACGAAAAATAATACATTTTAGTATCGGCTTAGCTGTTAATGGATTAAGGATCATATTCCAATGAACATCGTTCTGTATTTTGGCTGAGGCAGATATGGATTCGGTAGCAGAGACCATGGGTACTAATCACCGAACGCCTTTCGGTGAATTGGACATCCCAAAATATGTGGAACCTATCGAGCGAACACATTTAACAAATAGTGTTTAGACGTAAAAGTATCGGTATAATTACAAATCTGACATTATTACTAACAAATAGAACTATTATGTAACCATGAATACATATCGTTTTTGCTACTATTGCTTAAAAGGTCTCTTAAAAGGTCTTTTAAAGGTAATCTTTTTTTTTAAATACCCTTGCCAATAAGCTTATTTTCATGTCAAAAAGTCGTAAAAGTTATTTCCAACTAAGTTTTTCAAAAAATGTCTAATTTATTGATGTTCGGCAATTACTCAGTAAATTTGGAATACTTCTAGTTATTCCAAAAGCAAAGTAGATTATATAAGTAAGTCATGACCAACCAGCAAATAAATAATTAAAAAAAACATACGCTTTCCCTGATTCCGAACGTTGTTCGGCAAAACCTTCCACTCAAAATAAGGGTTAACTCATCACCGAATTCACATTTTTGCTAATTTCTATAAATATGACTGCACTAAATTCACTTCATTTGTCAGAACACAAAAACTGATTAAATAACAACACAGAAAAACCACATTTTCAAACACAAAGGTAACCTAAAACGGTTTTATGACCTTAAGAAGTATACGCGATTTTTGCGTCCCGACTGAGACAGCAAATGGCCGGCTTTGCCGCGTAGTGGAAGGGATAGGTATCTAGCTAGCGGAAAAAAATATTACAACGTATTATCAACTGTAAGTACTAGACTAATAGCTTGAAAAAGAAGAAATTCGGTGATACGGCAGATTCGGCGAAGCGTACGTTTACCTTAAGCATTCCACCATTACTGAAATAACGGTGTCTAAAATAACTTTGTTAGGCGTCTATAAATCTGTTCCGCTCATTCGCGAAATACCAGTATTTTACAATACCTGATTCTTAATATATCGGAATCCCAAAACAAAACATACAAATTAGGGTATTATTTATTATCTTTACCCAACATTTCGAATCTGGTTTTTTGAGAACCTGGTAAAAAGAGTAGTTTGGTATTTTGAAATACTGGTATTTTGGGAATGAGCGATCTGTTCATTAATTGGAAAGTTTAAAGTAGGATTCTGATTTAGGAAAAATTGACATTTTAACATAATCTTAATTATTTTCAGGTGGTGGCCTATCACATGAACGTTGAGTCAAATAAAGACGTCGAAAGACTGTTCATATTAGCCCTCCTACTACCTCTTATACTTATGGCGTGGGTACGAAACCTGAAGTACCTAGCACCTGTGTCCATGGTCGCCAACGTGTTCATGGGCATCGGCCTCGGGATCACTTTCTACTATTTAGTGGGCACAGGTAGCCTGGACGTCAATAAAATAAATCTAGTTGCTCCCGTAGCGAGCTGGCCAGAGTTCTTCTCGCTGACGATTTTCGCTATGGAGGCTATAGGCGTCGTAATGCCTCTAGAAAACGCCATGAAGACGCCGCGCTCCATGCTCGGCTTTTGCGGAGTCCTGAATAAAGGAATGTCTGGCGTGACGATCGTGTACATCCTACTGGGCGTGCTGGGGTACCTACGATACGGGGACATCGTCCTAGACTCCATCACGCTCAATCTGGACGAAAAGGAAATGTGAGTACCTCGTGTCGCGGTCTATTTTACTTGCCGTTCTGCGGTTCGTGCCATAACGAGTCGTTTTGTTGCAGCCTTGCCCAGATAGTCAAGATCGCGATCGCTATTGCGGTGTACTGCACGTTCGGGCTCCAGTTCTTCGTGTGCGTGGAGATCATGTGGAACTGCATCAAGGACAAGTTCACGAAGCGGCCCGACCTGGCGGACTACGTAATGCGCACCATCATGGTGACGCTATGCGTGCTGCTAGCCGTGGCCGTGCCCACCATCGCGCCTTTCATGGGCGTCATTGGCGCCTTCTGCTTCTCTATCCTGGGGCTCATTGCGCCGGCGTTCATCGAAGTTATCACTTACTGGAACATCGGCTTCGGCCCCGGCAAAATTTTAATATGGAAAAATGTACTCGTTCTAATATTTGGACTATTCGCGCTTGTTTTCGGTACAAAGGATGCGATAAAGAGTATAATTGACGAATATAGTAAATGATCACAATAGTCGAAGCCGCAAGCCTAGTTACGATCAACGATATAGCATGGCGTGAAGAACAAGTTTAGGTATTTTACATATAAACCCGTTTGCAGAGAAAACGAGCACTTACCTACAATTATTTGGAGTCGTTTAAGTACAGTAAACATCTTACTTAGCCTAAATTGTGCAAAATATGGTTACAGACGTATCAAGACATTTTTAGTTGGTAATTCTGTTGCTCTCCCTGCCCCACTCTGGGAATGAAAGCATGAAGGTATGTATGTTAAGTACAGTGTAAGGATAAAGGATTTAAAAAAAAAAAGGGTAATTTGTAATAATTACTTTTCTTTAAAAAAAATAACTTTACTACTACTACTACTACTTGGAGACTCGAAAGTACCCATTTTCTCAGCAAGGGGGTGTAGGTACATTATAAATTATAAAGAAAATTAGCCTAGGTAAGTCAGAAAATCGTGTCTTGTTTTTTTGACTTTTAGCTTTTTTAGTTTGTAATTACAATGGGGCCCCGTAAAAATAAATTGCAGCCATTATTCAGGTGTACATATGTCAGGAATACCCACCATAGTATTCCTTGGCCAAGCAAAAGTTGGCGTATCCCGTGATAGTTAAGCGCCTAGCTAAGCGATCTGTTTAATATTAAGAAAAGAGTTTGTTAAACCCTATTTACTGAAGTAGATAAGTATATAACATTTCGCAAACGGTGCTATGTATTTTGCCGTGTTAAGAAAATGTTTTATTTCAACGAGGCGCCATCATCAGCTGTTCATTGCAAATCTTTAGAGGCGATCTGAGCATGTCGAAACGTTTTTCAAATTCTTTTGCATTCCTAGCTGAAATTATAAAGAGTGGGTAAGACTTAAAATATATATTAAGTCTTCATAGATGTTAAAATAGTTCCTAATTAATTATTATCTATAAGTACCTTTTAATTATACCACAAAAACGGGATTATCAAAGATCGTTATCGACACACGAAGTGCCTATACTCGTAAGTGGTTAACGCCACAAAGTTTTATTCTATTTTGGAGGTTTTAAAACCACATAACAAAACGGTTTTAAAATTTTACTTAGGTGGGTAATTTAATATTATATTCCTATATCAATATTATTAAATATTGTGTAGATCTTTTATAAACATTTTCTATAAGTACCTAATTAAGTTATTAATGAATGTAAAATATCATCGAACCTCCAGCAGTAATTTGTCATGTGTTGGACGCCCAAGGCTGATGTTGCATTTAAGTATTGTTTGTGTTGTATCGCTTGGATGGGGTGTTCAAAGAAGCTTGGGGGAGCGAGCCCGAGCAAGCGACATAATATTTGTGACCGTCGTCATCTTCATTGTAGGTATCTATTAACGGGTTCGATTCAGGAGGACTGAGTTATGTTTTGTCCCTGGTAAGCAAAATGTTTCAGTTGTAAAAAGACTTGCTTAGCAAAACGTCTAAGGGCTTGGCTTGGCGTGGCGCGGCGCGTTGGGCGTTTTAACCGTTTACAGAGAGGCGGCGCCGGACCGCGTCATCATCATCACACGCGCAAACACAAACATATGGCAATGAACGGTGTTGTTTATGAAGATGCGGAGCGTGATGCGGCTCGTGGTGCGGTCGTAAAGAGTAGCGGTGCCCGCCGCTGCAGCCGCGGCGGACTCGAGCGTGTAGCGGAGCGCGCAAGACTGTCAGAAGGTTCCGCCACAAAACAGATAGGTACAGAAGTCAATCTACATACAAATGCGTTCGAGCAACGCACACATAGATACTACTCACGGGCACGATATCTCGGACCGGTTGAGACACGCGTCTGTGAACTTTTTTGTGCATAATTTGTTTTGTGTATAATAGAGCAACAACAAAAATGTTATTATAACTGTTCAGTGGACGGTTGTTTAAATTCAACATTAAACGGTGAATTGTCGTTTTTTAAGCTACCTGTGGTTTCAGAGAGATAAGTAGGTATCTGTTCGTATTTCGATGGTTCGTTTTAACGTTACACAGAACTGTTAGGTAGGTAGGTAAGCGCCCCGTCCGTCTCGGCCCCCGAAGAATATATCTACGATCGATTTATATAATAGTTTCCTATTTTGAATAAATATAAAAGAAGTAACTAACTTTTTTTAAGGTAAATTCACGCCACGTTTCGTAAGTTAATTTTTTTTTTTGTTTGTGTACTTAGATATTGTGTTGTTTTTAGTGTAATTTGATAGGGCATTGGAAATTGTGTAACTAGGGTTATCCGGTTATTAGGGATTTTCGATATTTTCTGTGACAAATTTATAATATAACAATGACATTAAAATTAAAATATTTTAGTTATTATTAATTTATATTTCCATTCTTCCCGTTTCATTCTCAACAATAAGTCCAGGAACTTGATACGATTGCCACTACCACGATTGTTTTTCGTTTACAACCCTAGAGCGACCGCTGAGCGTAGATGTAGTGTAGTACATACATGTGATTGACTGCTGTACTTATGTGTTTTGTGGTACCGCTGTGGGCGCAGTGGCGGGAATCGCCGTTAATGACGCGTGCGACGCTGCGTTCAACGCGGCGATGCCATCCGCGGGCTCCGCCGCAAGTAACGCTGTAGTTGAGGTAACGCGCATAAAACCGCTGCTCCGTAAACACTTTTATACAACGCCATAATATGTTTGAATTTAGTGCAGACCGCGCCGCCAACGCTACGCGCGACGCCCCGCGTCTCCGTAAACAAGCACTAAGGCCGCATTTCACCAAAGATTCGTTATACGAATTTGGTATTTAATCTAGGTATAAAACCTAAGTCGTTAATGCAACCTTACCACCTTATAAACATGGAATAAGCTTGGAATAGTTTATGCCATGCTTTGTCCTTATCTGTAATTGTGACATTTGCATCTGACAGAAAGTGACTAAGCATGGCATAAACTATTCCAAGCTTATTCCACGTTTATAAGTAGGGGGTAAGTCGTTAAATGGGGCTATTCCCAGTTGTCCACACCCCTTTGTCCACACCCTCGAAATTATGTATGTGTATATTTCACACTCTTTAATTTGACTCAGCTGTGTTTGTTTTTAGTTAGTTTTTATTAATGTAGGTACTTTAGCAGATATTAAGGTAACACAGTTGTGTCAAATTAAACGGTGTAAAATGTCCACATAATTTGGTAGGTGTGGACAACTGTGATTTTTTTTTCCCAGTTCACAGTGTGGACAAAAAGGGTCTGGACAACTGGGAATAGCCCGTTAAATGTACAACAAGGCAGCTCGATCAAATTGTACAAGGTTTCGGTTGCACAACGGCTGTGTTAGCAAAAGGTCTCAGTCGTATAACGTCTTGGTTACAAAATGTCCTTATAGATGAAAAGTCATAATTTCAAAACTTTCAACCAAGATTTTATGACGCGTTAAACGTATCGTTATATTCCATGTATTCAAAACAGTACCTATTCAACTGAAAAAATACAGAAAAGGTATCTTACTTGTCAATACCGAATTGTCAATGTATTATTATTATTTATTTATTTAATGGTGTCTACATAATGTAATTTTGCCAATGTCATTGAAGTGGATGCTCGCCATCTTCAAGGGTCATAACGACTATGACTGGAAGACTTCGACGAGAGGACAAGATTTACCGTAAAACTTTGCTTATATATACTTGACATTGGCAAAATTGTTATTATCCTAGACGACGCCATTAAATAAATAAATAATAAGTACCTACCATGCAGGTGATATTCAAATGATGTATTGACATTTTACAATCTAGACGAATTGCTACTCAGACCTTTTATATATTTTACCCTTGAAATTCAAACCGCGGATAGATAGCCTTACTTTGGATTCTTGACACATTTTGTATGGGCAAATGTCAAATTTTAAATCCGAAGTAAGCGTTATCTGTCCGCGGTAGAAATATAGGGTTCGGCCGTAAATTATTCTGCCAGATTGGTTGTTATGATCATTTGAACCTTTTGCTTATTAAGGGCCTGTTGTTTGATCAGTAGTTAAACTAACTAATTGTTAAAATTCGAAAAAGGAACTGAAAATTTGACACATTTTCTTGAGATTCCTTCAAATTTTCGATTCCTTTTTCAAATTTTAACAATTAGTTAGTTTAACTACTGATCAAACAACAGGCCCTAAGTCGTAATGACATTTAAGACGTTTTACAACAAAGCCTTTTCACCTACTTTGGAATATTACAATGCGGGCGTTTTGCATATCAAGACATCTTACTATCTAGACAATATACACCTGGGTGAATATTCGGGCGTTCCAACCGCCGTCATTATTCTCTTTAATACATTGACGAAAATAATGATAACTACCAGCAATTTTTGATGTCAAAATCAGCGGACCCGGGGGTAGTATCCATTCCATTTAAAAAAACAAGAAAGTTATTGAGTTTATATTGAATAATATGCGAAAACAATAATGACGGCGGTTGAAACGCCAAATATTCACCCACCTAAGTCGTTTTGGTTACCAAGGTAAAATACAACAAAGTCCTCCTGAACCGAACGCAATGTCGAAACCTGAATCTAATAAATTTTACTCAGTCGGTCACAAGTCACAATCGAATGTCCTAAAGGGTGATGGGCAATTTTGTATGAGCCCCGTCCCCACCCACCAAAAGTCACGGGATACATGTCTATATGTTCATTAGGACCCAAAAAAAGACAAAATACCTATTTTAGTAGCAAAATCGAAGGGATTTTTTTAGTGAAAAAATCCTTTCAAGAGCCAAGGAAGGCAAGATTGTGTTCATTTACAAACAAATTCCATACGATACGATTATGATTTTACAAGAAAGCCCCATACATTATGGCGATCATCGCCATAGTAAAAATACATCATGTCGCCAAGATCTATAAACTGGCACATTTTATCTCTGTTAGTGGGTGGGGATTTGGGGGTTTGTGGGCATTTTTGCCCATAGTCCTTTAAATTTAAGTAGACCTTTACGAGTTTAACCACTCCCATTCTGACATGCGTGGGCGAGTGCAAGAGGAGAGAGATGCCCAGCAGTCCGGTGGGCTCTAACAATCGCAGCCAACTACGAAATGGTATCTAAGTAGAATGGAATTGACTAACTCACCACTAAGACCAGTTAATTCCATTTGACAGATTTCAACATTCGTTGACTTCTAACCCTACAAGTCAGATTAAAATAGAAAAATCTCTTCTTACTACCCCTTTTTTTCGACTAACCCATTTGTCTGCACCAAAATTGACTTTTTCAATTCTTATGGTTCCATAGTACCAGTACTTACGATTTCTGTCTATCTGTTTGTGCTTCACAGCCACTTTAAAATGAAGTCTTTTGAACTTCGAGGCTGTCATTTAGTACAATTTTAAACATGGAGTGGCTATGTTAGTGCTTAAGAGGTAGGTCCATTTTTAGAGTTAGGATTCTATTTGAGCTCAAAATGTGTCTTGTCCGTAGGAGTTACGCATCTCTACTACTTACAGCCGAAACCTAATTTAAAACGGCAAAAATCTAGAATGAAAAAATAAACTTTCCTGTTAAATGTAACAAAATGAACACAAACACTAAATGATGAGACACTGATTTAATTTCTTTAACACAGTACACTACTTACACAGTGTACATATTTGATACTCGAAACTTTTTCATACTGTACTTAGTCTTCTTTTTGTGTTATACAATATTCAGATGTACGTATGCAAAATTTTTACAGTAAATTTATTTATAATCTATTCTATTCAGTAACGGGTGATAGATAGACCAGCATAGATAGACTACATACAGTACAGTATATAGGGTGGAAAAAACGAACGTCACATGGACGGCAACTACCTCAAATGTCGGAAATATGGAGTTCTACGCAAAGGACTCTTACTTTTATTTTTTATAACAAAAAATACTGCATTATTGAATATTTGATAAAAAATCCTCTTCCTTAACGGGGAATCGAACTAGTCGAATATGACAGAACAATAAAGTGTTTTATGATACAGATTGAAAGGGTCATTGATAGTGATCATTTGTGTCTATAACACCTTTAAATTAAATAAAAGACCGTAAATAAACCTTTCTTTATTATTTTATCATATTCGACCAGTTAGATTTCTGATTAAAACAGGCAAATTTTCAAAAATCCATAAATGCAGTAATAATTGTTTTCAAAAATAAAAGTAAGTCTCCTAAGTAAAAGTAAGTGTCCTTTGCGTAGAATTAACTATTTCCAATATTCAAAGTAGGTAATAGTTGCTGTTCATGAGGCGTTGGTTTTTTCCACCCTGTATAACAAACGAAACAAACGAAGCAATTGAAAGCTCTTAAAGGTTTAAAAATTACACAATTTGTCTGAATTGTACCCAGGTTCGACGTTCGTTGGGGATTTATACCACCGTAGTACTTTATCCGTGTGTATTATGATAGTCCTGCTGCTAATGATGCTATTTTTACTATATTAAGTGATACACGTAGTCTGTTTTAAAACTCACCTTGAGAATCAGTCGTACACTATACAAATTTTAACAGAGTTTGAAAAGTAGGTAAGTAAGTAGTCTAAGTACCTAAAAATCAAATATTTTTTTGGAAAATGTGTCTTTGATGCTGAAAGTGCGAAACGTGTTATAATAGAGGTTTATTGTTATGAAAATTATGATTTATGAATTATATATGTTTCACCCGTGATGCTCCGCATTTTATTCTATTACATACCTCCCTATTGATGGTGACACCGAGCTCTTTACAACTTATCTGTTTAGCAGAGTATAGGTATACCAATTTTTTTAGGGTTCCGTAGTCAAACTAGAAACCCTTATAGTCTCGGCATGTCCGTCCGTCTATCCGCATCTCAGCTCAGAGACTTTTAGTTGCAGAAAGCTGTAATTTGGCATGAATACACATACCTAATAGTCTCGTCAACGAAATGGTAAAATAAAATTTAAATGGAAACTATCACGACTAAGTAGGAAAGGAAAACTATCTCAAAAAACAACATGTACTTATGAACTAATTTTCTATTTAAAGTTATTTGGTGCTGTCTTTGATGATTTTTAGTAGGTGTAAACACTTTAGTCGCCTAAGCTGCATCTCAGGAACTAATTGAGTCTGCTTAGTCGTGATAGTTTTGCTTTTAAATTCGTTATATGCGCTTTCATTAAAGATAATTTTCAGATTTTTAGTATCTATTTGTAGTTTTGGTTGTAGGAGGGGGGGGGGCAACACTTGACTCATATTTCATAAACGAATCCCTTAATCGAAAAGCTGTTTTCGCAAACGCGCAATATTTTTGAAATACCTATCCAACGACACCCATTATGGGGTAGACGAAAAAAAAAACATCCCCACGTTACGTGTAGCCCGTGTAGGGGAGGTACGGTCACGGTCAAAGTTACATGGACACCTCTAAGGCGATAATCCTCTGAACACTTGCGCCCACGTTCTCAAACATTAAACTAGATGACGGTGTTGACTAAACCAGTTCATTTGTCACATTTGTTACAACAACTTCCTAAGATAGTAGTATTAAAATCGATTTTTCGTCCACCCACTTAGACGAAGTAATGGCTTAGTGGGTTTACGTCTGACTATTACACGTTGGATCCACATAGACCGAAGTTCGAATCTCTTCGGGATGTCCTTTTTTATTTTTGTATTTTTTCAGAACGATGTTTCTACGATTTAAATAATGTTGATGGCCCTATGAAATAAATAAATAAATAACATAGCAAAAAAAAAGCATGCATGCTTTTAATGAAATAAAACTATTGTTTTATTTATTCAATTATTTATTCCTTAATTGAACTGAAATTAGATATACTCATTTGATAATAATATTACTCATACAAGTAACAATAAAACAACTCCTATTTACCATTTTATCGAGGCCAAAAGCTTAAGTTTCGTTTCCAGATTCGGAAAGAATATTGAAGCTCCACCACAATAAAACACAAATACTAACTTCTAAAGACCGGGTTATTATAATTACAAAAGCGTGTGTCTCTAGCTTTGTAGTCGCGGGGGTAGGTAATTTATAAATAGTGCAAGTTTGATTACCTACTTTAAACAAATTACAGTGAGTATAAGACAATTTGTGAGTAAAGTTATGAAATGAAATTAAGTTTTTATTTGGTTTTGCACACTAGAAATAAAACAGTTATATTTATAACGTTATGCTTGCGTTCACTTTATAGTCACTTGTTAAACAGATTAACTAAATAACCCGGTCTCAACCAAATAATATTTTCCACCTACCTACTTAATAGGTATACCTTAATAGCTAGTGTAGCCCCCACTCTGTTCGATAATAGACCAGGGTAGAAGCCTTTAAAAATAATAAAAAGTGAAAAAAAATAATAGTAGGATGAAACCCATTGGAAAAGGAGGAGAATATTATAAAAATAAAAGGAAAAATAATTTACGGGCGATCTGAGGTCGGGAAGGGGGTGGGGGTGAGTTTTTAAGGGTAAAAAACGGTTTTTCTCGATTTCCGGCAAAACTAAAAGTCCTATCGAAAAAAATCAAATGGCAAAGTTGTAGGTAATAAAAAGATCTAAAACTTTTGTATTTACACTTTTTTCACATAACCTCAAAATTTATGTGAAAAATCCAAAAAACCAAGTTTTTGGTTTTTTATTTTTATCTTTTACAAACATTATTTTTTTTTAACGAAATTTGGTGAAAACTTACCTTTTTATGTCCCAAATACTGGTTAGGCTAACGGTTGTAACAGCTGCTACGAAATATATAGTATATAATAGTAGGTATGTATGTAGTACGACCCAGACCCGCCTAGCCTCTTCCCCACTTCTCCACGAAATACCTTTTGATGGGCTACAATTTTTCGTAGGTCACTCAGGTATATCTGGGTATGGCCGTCAAAACTTGTACTTTTTAAATGAAGCTCTACGAAAAAATTTCAAAAAAAAAAATTTGCATAGATATGTTATGAAACTATCGAATACTTCAATCTCGCTTAGTATTTTAATGGGTTGGAATAATTAAACTCTTGTAAATGTTTGTAATTGCGGCAAAAATTTGATTAAAAGTCATGTAGGTAGTCAGAAAATCGTGCCTAGGTACCATCCCCTTTACATATTTTCTTCTTTTTTTTTTATACGAAAACGATTTTTGATATGAAATTAATCACACCGTATTCTATGATTAAAAACCTATAAACCAATGAAACAAACATTTACACAATTTAATATTCAGATATACAAAAATGTGTTTCAATACAAAGTCCACACAATTTTCCAAACGTAACACACTTAAGTTTTCATCGTTAGATTTTTTTCCTTCATGGTATGGTAGCACCGTATCGTATTTATTTGCTAGAGCAACACCGTAGGTATTTAGTCAAATGTCGCACATCGGGTGTATAGGTGCATTATCGGTGGGATTTATTACTTTTCATAGTGAAAATAACGAGAATTGGAACAATAATTACGTCGGAAGGACATTTTGTCAAGGTAAGTGTAAATATTATGTTTTATCGTTGTTCTATTCGAAAATATAAACAATATTCTATGAAACAAACAATTATCACAAGTGTAGCGTCCAAAATGGCGGCGATAAACCAATTTGTTTTTTGTTCCAGTGTGTTTTTCTAGTGTGTTCATGTATGTGCGTTATGTGAGTTACGTTGTGTGTTATTTGTGTTATGCCGTTCGTTACGTGTGATACGCTTTTTGCTATGATAACACACGGGAATCCAGATAAGGGTTGGTTTATATTGGGTCCTTACCTATGAAATTGGCGTTCTTTTTTACGTGTTTTATTTCGTACGGAATTTATTTATTTCAATTTTAACTTCCAAAATATTTTTAAATTTCATTAATACATTATGCAACAAAGGTTTTAGATACAAATAATATGGTTCAATTTCTTACTTACTTAATGTTTAAAATTAAAGTGTGAACTCTTTTTAAGTGCTGCAAGTTCAAGTGTTTCAATTACGCAGAGTTTTATGAAGCGAACTATTTTTAAGTAACTAAGATATGTATAAGAAGTGAAGTGTCCAATATTCCTGACAGAATTTTGCTTGGTTTGCATTTGACGTTACTAAATAATCCGCAAAATTAAATGTATGAAAACCACCGTTTTCATAAAATTCTCCATATAAAACGCCAATTTCATAGGTAAGGACCCAATATTTGCATGCTTTAAATATAAAAAGCTAACATAGAGATTATCAGGAGGGATAGGTGTCAACAAATATAAATATGAATGTGTTGTTGGTTGCATGTCTGTTGCTTCTTCACGCTGAAATTATTTGACCATCCGATGGAAACCGCGGGAATAGCCGCAGGATAAGCTGCCTATTGTGTATGTACATCAGTGCTCGTACTGATGTACATACTTATTACTTGAATATAAATATCTGTTTCTGTTTGTGCTTCTGACAAAGGGTAATTTTTATCCCTTAAAAATAGGGCTGGTGTAAACTCGGGTGTCTAGTGATAATATGAAAAAATATTAGGCGCGTAGCATACCTATAATATACATTATAATTATGATTGTTAAGTTGATTCGCTTTTTTATAATAGTTTTTTTTTGATAAAAATGCCTATTATTTTCTTGTAACAAAACTAGAGATGTATTGCACGTTTTGATAAAAAATATATTCGAAATAACTAATTCACTAAAGGGGTTTTTTCTTTCTGCCGACGATATGAATTTTTAAAGTAATATTATATATTCATTTAAAGATGGCGCCATCCAGATCAGCTGAGCGGCAAAAAAATTACCGGGAAAGGCTGAAAACTTTACACCCAGAAAAATACGCAGAGGCTCAAAGAAAAAACGCAGAAAGAATGAGAAAGAATAGAAAAAAGATATCGGAATGTAAAGAAGAAGAAAAAAAAATCTTCGTCAAGAGTGGAGAAATCAAAAAAAGAAGAAAAACCTTGCTTTGATAAAAATATATTGGTAAACATATAGTTTGATTAGTTTTATTGCTCTAGTGCAATATTAAGAACAATAATTTAAGTTTTATTACCCTTGTGTTACCTGTTTGATGACTAAGTACTTAACTTACATATATTTTGATAGACTTTAGTCAGTTTGTATCATACGAGTATCAAGCTTAGACGTGCCATAAACTCATAACTAAGGTCTAATTTCTAAGAAGATTACTTGTTTTTTTTTTATTCATTTCATTTATTTGTATGTGTTTGGAAATAAATCAAACAAGATTAATTTTACGATGTTTTATTCGGATAAGTACCAGTGTCCAGTTCCTAGATCTGTGTGTACGTTAAACAAAGTAGGTACAATCTTATCAATAAAAATAAATGGTTAAAAAAACAAAAACCCATGCATTTTTGGAAGCGGGTTTTTGTTTTTTTTAACTTTTATTTTAGTTTATATTTTTTTGTGATCCTATTTATTATGCTGTTATATATTCCCACTTCTCAATTAGTGAGAAACTATAGAACATTTCAGGCTCGCCGCAGGCAACGCCGCGATAATATCATAGTCATATTAAAACCAAAATGTGCTCCCTCATAGTCGCTCAAATATTTTAATAGAGATATCTTATCGCCACCCTTCGAATAGGTACCGTTAAGGAGTTCCGGTGGTCATCTGTGGTCTTCATCAGTTCCACTTCACCAAATAGTACTTTTTAAAAGCAAATGCACCAGTTACAGTGAAAAATACCATCATCAGATCCTGACGTGTTGACAATGGAACCAACTAGAAAGTATACCCATTCAAAAATGAAAAAAAAAACAAATCGGTCCAGTGATCTCTGAGTAATCGGGAAACATAGGTACATAAAAAAAACAAAGATCCCCACGAATTGAGAACCCCTTTTTTTGAAAATCGGTTAAAAATAAAAACCGACATGTGAACTCATCTTTAGAAATTTCGGCTACTTTCCAGTGTGTTAGTGTGTTATGTGTGTTACATGTTCCAGTGCGTTAAGGTACAAGTTTTGACGGCCATACCCATCTACTCAGGTATATATAATTTATCTTAAAATAGTTATAAATAGGCATCTACGCATATAATATATTTATTATTATATATATATATACACGGTATTTCGTGGAGAAGTGGGGAAGGGGCTAGGCGGGTCTGGGTCTTACTACATACATACCTACTATTATATACTATATATTTCGTAGCAGCTGTTACAACCGTTAGCCTAACCAGTATTCGATATATTTTTAATAACAAACTTTTGGCCGATTTCCATATATATTTTATACATTTTTAATAGATTTATAATAATAATATATTTTTTATACATTTTGACATTTATTTCTTTAATATTTTTTTTTTCATGGGAGTTTATTCACGATAAAATAGTGAAGGCATTATTAATTCGATTTTGTCTTTTCAGATTATCAGTATGGATGATTGCATTTTCTGAGAAGATTTACTGTAGTAACATATATATTTTTTTTCACCATCGTAAAGTAGAGATTTCAACGAGCAGAAACCATACCAACTTTTTGAAAAAAGCTGATATTTTGACTGGTGAATTTTCGATTGAAAATTAGGGTGTTTTTTCGATATTAATTCAAAATAAGGTGAAAAAATAAATATTTTTAATCAAATAAATTACAGCGTATTTGGGACATAAAAAGGTAAGTTTTCACCAAATTTCGTTAAAAAAAAATAATGTTTGTAAAAGATAAAAATAAAAAACCAAAAACTTGGTTTTTTGGATTTTTCACATAAATTTTGAGGTTATGTGAAAAAAGTGTAAATACAAAAGTTTTAGATCTTTTTATTACCTACAACTTTGCCATTTGATTTTTTTCGATAGGACTTTTAGTTTTGCCGGAAATCGAGAAAAACCGTTTTTTACCCTTAAAAACTCACCCCCACCCCCTTCCCGACCTCAGATCGCCCGTAAATTATTTTTCCTTTTATTTTTATAATATTTTCCTCCTTTTCTAATGGGTTTCATCCTACTATTATTTTTTTTGGTTTTAAAAATTATCGACCCTGGTCTATAACAGGCAGCATGCGAGAAAGCATTGAATCAATAAGGTTGCTGCACAAGCTCGAGCCACGAATGCTTTCCCAAACTTGCAAACAATGAGCCTCTAATGCTTCTGGGGTTCGCTCGTTCTGGTTATCCCACCGTTGAACCATCACACCCCATAAATTTTCGATGGGATTTAAGTCTGGTGACCTAGCCGGCCAAGGAATTACCGCTATATCATTGTGATGACTGAACCACTCCCGCACATGTACGCGAACGGTGTATAGGGCAGTTATCTTGCACGAATGATATAACCGGTAATTCATCTTCCGGATAAACATTGCGAACAGTGGGTAGCATGGTGTCCTCCAACACGTCCACATAATTAACACCGGTCGCTCGGCTGGGCATTCGCACTAGTTCCCCCGGGTCGGCTGCACTCATCCAGCCCCACATATTCACACTTATCCGACCAGACTCCATGTTGGGCACAACGTGATTACTATCATAGCGGGTATTATTTCGCCGCCATAAACTGAGTCGTCCGTGTTGGCTGGATTTAAAAGTTTTTTCATCAGTAAAGACGACATTACTCCAGTCGAAATCCAAATGCTCCAAGGCGAACGCTAACCTGGGTGCTTTGTGAGCTTCAGTACCTAAGCAAGGGTTTGACGGCATGCCGGCGGTGATGCAGGCCCTCACTGTGAAGAGCACGTCGCACAGTGCGCATGCTGGTGTCGAATAAACTGGCGTAGTGACTAGTCGGGATAAGTCCATTTTCCTCATAATCCCTCACCATGATTTGACGCTGCTGTGTGGTTATGAGTGGAGCTCTGCCATTTCTTTGCCGATGTAATTAAGAACCTTCCTCTTCAAATCGTCGGACCCATTAAACAACGGATTTTCTCTATAACAAAACATCACATATTTAAATTATCTTTAAAATATGTATTTAAATATTAACCTTTTAATAATAATAATAATAATAATATTTGTATACAAAAACTACTTACGTTAACACCGGCTTCTCTAGCAATTTCAGACAATTTTTTGCCTTGATTATACAAAGCAATTATTTGTGATCTTTTCACCAAGTCGATATTGCAACGAGAACTCATCATGAGAAATTATCAACAGTAAGTATTAATCGAGAACAAAGGCAATCTAACATCCCTGTTAGATTGCCGTTGCTCCCGCAACGAACGAGCGGGCGTAAGTAAATCTTTAGTAAAACCGATCCGGTGTTTAGACATTTTCTGCTTACCCTCACAATAACTAACCGTATTAGTTAAAGGATAATCTAAACGTAGAATAAAGTGATACACAATTTCGCCCTGCCGAATAAATGTCATTATGGTCGAATGGCACGGAAGAGTGCACTCCATCCATAATGATACAGGTTCAAATCCATGGAAAAGATTAGTGTTTTTGGAAGTTTCGATTTTAAATGTTTTGGGAGTATTACAAGTTTATAACATCAAGACAATAAATAAAGGAACATGGTGTTACGGCAGAAAAGTAAAGATGTAGATAAAAGTATTTTTTCACGATAGTTGGTGATACAGCGCCATCTAGCATGATCTCATTGAAATAAGAAGCCTCATAGGTAAGTAAAAACACAAAACGAGCACAAAAATGGCGTCGATTTCACATTATAGGATTTTGTTTGACAGCTATCCATGCAAATAAGGCCTCGACTGTACACTAAAAAAATCTGTTCTCAAGATATTATTTTACCACCTTGTTGGCGTGGCTAATATGTATACATATATTCATGCCAAATTACAGCTTTCTACCTCTAAGGGTCTCTGAGCGATCTCTAGGCTGCGGACGGATGGACATGGCGAAACTAAGGGTTCGTAGTTTGACTAAAAACCACTCCACGCAACTAATGTTCCGTTAAACAAATGTATGCGCGCATATTGGCCGACCTTGGCCAAACATTCTTAGCTGAGGTTTCAATATTGTTATTTGGTATGGAAATATTACATTAATTGTTAGTGTAAAGTTTAAAAATAATATATTCTACATGTACCTACTTACCGAAAGTAAAACAGTCCGACCGATACATTTCGTTTTTGATAATTATTTTTGTAACTACCGAAAAAAATCCTACTTTGCTCCTTTATGCTCCATACTGACTATTTCGTTTGTTACATTAAGTACATTATAAGTACACATCGCTAACGCGTGGCATTTAGGTATCTAGTATTGGCAGATTAGTGATGAGACAAGTTTTTTAAGCGTCTTTTCAGATACGATTACATAATCAATTAATATTACCTACTTGGTCTTAACATATTGACGAAGTAGGTTTGGTCACTAGTTTAAAAATACGAATGTCAATGTCAATGATATTGTCATTCATTTACTTACTCGTAATAATTTATTAGGAGACGTGTCGCGAAACATAGATCTTTTTCCAAATAATGGAGGAAATCATTAAAATAATTTTACCTTATCACCGTGTAGTAGGAATTCTGGATGCTCATCCAGAATTATTACTACAAAACTGGATGCTCATCCAGAATTATTACTACAAAGCTGGATGCTCATCCAGAATTATTACTACAAAACTGGATGCTCATCCAGAATTATTACTACAAAACTGGATGCTCATCCAGAATTATTACTACAAAACTGGATGCTCATCCAGAATTCCTACTACAACAATGTGGATTTTCTCAAGTAGAAGACATAGGCTGACTTGTAAAATTTAGAACAAATATTAATTGTTCATCACGAATGTCATATATTATAGTACATTGTGTATTAACCTTTTCGACGCTATGTCAGATATAAAGTCTAAACTCACACGCCAATGACAGCTAAACACCAGAGCTAACATCAACCTTACCTCATTGACACTCCAGTCTATTTTGCGCTGTCAACCATGACGGATATTTCCGTCGTTGGCGTTGAACCAGTGGTGCGGATATATCCGTCAATGGCGTGGAAAAGGTTAAGGGTGGTAAAGAAAGAATTACAAACGAGAGTCTGTTAGAAGCCCGAAGCCGAAGGCTGAGGGCTTTAATGACTCGAGCTTTGTATTTCCTTTACCACCCGTGTAACATACAATGTTTTTCATCACAATTGCGAGGAAATGAAATAAAATCAGACAAAAGATCATATTTTTAACTTATTAGCGGCAGACTACATCATTGTCTGTGACTTACCACAGATAATGTCAAACGTGTTCGGAGTCCGATTCTAGTGACATATGAGATCAATAGTTTATTATGCGAGATTTTTAGGAAATAGTATTCAACTGACATTTCATCTCGAATGAAACTTCATATCGAATGGCACAAGAATTGGGGTCCTGACGTATTGTGAAAGTTTGAGTCCACGTATAATATTTAAAAAAAAAGCTATTACGCACGTTAGAAGCGTAATGGTAAAAAAAGGCCCGCGGGTATTATTTTGGGTTTACGGTCGATTTTTCTAGCATGTTAGGACACTATTTACGAGCAAGTGTGATGAAAAATGATTTAAAATACTTTGTTCAAATTGGTTTCCTATTCTCGACTCGTACAGGAAGAACATTGTCATATCACTAGTCTGTTAGAAACTGTCAAGTGCTACCTAAATGCCACGAGTTAGCGATGTGTAATTATAAGTCAATTCGATGACAAATTTGTTGAAAAATATTGATGTAGGTACAGTCGCGGATTGAAAAGGTTGACCACCTTAAGATCTGTTTTTTCTTGCTGAGTATAAGTATCAGTATCTGCTTTTATCGACCGAGTATGACACATTCCGTCATAATGAATGGTATCACACTACATGGCCCACAGATACAGTCATGTTACGATGGTCACGTATAAACAATAGCCACTATTGGTTCAAACTGAACTCAAGTCTTTATTGGTCGTTACAAAAGGGTTGCTATGGTGACGTATAAACAACAGCGACTATTGGTTCAATGTTATTTCTCTCGTCTGTAACACAGTTTAAAAAGGTAACATGTGCTTGCAACGCGTAAATGAATTTATTTGAAAACTGGTCAACCTTTTCGTTCCGCGACTGTATGTATACATCCAGCCACGAAGTGAATGAAAACAATTGAATAATTTACAATACAGAATCTGTATTCTGATCTGATTACCTCCATATAACCATGGAGGATAAGTACTCATTAATTACCCATGGGGGAGCAAAGTAGGAACATTTTACGGTAGGGTACGGTTTTGCACTGTGGTTTTGACATAATAATATTGGTTGTTTGTCAACCGAACTAATCAAAATTAAGACCTCACGCTTATATACAGTGCGTTACCAGCACCCTGGCTTTTTTTAAAGTAGGTTGAAATAACGTATATTTGTAACGTAACTATGACATTAATTTCATTAATAAACAAAATTTCACGCTTTGTTAACTTTCTAACAAAATTTTAAATGCCAGCAATGTAAAGCACAGCAATTTGACAAGTGTAAATGACAGTCGATTGATACTTTGATTATTATGATCTGCCCCCGTACCACGACATGCCTTGACTAAGCAACAGAACGATGTACACGCAGCACATGCACTACATTAAAAATGGACAGTATCTAAGAAAATTAATTGTAAAGTTATTTTAATTGATTTTTAATTGATAATACTTACAAACAATTGCTAAAGCAATATATTAACGCCAGTTTTAATAAATGCCCGCATGCCGGTAACACACTGTATAGCTTATGTAGACGCCATTGAATAAATAAATAATATAAGGCCTCACGCCGCAAGTGAGTCGTTAGCACAGACCACTTACCCTATAGACTCCGCATACAAAGGCGCCCCCGTAAGCCATGCTTAATGCTTATGCTCACAGAACACTAATTGGTTGCCATGGTTCTATTGGCGCGCACCACGACGCGCACACTTGATTATTCGTTGACTTTGAACTAGCCAATCACGGTGCACTTTCCGCCCCCCGCGCCCCGCCATTTTGGCTTAATGAGATACTAGACAAACTGTTCCGAAGCGGAGTCTATAGGGTAAGTGGTCTGTGGTCGTTAGTAACCAAGAAGTGTTTTTTTTGCGCGGACCCGTTATCTAGTTGGTACTGTTGATCGAAGCATGCCTGGTTTGACTATTAAAACACATTTTTTTAAATTTAAAACAAGTTTTTATTTAAACCGTAAGTGTTTGATTTAAAAAATAAGTTTGTATTTAAAACATATTTTTTTATTTAACATATACATATGTTAGTAATGTAGCAGGTACAGTCAACATCAAAAGTAGCTAAGAAGAATAACATGCTCAAAATGATCTAGACACGACGTAATGGAGTCGAGTGCAGATCATTTTGACCTCTTCTATTGCGTATCTACTTCTGCTGCTGACTGTACTACAATATTGTTTTACGGCATACAAGGTAACTGACAAGTAATTGTTTGACACAGAAACTAACAACACTACCTATTATGTATTAATATCGATGTGAATTAAACTATACCTAAGATAAGTTTTGTCTGTAGGTACTTAAAAAAGTGATACGGAGACGGTTGGTACTCAACTAAGATTACATACAATTTCGTAAGGTGCTTAAACCTAATTAAATGCCAAGCATGCATGTACCAAATTACTAAAAACCAACAAAATTATAAAACGTAATACAATATTACCAATCATCCTTAATTTAGAAATGGCACTGGTTTTTGTTAACTAAATTTTACGTCGACGATCGTCGATGTAGGGAGATATCGTTAATGCTGTAATAACACGCTCCTCCACCGCATTTGTTTAACATTTCATTCGATGTGTTTAACATTAAAAAGCAGTAATATTAAATGCGACGGACGGGAGTCTTATTTTAGCTTAATTATTAATTATTACCAATACTCATCGGAATAATTGAAAAGCAATTTTGTTTAAACGCAGTTTTCTTGACACTGAATAGGTATACTTAAGGCTGCGTTTCCACCAGAGATGTGCGAGGCTGTGTAACGATAACGAGGAGGTGTAACGGTGTGAATGTTTCCACCAATGATGTGCGAGGATGTGCAGCGAGGATGTGTAGCGGGCTCTTTTTAAATAAGCGGGCGGGGTGCGGTGAGGCGGGAGCGGAGCCCGACGCCGCCTCGCAATACATCCCTCGCAACACATTCCTCGCACACTTCCTTATTTTGTTTTGTATGTACGCAAACCTCGCTTCGCTGAGCTGTTTCCACCAGAGCTAAGCTAAGCGAGGATAGGTAAATGAAGTGTTTTTAATTGTTCATGACAAACACATCCCTCTCAACGCATCCTCACACATCTATGGTGGAAACGCAGCCTAAAGCTCGCATTCACAAGTTTTGAAAACAAAATTTTTGTACAGTTTTGTAAACAACGCAATTAATTTGTAGGTAGTTAATACACCCGTGCAATAAATATAGAGGAACATAATGATACTAGTTCAGAATCTGTTTACAAAGTTCATGCCTATTAAGAAGTTACAGATTAACTTTTACAGTATGATTTATTTACAAACATTGACAAACTACATAATACCAATAAACTTTTATCTGACACTAATAAAAGGTTGGATCCTTAATAGCAACTGGTATTTAAAACTACGTAAGGCTTCACGAATTAATGGAAAATAGCATTAATGTCGCCCCTTTTTTAATGCCTATACGCACCCCTTCGTCCCTCTCGCAAGCTAGGGGGCTCCCCGCCTAGAGCGATCAACCAGAACATTTATGTACATTTATACCTATTAACTATTTAGCTAACGATTGCTTCATTAAATCCGACCTTGTAAAGGTACTCGAACGGCAGTTTAACTGACATTATTGCAATTCTCACTGAACGTTAATTACTAGACCAAGTTTAAATATATTCTATAACAATTCGATTAAGTATATTTGACAAATATTCGGCTCCTAATAATTATTTACTAAAAAGGCGTCTGCGGTCTTCCGGCGCAAACCCAACGCTAAAGCGAGGTTTAAAATTAAATACTTTACCTAACAGTAATTTTAATAACGTGACCGAGTTGTGGATCTTTAAATAATTACAAATTATACTATACATCTATGTGTACAGGCATATGAATATACATAAATTAACTGTCACGTGACGTGTCTGAAAAGGTTTTTTCGATCTACATACCTACGTATTTAACTAAATAAAAAGTTTTCTTCTTCGGATAGTTTAGGTACCTATCTATTTCGTATGCACGACCCATGAGGGTACGTAACGAAGTAATGTTCTATCTATTACAAATACTTATTTCCAAATCGTTAAAATTTTAATGCCTCATTAACAGAGATCGGAATAGGTAGAGCTAATTTGCCTAAACTTGACGCGTATTCATTCATTGCGTGAGTGAAATGGGAATACATTATTGAATGAAGGTGCATCAAGTTTAGGCAAATTAGCTCTACCTATTCCGATCTTTGCTCATTAAATATAGTAAAGTTGATCAAAATAATTACTTATAATCGATAATCCGATATAAGGGAATAAATTGACTTAGTGAATCTAGTGAAAAGTACTTAGGTACGACGATATTATGTTTTTGTAACAATTACTCAAAAAAGCTGAAGACAAGACCATACATACACCTATTATTACGATATATTAAAACCACATTATTTTGTAACTGGAAGTTCCTTTTCTTAGACAAGATCAACATACGGGGACTTAACACCTATCAAGTTCATAATAGCTAAAAGTCAGTAAAGGGCACCACAGACCAATAGTGCAGCGGTACACCCCGAAATTCTGCAAATGGTGTTAAAAGCATGAACATCGGAACGATTGATCTTTAGGCCATAAGAATCAATTTGACCCGTAGCACGAAAAAAAATACAAAAATGGAGTGGAGTTATGACGTCATAATATATTGTTTTTGTATGGGAATAAAAATGTTCTGAAACCTATCGTGTGTGGTATATTTAATGAAAGGGCTTACTAAGCCGATTCTAAAAATATATCACATCATATTATATCATATCATTATGATTTCAGTCGTTATATTTAACATACCAAGTTTGGACTCCTCCAGTTATGATACGGTTGAATCATTATTTGTAAAATATACCTAAAATGATATGTAATAGGCTCATATCATATCTAACCCCAAGAAAACAATTTTGTAAATATTTACATTTCCTTATTAGTGTATTTTATTTAGTGTGTTAGGTAAATTTGTAGTGACCTGTAATAAGTATTATGCCACTTTATGGTAACAGTGGCGTAAATTTGCGCCGTTTTTTTTGAGCTACCAAATAAAGGAGCATGTAGGTACACATTATATTTGCGGTTTCCAGGTGTTTTCTTTTGCTTTTGACGTGGATTGCGCGGCACTGATTATGGTAAAAGAGTGACTTTCTTTCTTTGGGGTTTACCCACTAAGAAGAAGATTTATTGGATTTATGTTGTGTGATCTGTCTGGGATTCATTTTTTTACCATTTTGTACCTACCTACCATACTATGACGCAAATCTTGAGGCTTACCTAGTACTGTTAGGTAATTCCACTACTTTAGCACTTCTTTATAATGTATGATATTTCCCAACTTTCTGTCTTTTCTACTTTCCTTATATTTGAAATGAAAAGAAGGGTGTTTAACTCGGATGTAACCACCCATTCCAGCAACGAAGTATTAACGCTCGAACTGAAAACGTTAAATAGGTAATTATTGTGCGTGTGGAACGAGTGAGCACCCTTCTAAAAAAAATGCTGTTCATTTAGTAAAAGTTCTAATACAATTGTAAAACTAATCTCTGACCCCCTTACTTATAAACGTGGAATAAGCTTGGAATAGTTTATGCCATGCTTTGTTCTTATCTGTAATTGTGACATTTGCATCTGACAGAAAGTGACAGAGCATGGCATAAACTATTCCAAGCTTATTCCACGTTTATAAGTAAGGGGGTAACCTTGTAAAACCATTTTAAAAAAAATCACATGCGCTCACTCAGTTCACACAATCTACCAACGAAATCAGTGAATGTATTCATTTAACATATAATATTTATCAACTAATATTTAGTAAAACCTATGCTAACTTACCTTTATAATTTGTAGATCACCTAGTAACGTATTTAGGGTATTACAAATAATTTCTTACGCTCACTCAATCCACACATATTCGAAAACCCGATCTCTGTTAAAAAAAAAATGAAGATTATATATATATACTGTATAGTTAAGTAAAATTAATATGGGACTTTGTAAAAAACAAAACGAACCACTAACGTGGCAGGTTTTTGGATAGGTAAATGCATTTTTGTAAGTGCTCACTCAGTCCACATATTATAAGAAAGTTAAAAATGTACTAAATATCTTAAGATTTGTAGTATCACAGAAACTATAAATTAGTTCAACTTTTAGTAAAATATTTTACGAGATATCCACCATCTAATATTTTATATTCGTTGTCTGTTTATAAAGACCATCGAAATATAATAAGTATGGAAGAGTAACACCGAACAAACTTTACGTTGAAATACGTCCCATTTCCTCAACACCTTGAAACGTTTGAGTAGACGCCATTACTTATTATTTACACTGCTATGACAAGAGATTTGATTGGTCTATAGTTTTTCTCGTTATGGCTACTCAAACACTCTAGAAAAAGACACATCTGACATGTTGTTGAACTTGGATGATTTAATGCAAAAGTGACTCTTACTTTAATTAAGTTAAGGTGTACACTTTATTTATACAGCAATAAATAATGTTTTTTAGAAAATATCTATTCTTAAAAGTATAATATTTAGTAGGCACTTAATAACGATATTATATACGGATACAAGTATCTACAAAGAAAATCAACATAACTCCCATTATTATTATAAATCAATATTTCTTATGATGAGGCATGGCGGTATTTGATCGTACCTACTTTAAACAAAGCAAGTTGCAGTACATACTACCTACTAAAACACTTTTTTTTAAACAGGTATTAATGTTCATAAAATGAATGTCGACGTTTGTGCGTCTATTCAACATAGTAAAACTGCACTTTCAGAATATATAGTAATATCGTCGTTTATTTATTAATATCATCTAATCCAAACGCTTAAAATGTCACTAAATATATTAAAAAATTCATATATGAAAAACGAAATCATCATCTACAACTAGGGTTGCCAACCGTACTATATTATATAGTATTGTACTATATTTTGACTCTCTGTACTATATACTGTTGAAGAAATATATAGTACGCAAAAATACTATATTTTGGGGGATTTTACAAAGTACTTCAATTTACACACATAACTGACGTAACACACGTTCCAAGTTAATTTTATTTAAAAAGTTCTAAATTATCTGAAAGCTGTTCAAGTTAAAGAAGTGTTATTTAAAAGGAGTTCACAGAATGCTAGTAAGTATAGTTTACCCCAAAATAAAGAGTTGTCTTAAAGTACTATATTTTTTTACTGTGTACTATATTTTTCACACTTTTTTTTGGAAAATACTATAAATCCCCCAAAAATAGTTGGCAACCCTATCTACAACCTAGATCAAACCTTAACTCGGCAGATTCAGGTAAGTTAAATACAAAATTACAGATTAACTAGCAAAATCTCGATACGCTGCAGCGTGTCGAAAAATACAGTTTAGTCATGTGTAAGTTATCATATTAAATCAATGTCTTGTTATCATGCCGCTATAAAACAAACAATTCTATTAATGAACTACTTTTTTATATTTGGACAGAATAGTTAACTTACAAAATTAGTAACCACTTTATGACTCCCTAAGCACACTTATGAATGAGTGTGCTTAGGGAGTCATATAAAGTAAACACTTAATATTGGGTCTTTACCTATGAAATTGGCGTTTTTTTTACGTGTTTTATTTCGTATGGAATTTATTCATTTCACTTTTAACTCCCAAATTATTTTTAAATTTCATTAATACACTATGTTACAAAGGTTTAAGATACAAATAATATGGTTCAATTTCTAACACCATTAAATTGGCAAACATAAAAAAAGTAGTGAATTCGAACCCTATTTGATTTGAAATCAGCTTAAAAAATATATTAACCATAAAATACAAAAGCGAACATTATAGTATGTGCATTATAAGATTTATAATATACACTGCCAATTTAAGGGTTGTTTAAAATTAAAGTGTGAACTCAACTTTTTTCATGTGCTGCTTGTTCAAATGTTTCAATTACGCAGAGTTTTATGAACTAAGTTACTATTTTTAAGTAATTAAGATATGTATAATATGGCTTAGAAGTGTCCAATATTCGTGACAGAATTAGTTTGGTTTGCGTTTGACGTTACTAAATAATCCGCAAAATTAAATGTATGAAAACCACCGTTTTCATAAAATTCTCCATATAAAACGCCAATTTCATAGGTAAGGACCTAATATTTTAACTGCTATAATAACAGAATCAGTCTTAAAGTTTTAAACAGCTAGGTAGGTAATCATTATAGATATCATTTTAGATATCAGTTAAGTGTTATGAACAAAAAAATTTGGCTGCCTCAAACTTAATACTTAGTACTTTGAATCGACCAATAACGATCGAGTTTGTCGCTCAGCCGCGCTCTAATTGACTCGCCCGCATCGCTCGAGCCCTTTTTATTCGTTTTGACAAAACACTGTATCTCCGATTCCGATCTCCGATCTTCGATTGCCGTGTTTTGCTATTTTAGGACTTCCGTTTTTATTAAATACAGTGTATTTTACAGTGCGGCATCTCAATATTTCTTGTATAAGTACCAAAATGTATGAATGCAGGATCATGTAACCGGCAAAAAGAAATCGAATGGACTTTGTTAATTCTAAACACTGTATCTGCAGATACAGTGTATTGGATTCACAGGGTACCACAAATAATTTAATTAGTTTTGACAAATAATTCGTTACCGCCACGCATTTTTTCTTAATTTTTTTTTTTAATTTTTTTTAACATGTTACGTTGGACTATGGTCACGTCCTTAATGCCTAGTTATTAATATTTGCATTAATTGATTTTTACACCCGTACTAGTCACAAAATTGTATTTAGACAGTTATTATTATATATTATAATATTATAGGTACACTTGTCGCAATACTCGCAATTAAATTAAGATAAATCTCATAAAAATATATCAATTTAATTAATGTGCTTGTGGCTATATCGGTTAATTTCCTTAGCCTTAAAAGAAGAAATTTCTTTAGTTAGAATATGACCATAATATATAGAAGTGTGGTCAACCTAATTGATATATTTACATTAGAAAAATTAGAATTGAATATCTTTATAAACAGATACGAGAACGAATATAAAATATTAGATGGTGGATATCTAGTAAAATATTTTACTAAAAGTTTTATAGTTTCTGCTTTTGTTTTACTAGCCATGTTAACAGTTTCAAAGTTGGTTTACGACTGATAATACATACGTAGGTGTTTAGTTCGAGACCATCATTTTCAAGCAAACCAAGCACGTGTTCAAGGCAATTGACAACATTTCATTTTGGTGACACCTGCAAATTACTATACGAATCGAAAGGGTTTTGCCTCCTGAACACGGCAAAATATTTATTTAGATTTAATTTTCTTTATTTACAAAATTACAAGTTAATAAAAATATCGAGTTTTACCAATACTATGCCTGAATAGATATAATACCATTGCCTTTTTCACGAGAAAAAAGCTGTCATACTTCAAATTTGACATTGACACTATTGACAGATGGATAGATACTTAGAGAATTATTGGTTGACATGATACTTTTTTATATACAGATGGGACTAACGTAATATGTCCATTGTGTCATAGAAATGAAGTTACGGCCTTTTAGAATAAGTACATCTTAATAAATTAATAATAAAATAATTATTCATTCTAGAGAAAATTTAAAACTATTAGTGTCTTCCTCCTTCCAAACAGTATCTATAAAACGAATAAAATTAAAGTCTTGAAAATATGATATCTTGTCAATTAACAATAACAAAAGCAAGGCGGCTGTTTACAACCTCCGCAGTTTCGGGGCCTCTAAGGCCTCTAACTGGATATGATATCTATCATAAACAATAACACCGATAAGGACGATTTTCTGTGTCAAAATATAAACACATTTCTTCGTAATAGAGAATGGCTGCTGCGCTATAAAGAGTGTATCAATGTGTCGGTTTTAAGGTAAACCAACCAAATTGTGATCTTTTCTATGTTATAGAGAGTTTATCGTTATAAAGAATAATGTTATAAAGAGTTTACACAGTATTAACATTTTTAACTAAGGTACTTACAATATGTGGACTGAGTGAGCACTTACAAAAATGTATTATCCAAAAACCTGCCACGTTAGTGGTCCGTTTTGTATTTGACAAAGTCCCATATTAATTTTACTTAACTATACACATATACATATAGCAGTTTAAATCTTCAGTTTTATCATCAGAAATCGGTTTTTCGAAAACCGAAAAAGTGAAAGTGTGTGGATAGAGTGAGCACAAGAAATTATTTGTAAAACTTTAAATACGTTACCTACTAGGTGATCTATAAATTATAAGGTTAGTTACCATAGGTTTTACTAAATATTAGTATATAAATATTATATGTTAAATGAATACATTCACTGATTTCGTAGGTAGATTGAAAGAACTGAGTGAGCGCATGTTAAGGTTTTTTTTATTTATGGATTTACAATTGTTTTACAACTTTTACTAAATGAACAGCATTTTTTTTAGAAGGGTGCTCTCTCAATCTCATCTCAATTCACACGCACACAAATAATTACCGGCCTTCTAGAGATAGCCTATTTGGTGCCTAATAAGGAAATTATGACCCACCATAGAAACGTATCACAGAAATATTAAAAATATATATTTTTACACTTCTTTCGATTTAATTTGATTTGTAAAGAAATCTCATTGCTGCTGTGAATCACTTAAGAGTCTTACGACTACGGAGTTCCAGTGGGCACCTCTGATTTTTATCATCAGTTCCTCTTCAGCAAAAGGTGCTTTAAGGATGCAAATTCTTAAGGTCTTACAGGTAAAACCAAAATCGCCGTATGTGTACCTGAAATTTTTGAGCAGTTCTCTCGATTTATCTACGATCCAATTATCAGATCCTGAACTAATGATAAATATACCCTTACACACAAAATAGTACATTGTGTATTAAGGGTGGTAAAGAAAGAATTACAAACGAGAGTCTGTTAGAAGCCCGAAGCCGAAGGCTGAGGGCTTTAATGACTCGAGCTTTGTATTTCCTTTACCACCCGTGTAACATACAATGTTTTTCATCACAATTGCGAGGAAATGAAATAAAATCAGACAAAAGATCATATTTTTAACTTATTAGCGGCAGACTACATCATTGTCTGTGACTTACCACAGATAATGTCAAACGTGTTCAGAGTCCGATTCTAGTGACATATGAGATCAATAGTTTATTATGCGAGATTGTTAGGAAATAGTATTCAACTGACATTTCATCTCGAATGAAACTTCATATCGAATGGCACAAGAATTGGGGTCCTGACGTATTGTGATAGTTTGAGTCCACGTATAATATTTAAAAAAAAAGCTATTACGCACTTTAGTAATGTAATGGTAAAAAAAGGCCCGCGGGTATTATTTTGGATTTACGGTCGATTTTTCTAGCATGTTAGGACACTATTTACGAGCAAGTGTGATGAAAAATACTTTTTCGAATCAATCCCGCCGTTTTCGAGTAATCAGGTAACATAAGGACATGAAAAATAAAAAGGTTTTCGACGAACTGAGCCTCCAGTTTTTCAAGTCTGTTAAGAATGACAATCTTGTATGCGTACCTTATAGTAATTTATGTGAAATTATGTGACTGTACATAATGCCTATAATGTACATTTACAAACACTACTTTATCTACCCACATATCATGACTCATGAGCCTCCATGATGCATTCAAGAAATTTTAACCAGTAATGGCGGTAATGAAGAGATTGAAAACTTTTCTGGCAGCTCACAGTTTTTTTTAAAATTCAGACTCAAGTATAGTCTGTCAAAAAAGTCTTGAAATTAAAAAGTGGCAACACTACAGTATTGCCACTTTTTAATTTCAAGACTTTTTTGACAGACTATAGAGTCGGCTCCAACTATCATATCGTTCGATATTTTACTTACGTGCGACATTTGTCAAATTTGTATGCAAATTGACTATTCATTTCGAACTAGACGTCATCTCGACTGATATTAGAATAGAGATCAAATAAAATTTCTTTGTTTTACAGAGATGTTCGAAATTTGAATGCAATAATATCATTGAAATCGATGTTAGCAATAATAACCTTTTTACAGATAAGAAATTTGTTGTAACAAAACAGTCTATTTTTATGGTGGTCATAATGTGCGGCTCTTGAACGCATCATGGATGATTTATGATATTTGGATAGATTAACTATTTTTCATCACACTTGCTCGTAAATAGTGTCCTAACATGCTAGAAAAATCGACCGTAAATCCAAAATAATACCCGCGGGCCTTTTTTTACCATTACGTAACTAAAGTGCGTAATAGCTTTTTTTTAAAATATACGTGGACTCAAACTATCACAATACGTCAGGACCCCAATTCTTGTGCCATTCGATATGAAGTTTCATTCGAGATGAAATGTCAGTTGAATACTATTTCCTAACAATCTCGCATAATAAACTATTGATCTCATATGTCACTAGAATCGGACTCCGAACACGTTTGACATTATCTGTGGTAAGTCACAGACAATGATGTAGTCTGCCGCTAATTTAATAAGTTAAAAATATGATCTTTTGTCTGATTTTATTTCATTTCCTCGCAATTGTGATGAAAAACATTGTATGGTTACACGGGTGGTAAAGGAAATACAAAGCTCGAGTCATTAAAGCCCTCAGCCTTCGGCTTCGGGCTTCTAACTGACTCTCGTTTGTAATTCTTTCTTTACCACCCTTAATACACAATGTACTATTATCTACTATCATATCGTAAAGTTCGAATTATAAACTTCAAAACAAATTTATATTGGCAAACTTTATAAACACAATACCGAAATTAAATAAAAAAAATACTTTATAACATGATTTATCTAGCAAAATAATGTTATAAAGTAATGTTTTTACCATTACGATAGGTACAAGTTAATCCAAAAAATTAATGTCACCAACGAGGTTCCATATCATTTTTTTTATAATGGAACGCACATGCTGTTCGTGTAATTTATACAAGATTACAAAAAGTTTTCATTCCAATTTTTACTTGTATGTGGCAGCGCCCGCTTTAACGCATGTGCGGTGATGTGCTATTTGGCGCCATTCATTGAATACGTTTTGTTGTAATGTATGAGAGTAGATAAAGTAGTGTATGAAACTGCACATAACTAGGTATTAAAACACTCGTGTGATACTATTAAAAACCTCGCCTAGCGGCTCGGTTCTTAAACACACACTCGTGTTTTAATACCCCTCATTAAGCAACAGTTTCATAAACTACTAAGTATTTCGTTACCGTTTTGCGTTGCGATATTTGTGGCAAAATGTACGTCCTGACTCGTAAAACAATAACTTAAACATAAAAAATATCATTAAGTGATTTCTTTGCACATCACAATTGTCACAGTTGTTGTCTACGTCTATGATTTATATATATTTACGACCACTACCTATAATACCTTTTAACAAGTTTGCAGTGAACAATTTTGAACTATGCTGTTGAACATGGTTGAAGTTGTAACCAAGATGTTACATAAAATACCAATATGTAAATTACCTATCCTATATTTATCAATAGCTTTTCTCGTAAAAAACAAGTAGTAATAAGTATTAAACCTTGTTTGCTTGTAAATCAACCTTTGAAGGTTGTTAGTAAAAAAAGAGATCGAGCCTTCATTTATATGTCCCACTTTAACGAATCCTTAGGAAACAGCCATATCGTCGCCGTAGAGCGAAAATTCACCAAGTCTCACTTTTGTCATTTTGAGTTATTAAGGTTTTAATAAAATAAAGTTTGAAAAAAATATTACTCGATTATTGTAAGGGATAAAAGTGGTTTTGTAGGCTTATCTAGTGGACATTTTATTGTTTCTTTAGGCTACACCTGGTAAAAGTCATTAACTCTAATAATTTTTTAGATAATTGCAAAAAACATTTTTGCCCCTCAAGTCTTATGCCCAAATTGTGACTTAGTGATTTTTAGACCGGATTTAGTGACTTTTTTCCCAATTTTTACTTGTTTTGAAATAAACTAAGTTAATTTAGTTAAATTTTAACTCTAATAATAAAGTTCGTTATATTTATCTAGTAGAACCTAACTTGATTGTTTTTTGTTAGGGTTTATTGTTAGGTTTTCAGATAAAGCACCATAATGAGAATAATAGTTTAATAAAATAAGTAGAACCATAAGTGTCTGCAAACTTTATATTATAACACAATTAAAGTAACATTTTACTCTTCACCTTCCTCTGTAAAGTCCGGTTGACATAGCCTGTCAACTGCTTCCGTGCTGGTACGCAAAGACCTGTACCACGAATGCAGCTGTTGTGGTACTATGCCTTTGTTGCATAGACCAATGAGGTCTTTCTTTTTTGCCTCCGAAATGGGTAAAGGAGTCGCGTAAGCGTGTGGGATGTGATAAGCTTTTAGCTGTGTTATCCATTCTTATTTGGTATCATTGTTATCACAAGCTGGGTCTTGCATCTTGCGTCTATTTGTGCGGCGAAGCAACTTTGGTGCTGCATTAGTTAAATCATAATTCTGGGTCAATAGAAAAGTTCTAATGTATAAACAAAACCAAACAAACTAATCTGTACTAATTTAATTTAATTTGTTTACATCTTTCTATTGACCCCGAACTCTCAGTAGGATTATAAGTACAGTCACCAGCAATAATATATTATTCAACATTGGGCGAAAAATATCTGACACACTCTTATACCTGTAGTAACAAAGACGTGTCAGATGTTTTTGCGGCCAATGTTGAATACTATAATTATTGCTGGTGACTGTACTAGTTGACTTAACTATAGACCAAAATCCCGGCCCGGTTAGATGCTAAGTATTTCGAAATAAAAACTGTGCAATGCATGCGATATAAGTTATATTTTATAGAAATAAATTCATAAACCGGTATTAGTAATCAGCAAACACAAAACACACCATACAATTAAATTAAAAAGCTTGTTGTAATGATATCACACTTTATATAACCATGTAACTAAATTCGGTTAAAAAGCATGCCTTTGAATTTGACTCCGAGAATAATCTGGCCAAATTAACTTGATAATAATCAATGCGCTTATTCAAAGTTCACTGCGTGACGAAACACGCTCCTTACACACTTGCTGGTTTATCCTCTTGACATCAATCTCGCAAACGAGTCGTTTTAACGGAATTTTCATTGTTGTACATTGTGGAAACTCTATGCTTTCCGAAGCCGCCATTGTTAATAAACTTACTTAAAGTTATGTTATATACAATTAAATAGTTGAATAGGTATCGTGGTCCTTTTTTACAGCAAGCTTGAATGACACGAGCGCGTGTGGTGTGAATGAAAAAGAAATGGTTTTATAAATGAAAACGTAGGTATTCATCTCTCACTCATAATTGTTATTCTCTCAAACACGCGGTCGGACGAACGGACGAGTGAATATAGCAGCGGCGAGTTTAAGTAGTCCCGTCAGAGCGAACAAAACACATTTTAGCACGTGCATTCTCAATTAGGCAGCCTTATACGTTCGATCTTGTCGACAGAAGTCATGCTACTGAGAGAATCACACCCCGGGTAACGAACCTCAGCACTCCTTATTCCGACCATTGGTTATAAGATTTATAAAAAAAACAGAAATTTGCTAAACAGGCAAGAGAATTCAAACAAAACAAGCATTAGGCATCACACTGCAAGTAATGAAAAACATTTAGTTACATTGCGGTCAATCTTGTTCTTCTTGGCTTACCAATTACACGTACATCTCAATAGGAACCTATAAAACAGTATACCTAGTACGTTATTTAAAATGTTTGTTTTTTTCCACCAAAACGATGATGTAATAATGTAGTTATTACACTGTGCCCGAGACGTACCCGAAGGATTTTAACCATCGATTCTAGACCCTATTTGGAGTATATAATGTGGTATAACATGTAGTCCAATAACGCACAATTTCCGAGATTTTTATTCTGTAAAAACAATTCCATAGTTTATTTAATTTGAACTCTATCGCCTTAACATTAAGCATTATTTACCAAGAAAGATTCATGTTGTAAATAGCAATATCATCAATGTACAACATAAATTAATTTAATCACTAAGGGCCTGTTTCACAATCGACAAGTAAATTTATCTGTCACATAAAGTTGTCTCTCTCCTTGTCTATTTTCAAGTGTACGACAAAGAAAGGGCTAAACTTATCCGTCAAATATCCTTTACTTGTCGATTGAAAAACAGGCGGTAAATGTTATACCACATTATATACTCCAAATAGGGTCTAGAATCGAAGGTTATAATCCTTCGGGTACGTCCCGGGCACGGTGTATAATCATTATTACTTAATTGAGAAACTTTAATAACAAAAATACTTACCTCATTGCCGCACTCACGAAAAAATTAACTAACTTACGCGCGAAATTCACCTATATTACATCGACGCACGTTGAAGTCGTACAAATATTCATCACATGTAATTAATTAATGATCTAAACAAGCATTGGTACCCTGTTTAATAGGAAAAAACTAACTCAAACAGTTTAATCAATTTTCGTTTACAATAAACTGTCCACATTGTCTATGTGTGACGATTGAGAAATCATTAAATAGACTTAGTTAGTTTTCGCTTTCATATTTTCTGACAAAACTATTACTCAGAAATTAGCTAAGTAATTTTAGTGACTTTTTGAATAAAGTAGTTCTTGATCGTGACTTCGGAATATTTAGAGAAAAAGTTACCAAGACGATTTAGGTGCATTCATTGTACGGTTTCATTTAGACCATAAATAATCAAACGAATTAGGTAATTCTTCCCTTACGTAGTGAGAGACGAAGTATAATTTAATGACTTCTGTTACTTTTTAAAATCGAAACTATAATAGCTATGTCCATAATAATAAGACTGAAATTTGCACAAAAAAAAATCGATTTCGATGACATTCATAACTAAATTTCGGCCATTTTTCGACTTGGTGAATTTTCGCTCTACGGCGACGATATTTTAAATCAAGGCTGGCAGAGCCGCGGAAAGAAGCGAATTTAAAGTAAATGCCATATTTAATTAAGAAAATTCAAAAATACTTTTACTTTTCCCCTACTTACTACATTGTCATACCTTAAAGTAAAAAAGTCTATTTTGAGATTCTACATTATCACCGTATTCACCGTCACATACACTCGTCACGGTAGGTACACATCAAAAATGTTCAAGAATAAAAAATACCCTTACACTATTTTGAGGTGTTTGTAAGGTGCCTTAGCTTAAGTTAGTAATAAACCTGTCATTGGTCCGAACGGTTGTTTCATTGCTACATCATCTGGCGACGTCGCGAAAGTACCCACGCAATTCAGAAAAAAATAATATGTCTTATCTCGGAAGTGTGCCTAATTTTGACTATAAATCCGGAGAATGGTCAATTTTTAAGGGCAGGTTGCAACAATTTTTCAAAGTGAATGATAACATCAAAGTGGAAAACAAAAGTGCAG